>OX579640.1:2925082-2999403 GCA_951230915.1 Antitrichia curtipendula
ACCTTTCATATGCACTAAATTTCATGACATTTGAAAATAGGAGTCAAAAGTTATGGCCAAATATGTTACTTTTCTTTGTAATTGGGCAGTCTGGGCAGATTAAAAAAAATCACTTTTTTCAGAAACAAAAATTTGAAACTGGTTTTCCAGAGTTATCTATACATGGAAAGCTTTTAATCATTCCATTTTGACCAATGAGTCAAAAGTTATGAGGAGTTTTAGTTTGCGGGTAGTTTTGGAATTTCTACTCTAAAATAAACTTTGAAGTCTTTTATCTTACTCAATTTTCAATATTTTTTGAAAAAAATAAAATCATAGAATGTAGATTGTTTAATACAACATTTCAACCATTGGAATTGGCATTTTTCAATTTCATACCTAAATTCTTAACAATTTAGTATTTTGAATCATTCTCTACTTCATTCTACTTACTATTTTTTTCCTATATGTTGTACAATTCCAAATGATGTCAAAATTTTCAAGCATGTAGCCAGCTTGTCTAGGAAAAAGAATCCAAAGAAGCACCACCATTTTGGACATTTTTTCATAGAAAAGTGAGCTTGTGAAGTGCAGCTGCCCTGTTTTTCGCAGGGTCAAAAAAACAATTTCAGTGATTTTGAATGCTTATATCTTGCTATCCACGCGGTAGAAATTTCTGAAATTTTTATCACATATTCTCAAGTCAGCATACTACAAGATTTTATAGTTACATGAGTCAAAAAAAAAGTTTTTTTCAAAAATTTGGTACTTGTACTAAAAATGGCAGTTCTTGAGCGTTTTCAGTGAAAACATAGTCACAGAACTTTAGGGGTTAAATTTGAAATTTTATTTGGGTCAATAGAAATAAAGGGCAACTTACTTTGAAGAAGCATATTTTTGTGTGAATATTTTGAAATGATGCCTGTTTGTGCTCAGTGATATATAAGAAATTTGGAAATGTGCATGTAAAATTTCACAACATTCCAAGCATTTTTCAATTTATGGTAGAGCTTATAATGCATGGTGGTCATTGAAATGAGAGTAGTATTTGTAAAGAAGAAGAAAATTGGGATACTTGTCTTCTCCTTGAACTCCTTGGATTAGGCCTTCTTGAGGTAGGCAAGAATCACATTGGTTGGATGACTTTTTTATCCATGCCCAAATTGAGCCCCAAAAAATGAATTGTAAACTACACTACACCACTTAACTTTGAAATATTCCACAAGGAGAATTTTAATTCAAAATTTGATGAATCTACTGCCATTGGATTCAAAATACTTTTTTTTTTTTTTTTTTTTCTACAAATGGCTTTTATTAAAAAAAACTCAAAATTTGAGAACAAGCATTAGAAAAAATTTGGGCCCTCCAAAGGGCCACATAAGGGCTGCACGTACTGTCTCCAAAGCTAGAAATGCACCACTGCTATTGGATGCTAGATATAGAAAATTATTAAAAAATTTTGGAGAAAATATAAAATTCTGCGTGTGGAGACAAAAGTGGAGCTATCAGTCAGAACTGGTGCCTTCACCGGAGCATCCAAGTCACTTCCTATGTCTTAGAGACTCCAGAAAATAAGCGCTAGAATCTAGTTGGCTCCGGCAAATGATGTGCTGGCACCGACGAGAGGATTAAAACCTCTTTAAATAATGAAGGGCTTGCATTAAAAAATGGAGGGCAAGGAAGGACAAGAGCTTCTTGATGAGTGCATTGCACGTTCTCCCAATAAGAAAATGGATAGTTGTTGACGGGGTACACTTCAAAGTCGTCATGACTCCAAGTGAAGTTGGAGTCTTGTACCCATTTTGCCCAAGTACCATTTAGAAAATGATAAAACATGTAGGTAGAGCATAATAGAAGGACTAGTGCACACTAAAATATTATAAAATACTATTGGTACCACAACTATAATGGGAATAAACTATTCAGAGGTGCTAGAACCATCATACCACGTTTGGTACCATCCAACTCCCCTGAATGTCGTTGGATCCTCCGTGTTTTTGGCGTTTTCTCCATTTGGCACAAAGGGTGCCACAAAGGCTCCTTCACTCCATATGCAAGTACATGACTTAAAGAAGTAATTTCTGTGGAGCCTCCAAACGGCCCTTTGGAGGGCCCAATTTTTTTGTGATGAAGCTCAAAAAAGAAGGACAATGATAAAAAAAAGTTGTTGCTTGGATCATCAGGGTTAATCCTTTAATGACTAAGAAGCCCAAGTTAGGCCTCACGTCTTTTAAATAATTTTGACAAGTTTATATGTTTTTTCTTGAAATTTATTTTAATAATTATTTACTTAAACCAATGCATGCAATGTTCTTCACTCAAGCTAACAATATAATAAAATTTTCCATTTCTATATTCTTTCTACAATATAATCAATCAAAGTATGCAATTTAAAATCATGAATTTTTAGTACGTAAAGGGTTAAAGGAAATAAATAAACATATCTAACGATAATTAGCTTACAACGTCTCGACATCTACTTTACAAATTTTTAGAAAGGCTTTTTAGTTTCCAATGTGATCTCCCCCCCCTCCCCCCTCCCCCCCGACCTAGAGTATTTGAGTCTCATCTTGAAGAGCCTTTAGCACAAGAAAATAAAGATTTGCAATGGACACTCTTACACAAAATCTAGAATAGAAAAAACATAATTTTTTTTTTCAAAATAGGATTTTTGATGCTAAATATTAAGCCTTTTAAAAATGTTAAGCTTAACCTCTAAAAGCCTAAGGGATTTGGACAAAACACTAATGTATTATAAAATATAAGTTTTATAAATTTTTTGAAGTTTGCATCAAAGAAGATTGTATGAAGCATGAAAAGTAGAAAGTATTGGTAAGGTTTACATTATAAAATTATTTTTAGAATCTCTTCAAATGAAATTTAAAGATATTACTTCAAAAATTCACTAAAAATACAATTTCTATCTTTAGCATTTGATTTTTTTATTGATCAAAGTTATGATTTCTATTGATTTGTAAAAAAATGCATAAAATCTAGAAATGAGAACACCAACACTTTTCCAAAATAGTAAGTTTTTCAACACTAGCCAATTCTAAGCACTTTGTGCTATTTCTCTTATAACTTCTTTTTTACCATAGCAATCTTAGTTTTGAATATAAATATTAAAAGACAATCGATTGAGAGCTTAGGGGTTAAAGAGAAAACACTAAAAATAGTAAGTAGGTAAGATTTTATATAACTTCAAAGTCTTGTTGACACTAAAATGTGGTGCCTTTAGGGATTAATGACCCAGGTGAGGCAATGAAAATATGACTGACTTTTCAAACGAATACCACACTCCCTGAACAGCTACGATTCTAGTCACCATTGTTGTCTGATCTCCGAACTTCCACGTTCCAATTCTAAGCAGAAAAGTTTAAGCTGCATGATCTTTTGTCATGCAAAGGCAGCCGAGCAAAGACAAACTGCAATTGCAAAGTGCTCCATAAGGCAGGGCTCAACGGAGACCACCACCATCACCAAGATGGGCTTACTCCAGCAATCAGTTTGAAGGCTCCTTCAGTTGGCGTTTCTCTTTCAAGCAAAATCACTTTCAAGGGAAACTAGTATCAATCCAACAATCAAAATAATATGAGTTTGACAATCATGCATGCCCAAACCATTTATCATCTCACAATCTCATCACTTATTAGTAAAACTAGCAAAACATAAAAACTTAGCCCTAATGACCTAGCCTATAATCCACTATATTATTTAAAGATCATCCACAAAATATTGCTTACAAATGATATAGTAAGAAGGGTTTTTTTTCCACCATACAATTTTTTTGGCATTTCTGTTTTTAGAATTAATTTCTGCCCAAACTACCCAATTATTACTGTAGTACACTGGACCAACCTATAAATGTTGGACATGTGTTTGAGTAGATAGGGAATCCAATTTGGAAATGGCCATTGATACTGACAGGTCTAGCTACCTTACTTCTGTGAACCTCATTTTCGTTAAAATGGAGGATTTCATTGAAGTTGGTGCAATCCACATTCAATTGCCCAACTGAAACCTCATATCTAAACAATTCCTAGTTTTAACAACTCTTACTATGCACAAGTTTGATACTTTCAAACATGTCATTTTTTAGCAAATATTACCACAAGCTGACTAAACATCACTTCAATCTAAGAATAACTTCAAGTTCGTTAAAATGAGTGGATTACAAATAAGACTTTTTTTAAAACTTTTCGTGAAAGTGCCACAATGGTGATCACTTAAAATTTGGCGATGCACTCTGTTTCTACAGTCATCCATCTTTAGAACCCAACATCGGAAAAAAACCACCCATTACTGCAGTACTGTTTCAATGGGTTAACAGTATAGTATTGAAAGTGTATTGTTGCAGTATTGAAACAATATATTTTTAATAAAAATGCAAGGCTCCCATTGCTTCAATATTGTTGCATTATTTATATAGTAGTGCAGCAATATACTTTCAATACTATATTGTTAACCCATTGAAACAATATTGCAACAATATTGAAGCAATGAGGGGTACTTTCCTTTTGAAAAGCACTTTTCCACTACATTCATGCACTTTTTCATTCAAATTTTCATGACTTCATCCACTGACATTTTAAACGTGAATGTGAATACTGACACTCTGAACAGACGCCGGTTTCAGCACGAATTCTTGCAGAGAATTTGTATCAGTTTTACAAAGTTGCAAAGACCGTGGCTTTCAAATCACTCAGTGCTTCACAACCAAAATTCTATAACTTTCATGCTACCCGAGCTTCATCACATGATCGAGCAGGTTGTCAAGAGTTTTGCAAACTGGAGGATGATCCCATAATTTATGGACCTTCGAATGCGGACCCTATTTTCTTGTGAGACACAAACCCTTTGTGTGTCTGCTTGTACTTATTCACAAGATGCTCACCACTTGTCAAAGTCGGATATCTGCAGAAACATGTGCACGGGGTGTCATCTTTCAGAAATCCAAAAACTTCATGCTCTCGTCTCACTGTTCCTGACACTCAGAACCTGAATTGGGATTCTAAAGGACGGAAGAGAGTGCTCTGCAGGTGAAGAGTACCGTAGTTCTTAATACCATCTTCAAGAGTGGTTCCGACAAGAAGTTGAGCCAAGAATTGAGAACTCGTACTGGTCAAGTTCATCTTTGCTCAACGTTCCATAAGACATCTTTGTTTGGACTGTTTTCAGAGAATTGAGAGCCTATTTGAGGTCCTAAAGGAAGGAAAGTCTTCAGCCAAGTCTGAAATACTGAAACCACTAAACCAAAAGAGGTGTGAGTTTCTTTGGCTGGTAGAGGCCAAGACCGAATTTTGAAATTGAATCTCTGTCAAGTCAAGTTACTTAAGGCTGCCACGCTCCATTCCTGGCCCAAGTTTGCATTGACCTGGACGCATACAGTCTAAAGTGTATGTGCAAGTAAAATCGATCGTACACATAACTAGTGAAGTTGGAAGTAAGAACCGACAATTTATCGTCACAATACTGAGATATTATATAAACTGAGTAAGATCAGCAGTAGTAAGACAGCTTACTTGGGAGGGTTATCCTCTGAACAACAGGTTGGAAGACACTCCACCAAACAGTCAAAATTGGGCTGGAAGAAAAAGGGAACCTGCAATTCGGCATCCAGATGTTCTGAGTCGGTCAGAAAGATGGTGAAGAAACAGTACGCACATCTTCTCCGCACATACTCTACCAGTCTTTCTTGTTTCACGTTTCGTTCTTTGAACACTAGGGTGGCTCAATAAACTTGGTTGAGGCTAACCCAATTTTGGAAAATTTTGGAAAATATTTTGGTTATTTTGGTGGTTGCAATACAAATTCCGGTGATTAACAAGAATTATTCAACAATTTTGCTACAAAATCTGACTAAAAAATTTCATTTCCCCCATGGCTAATGATTTCCGGCAAGCTTGTAGCTACATCAAGAATTCAAAATAGTTGTTGAAATTCGGCGATATTTATCCAAGAAAAAACAGAGTCGTTGATTCAACGATAGGACAGATTAGAGCGCAAGCACCTTGTTTGTCCAGACAGAGAGACTGTCCAATAATTAATAGCATAAAAAAGCACTGGTTTGAGATGAATTCTTACCGAGTATCTTTCAGTTCCCTGGCTTATGACTCGATGAAGAGTTGAACTGCAAAACAGAAAGAATTTCATAAGAATTTCTTAGGGCTGGAAATAGAGAGTCTATCACTGCAGTAAAAGACCTATTTCAATTCAAGCAAGCAAAGGTTGTCGATCAGACAAGCCAAATCCTAGGAAGAACACTTGATGAGGAAATAGAAAAGTACTCCGTATTATTTACCGGAAGAGCCCGTTACTCCACCTCTCAAGCATGTCTCCGAGATTCACAATGTAAGCCCTGAAGATCAAAATAGGAACAACGCAACTTATCAGAAAGACAGCCACTAAGTTAAGTTATCAGTTTATCACCCCAATTGTTGACCATAAAAGTAAGTTTCAGAAAGAGAAGCACAATCATCAATTTAAAAGAGGAGTGCACGTACCCCTTCATTGGTGGCACATCCTCCCAAACCTGAGGCTCTGCATCTTTATTCTTACATATCTGCTCTAAAACAAGAATACGGTTGCATTATTATTAGACCGGACTTTCATATAATGAACCCTACAAATGCAAAACATTGTTGAAAAATCGCAAACAAATTGGTTAGAGTCGAGGAACTGTAAGGTTGAGACACCCACAACTGTCCCGAGAACTGATCCGAAAGCATCACCCCAAAATCTTAGTCAACGAGTATATATTGATTAAGAGGAATGATGTAGACCTACCTAAAGATGTGGTTTTTATCGTCTACCAAAGAAAGCTTTAAAAAAATTTCTAAACTTTTGTGCACAGTATCCCTATGATACAAATCTTTGATGCATTGGAATCCTGTTTGAAATTTCATGAGGTGCTCTATAATGTAATGCAATGGACCTGCCGCCCAGGCTGAGCCACCCTAGAGAGCCTGATTTTTTTTTTTTTTTTTTCCTTTGGGTGTTTTCATTTTAATCAAAAAAAAGAAAAAGAAAAAAAGTAATGCAATGGACAAGGCTGTCACGGACGGACCTGGAGACCAGGCACGTCATCCGTAGCAAGAAGAGTTAACAAGCCAAAATCAGAATGAGCTCCAGTTCCGTAGACTCCTCGTCCAATATCGGATTTCTCCGCTGCAAAACCCAGGAAGGACTCTCCATAAGCACGACGACGGGTTGGCTTTTATACCTTAAACGCCTCGATCCTTTTTCAAATTTTGGCACATTTTTGTTTATATCATTTACCACGATTTCATGAAATTGGTCAGTAAGGAAGGTCATCTTTTCAACATTCAAGTATTATATTGGATGAATGAGAAGTTGGGTAGATGAAACAACCAATACCTACAAGCCCTCTGTTCATTGTCTAGAATATGGACGTAGGAACGCTTAAGGGATAAGAAGCTCACTTCAAATCCAGATTAATAACATCAATGATAGTAGATCCCCCCCAAAAAATACATAACATTCTTGAATGATTTTACAAAGATCACTAGTAAGCTAGATGACACCATTGTGCATAGAATGGTTGCCTTGCCCCCCATAAGATGGTTGAAAACTCTCTACTAGTTTCCCACACAAATAAGTAAGTAAAAGGGACAACAACCCACATAACATTTTTATGATAAATTATGAATTATTTTATAGATTTATTGCATGTGCCCATATAGTCCAAATAGCCCTCCAAAAACTTTCCACTCACCAACATGAAGTGCATATATAATGGTCACGTTACTCACCTAAACTGGTCATAGTCTCTTCTTAAAACAACCACACCCAAATGGTTATCATGGATTTATGTCCAAAAGGTAGAAGTTCCTCTTGTGGTCACTAACTCACTCCATTACTACCTTTGACAACTTTCATTGTGACCACTATTCATTCTATTGTGGCCCAAATCTCAACTGTTATTCAAGTATGCCAACTTTAAGTCAAATGCATGAGTGCAATGGGTCCATTCTTAGTTGCTTGAAATGGACAAAAGGTATGAAATGGATTGTCCTACCTTCATTCAAGGCAAAAGAAGTGAATCCAAAAGGTTTCAATGTTTTGGCACCTTCTCTGTTTAGCAATACATCTTCTCACGTCTTGAATTCATGAACAAAAATGTTGATACTCAAACAACTATTGTAAGCAAGTGTAGTTACTGCCAACATGGGCAATTTCATTAAAATGGCGGTATTCCAAGTGCCACTTTAACGGTGTGCCATTTTCACCATCTAGGACTGGTATAGATTTCAGAACTAATCAGGGAGTAAGACTGACCGGAATAATGAAGCAGTCGCAGATTGGCTACAGGATCGCCAGTAACTCCAGGCTTGTCAAAGTATGTTTCTTCTAGACCAAGAGCTAGTGCGAGCAGTCGAGACACTCTTTTACACAGTTTTCTGCAACACAACCGCATTTCATTCAGCATCCTATCAACAAGGGGTATTCATGACGGCGAATATTGATAGCACAAGTTGTGTAGAATAAAAAAAAACTGATTCTCAGAGATCATGTCCGACATCACAGAACTCACCTACTCCTACATATAATTGCATCGGCAGAAAATAAGGTTTTTTTTAAGGTCATTGTTGAGTTGAGCTTACACAAGCTCCCTGTGATAATGGTCCATTGTGTCCTGCCATCCTGGTAGCACATCTGCATCCCCAAACTTCCATGGTCATTCAGAAAATCAATATCAATAACCTATGTTTTCGGAGATTAATAACAGAAAGATGCCACAAAGACAAGTAAGTCGGGCTAAGAATTGACGATCTAAGGAGGGTAAAAGACTGATGTGAATGAAGTGTCTGTTGGGAATGGCTCAACTAAGGTGGGAGCACCCATAACCGTCCGTTTAAGCTATGAAGAGCAAACCATGAAATTAGTGTGAAAAAAGAATAGATAGAAGAAAAGGCAGATGGGAGAGTGTAAGATCCCAAAAACGCACACTCTTGAATTCTAAAAAATGCCTTCAAAAATCTTGGTCAAAGTGCAAAAAAGAAAAGCACCCCACACCAATGCTCAGTGGCCCCATTTCCAAACACAAATCACATAGAATTCAAGGGCTGCAAAACCACCTGACGAGTGGAGTTTGGACGCGTGATGGGCGGATTGGGGCAGTCAAAGGGAACGGGTTTTGGAACGTGGAGGGAAATGGGTGCTCCTACTTTATCTAAGCCTCATGGACCTAGATGGCAAATTCCATCCTTGAAAAATTAATAACAAAAATATGACAAAGATTATCAAGGGCACCAAGCAAAAGTTGGGTCAATAATGGACCATCCCTATTGGTCAAGAGCTCAACTTCCCGGCTTTTTACCCCTAAACACGGCCAAATCCTTTTTGAGTTTTTGCACACTATATTTTTGTACAAATACATTACTTACCTAAATTTCATCAAATGGATCAAAAATGGATCATAAAGCAAGTTAATCTTTAGAAGATTCATGCATTACTTTAGATGAACGAGAAGCTATTTGAACAATAATCCACTCATCACAAGTATTGTTATTATCATCTAACTATGAATTTGGGGGCTGCTTAGAAGGGGGAAAGCATGCTACGGCCTATTACTTTTTATGTCACGGTGTCACATTTGAGGAACTAATTTATTTTAAGTGTATATAAATGAGGAGAATTACATGCATAAATTCGGTGTGACGATTGATATTACGAATGTATTCTAGAGTCCAAGCGCATTTTTCAATTTATACTCAATATCTAGTTTTTTTCACTTATATATATGTTTTAGTTTTTATTTTATTTTTTTACTTTAAATATAACTTTCAATATTTGAATTGGTTGGAGGAAGAAATTAGCAAGATTTTACAAGTGGTCTAATTTTCTTCTTATTTAATTCTTTCTACAAGATATATTGTGGAATTAAACAATAAAATGAGTTAGACAATATAATAAATAAAAGCAAACAAAATTCTTAAAAAATTAACTTCAAGACAAATCAAACAATATAAAAATTTGGCCCACCTACAGAATCTTGTTAGTTTTCATCACCAAGAATCCAATTGAAAATGCTAAAAACTTTATTTACATTATTTTAATTGAATGTGCCAAAGCAGGTAGGCCGTAGCATGCTTTCACTTCTAAGTTAAACACGGTCCCCAAGCCCAAGAGGAGTTGAGAAACTAGGAAAAAATCTCAGGCAGACCCAAACCACGTGTACCCTGAACAACATTCGATATAAGCAACAATTGAATTCACTGATCTCCACATCAAGGTCGATTGATTTGAATGTTACTGAGTAGCCCTTCTTAGAAACAGAAGCCAGAATTATGATCCCAATTAGGATTTACTTACTTGGAGAAGGGTATTGATTCGGCCCGTGCATAGGCTTCCTTGACCGTGGATCACTCTCCGGAACTGAAATTCCTATGTAGTACCCCTCCTTGGAATCCCCTGCGAACAACAAAAACAAAATAGGAAATGAATAACCGAAAGGCTAGATAGGATATAAGATATACTGTTATCCTATTTTCTAAAAGAGGAGAATCCAATTCCAAGAGTGTCCTGTTTCAAAAACCTGAAGATCTTCAATAACAAGTATGCAATGTCAATGCAGGAGAGTTTTGCCGTCATGGCATGTTTTGATTGGTTCAAGAGAGGCAGATTAAGACTAATAATGCTCACTGCTTGCCTCCTGCAAATTTTCAATAGGGTGGGTATGGAGTAGGAATTTCATTGGTATGACAATGAGAGAAATCTGAGAGAAACCTCTACTACTACCAACCGGTATTAACTTAGTGAGTGCGAATCCACCTAGAACAAAATCTAAATGCATGAGAGTTTTGCCGTTGTGGCATGTTTTGATTGGTTAAACAATCAAAGAAGTCAAACAGCTCTTGAAACTCTCCTACATTGACCTTATGTCCGGTAATTGCAAAGTAGGCCAACTCATCAAGAATAATTGCAGGTCAGTACCAACCAACCAACCTTGCCGCCCGCTCGGTAGGTCCTAACCGGGGATTATTCTTGATAGCTTGGCGTGCTTCGCAATTACCTAGTCCATACTAGTCATGAGAATGTGCACCAACTAAAACAAGGCGTTGCTTTTAGGTCATCCACCCGAGAAACTTTGAGCCCTCCTAATTCATTGTTGCATACAGTATCCAAACAATACAAATTTAGGTGGGTTGGATTCCCCATTTGATCAGTCAATCGCCAACCAAAGAATCTATAAATCTTGTTGATCAAACCACAACTCGATCCACTGAATGTAAAAAAACGTGTCGGTCGTAGGCGGTGCAAATCCAGCTAGCCTCACCTTTAGATTGGATGTCCGGGTCCAGAACTTCCTCCTCGAAAGGGGTGTACCCGCGGTGATTCTTGTCATGGAACACCTTCATCTTCTCCTCCAGCGGCAACGCGAAGAACTTCCGGCTCTGGGCGAACACTTCCTCCAGCAGTTTGGGATCCACGGCGTGGTTCACGAGGTAGAAGAAACCGGACGTCACGCACGCCTGCGCGGCAACGAATTCGATCATGCATCCCTCCCCCCAATTAAATTAAAACCCCACTCAAACAGAAATTAAGTTAATCCAACCTCACTGAAACAACCCTAGGAACCATCAAATCTTTGCACTTCCAAACAGTCTGTTTGAATTAATCAGCAGCTAGCACGTGCAGCTGCGATTCTACGCAAGTTCACTTCACTTCACTTCACTAGCGATTGAAATCCACTTGTCTATTGAGATAGACAAGAGTTTACAACAATAACCTCACAATCACGCCGATCTACCAAACGGTGCAAACAGGGAATCGACAAAAACACAAAAAGACTAAAGGCAAAAGGGGGCTGACCTCCCGGACTCGAGCTGCTGTTTCGTGTTTATCCGGTGCGGCCATGTCGATGCACTCCAAAGGGTAGCCCTGCGCATCCCCTGAACTCCCCATAGCCTCCCAAATTGTCTCTCCCAAACAAGCAAAACCACAATTGGCAGGGGATTTCAATGAAAAACGTAAAGATTTATGGAAACAGGGAAAAAATGTTCCTTAAGAAAATGCTCTGACTTGTTGATTCCTGTCGATGGACCTGTGCCAATTCAAGGTAAAGCCTCCCTTTTGGGCGTCACTGTGCTGACAGAAGAGAACACCTCCATGACGCCGGAATGTGCACCAACTAGGCTAGACTTGGGACCTGGCAGTTTTGTGTGTTTTTTCGCACGATTTTTCGCCAGTTGACTGGGTTACAACCAGTGTTCGGGAAATTTTTGGAGGTCCTCCAGCTGATTTCCTCCTTCTACAAAAATGAACCGGTTTTTTTTCCATTGGCACCGGTTGCATCCTTTGAATCACAAGAAGTACCGGTTTATATCCTCCAATTTCAAATTTTCACCGGCTAATTTCCTCCAAATTGAAATTGGCACCGGCTAAATTCTTATAGTGTATAGAAAATCAATTTGAAAATGAAAGTACTAATTAATAGTACATCCTTAGCAGGAATCAAACCTGACAAGCCTTTGCCATTGAAGGCCAAGGATCCTCCTAACCCATGCAATATAGAGTTGAGGATGGTTATGAAAAGGTTGCAAAAATCAAAAGAGTTTAGGACGTACCAACTTCTCCTTCTTTATATGTCTCTTTTCTTGCCTCTGAAAGGTACCGCTTTGGATTTGCATATAAATGGCGAAACTTAGAGGAATTCTTCCACAAGACAATGGCTTCTTCTACATAATAAAGAGCTGGTGGGAACAGCGGGTTGCAATGCAAGTAAGGTGGCTTTCCGTAATTCATTTACAGCATTTTGTAGGCAAATTTGAATTCCCGATTGATAACCTCCATGGCCACAGACTGATACCCTTTTGTGTGACCCTCTCCATGCCGGGTATTAGCCACTAAAAATTTGCACAAGGCAATTGAAATCCCCCAACTATCCAAGGGAGCCGATAAAATTTCCTGTAAATTTTAGGTGGCACCGGTTGATTTCCACCCTTTCAAGAATCCTTCCGGTTTTGCATCCTTCGCTTGTAAAATTTAACCGGTTTTTTCCCGAAATCCACCGGCTAGCTTTGAACTAGCTGCCGGTTTTTTCCGATCATTGGTTACAACCAAAAGATGTTTTGCGCTGTTTGAGTTTGGATTGGACGCTGCCAGAAACGGATATGATTCTAATAATGACTACAATTACGAGCAGTCCGTGTTCAGCAGAAACTACCGTAAAAGATTGATATTTGCTGTAAGTCCTGATATTTGTTGTATGGTAAGTACACCCAAATGTGCCACTGACCTTAAACCGCCATCTATAGTATGTGTACATCTCTAAAATCAGTTCTGTATCTATGTGGAAGAAACGCTTTTAAAACCAAACTTTGTTCCTTATTAACTTTTGCATACAGTATCCAAATGCCATGTTCTCTGGTACATTGGAACCTCCTTTCAGTTGTCTACAAGAACATATGAAAATTTGACCAGTCTAATATTAGTAACCAGGCTCAGTAGCAAAAAGTGGCGGTTTTGGGTGTACCTACCTTAAGTCCTGTTGATCAGAAAAGCGATTTGATGAAGTCTTTCTTACTTTGTTTTAGTGCTTGTGGGATTTTCATTATTTAGTCTCGGGAGGTCTTTTACTCCGTAGTTAATTATGGCGCCGCAAATATTAGATGCTCAACTCCACACAGTATATCAACTCTACATAGTATAAGGTAGCAACCCTCTCAAAGCTGATTGCATTTTCAGAGAAGCGAAACTCCTTGAAACAATTTTCAGTAAACTTTACTAGGAAGAAAAATGGAATTGGCATCTAATCCAAGTCGTTTTGTATTTTTTGGACCTTTGAGGAATTAGTTACAAATTTTTGAAGCTGAAACGCAGTGGTTTCTAAAAGCAACCCCCTCCTAAAATGTGCAATGTTGGTACATTGAAGAAAGTAAAATGTACCTTTGTGTAAGAGATTGCTTTTAGAGCCAGGTCGTTTTTAGAGACACCTACCTTAGGAATTTAATCCTTGAAGGACGGACTGGTGATTGTGGAAATCATCCCTTTGGTTATCGTGTGATTCATTTGCTTAAAAAATTATAAAAGTACACATTGGAAGTCAAACTATTATAGAAGATCTTCCCTTTTCATAAATTTTTTGAAGATGAATAGTTATTTTTTTGTCCTATTAGAAGGATTCTTTGTCAAGTATAGGACGCCAAACGTCCTCCTTGACGTTTAAGGGTTAAACACTTTAAAAAAAACCATGAAATAATAGAAGATCCAACATGCTAAACTTACACACATTTTTTGACATAAAACAACTTACAACCATATAACAAGAACTCACAACTATAGATAAACTCACAATTGACTATTTTTCGTGAAGAAAATTTTCAATTTGTACGGTCAAAACAACTAGATCATTGTTGTTTTATAAGACTATTAGCCAAATTTTACCTCATTATCACCTAGTTTTGATGTAGTTTTCACCAAGTGATACTTCTCTAAAATTTTAAAAAACTATTGTCTGAAACTTACACTACCTAACTATCTTTGGTAGAGCTAGCTCTCCACTCGTCATGCTATTATTTTCACATTCTAGACTTTAATTTGTAGCTGGACAAATCCAACTGAATTGACAATTTTGCATAACATTCAGTAGTAGTGAGAAGGCCTGCTTTCCCTTGGACGGAATGGTGTGGAATATTTCACACCCATCAATCACTAATTATCCACATGTCGCAATTGAAGCTCGCTTGCATGGGTACTTGGGCCAGACTTGCACTTAAGCTTACTTAGTAACAAAACGGATTAGTAAAATACTATGCACTCAACTAGGTTCGTAACAAAATGAATGTTTTTTAGTAAGTCTTTCAAGAAAACAACATACAACTCATTAAACTCAATATTTCAATTTCCTCAATATGTTTTGAAAGCATTCATGATTTGTTTATTTAAAAATGAGAAGACAACTTCTTATATACATATAAGATGGTAGGAGGTAAACCAAAAATGTGGGATACATAAATTAAATTAATGAGCTCAACCGCTCATAGTTGAGGCAAATTAAAGTAGGAATTGTTTTTGAAGTATAATTTTAGACCTCATTTAGTCATAGTAGATTAACTTTATCAAAAAACTTTGGAATAAATTTTTTTGGTAAATCAAGTTAAATTTCATCTCCAAAAATCCATTTGATATTTCAAGCCTCCAATCAAAAATTATGGACAAATTTTATAGAGGGGTTGGAAAGGACATTTTCTTTTACATTTTCAAACATCCTTTCTAAATTTTGTCCATACTTTTGATTCGAGGTTTGAAATATCAAACAAATTTTTGGAGATGAAACTTAAATAAATTCACCAATGTTTTATAGTCCAAAGTTTTTTGAGAAAAGTTATTCTATTATGACTAAATGAGGTCTAATATTCTACATTAAACATATTTTTGACATTTTGACAATGAACGGTCAAGTTTTCATTTTCAAATTATACCATACCCTTTAAGGGTTCATGGTGGACAATTGATTTCAATATAAAAATGACATCTCTAACCTTCATTCCCACAAATGTCTTCTAAGCAATTCGTTCACTGGCCATCAAGATTTTTTAGATGGCAAAGGGTTAAATGACATTGGATTTTGATTCAAAGGACTCTCAAGATTTTTGGCAAATCATCTTAACATTTTTTGTTGATTTTTTTGGCTAGTCCAAGATTTAGCAAAACAATATTGTACACCATAAATCTACTTCCACAATCCAAGTAGCCGATACTGAAGCTTATTTTAATTCTTCATGTGGATGTTTTTCATGGATGAGGCCTCTGGAAAAGGAAAGGCAACCTCTCTAAAAGCTACTGAATGTTTTTTGAAGTTTCATTATATGTCCTAATTAGAATAGCAACCTGAATAATGTACGGAGGCCATGTGAAAATAATGGACTTTGGGGGCGACAACTTGGGTTATAATATAAAATTTAGGTGTGTCACAAAATTTAGGTCTTGGACACAATTAGAGAATTGGTTGTAGCTAAAAGGTGGGGGAGGGGCAAGTTAGTAAACATTTAACCCTTAAGTGCTCCAACGTCTAGTTTTTGGACAATAAACATATTCAAATTCTTGTTTCTGTCTTGTCGTTGCTTGGATGAAAGTCTCTAATACGTGGAGACACTTTAACAAGTTCTTGTCTTGTCTATTGGTTGGATTTTTGGTTACAAGAGTACATATTTTTCTAAAATTACAAATGTGGAAGTATGTCAAGTGGTTGACCAAGCCAAAATTGCATTGGCTCTAGTTCAAAACTAGATTTGCAAAAATGAGGTCATAGATGTAAAGAACACAAAAATTTCAAATAATCACCATGCCAAAAGAACCTTCTTTGAAACCCATACCAACAAGTTTTACTCCAAAAATCATAATATTTTGCTTGTAATTGATTTTTGAAGGAATTTTAAAATTTTCCTTTCAAAATTCATAAAAAATAAATATCGGTGATAGCATTGGTGAATCTAACCATATAGATGGAATCTAAATTTTAAAATCTATAACTTTCATTTGTATATAAACTCCAAAATATTTTTCTAAATAATACTCTATTAATAATGAATTCTTCCAAATTGTCAATTCTGGAGAAGACTCTAGACATTTAGGGATTAAGGTAAATTTCTTGCAAAATTTTGCCAAAATCTTACCTCATTACCATAGAGGTTATTAGAACAAAATTCTCCCACCACCGTCCAATTTTTCCCAATTGCCCAATGCTCCCAATCCACCTCAATCTCCCTGAAAAATGCCTAGTGGTGGGATTTTTGGCTTTTGATCCTTGTTAAGAGTAGGGTCGGATAGCATTTTAGTAGTATTCATAGTCCAATGAGTCTTCCAAGGAAGGTGAAATTGTTTTTTGCCCTATGCTTGGAATTAGATGCAAAAATATGTTTCCTATTTTTAATTTTAAATTTTGTATCTAATGACCTGTTTCAAGTAATATGGATATATGATTCTAAATATGAATACAAAATTTTCAATTTTATCACCCATAATAAATAATTTGATCTTGTGTTTTTTTCAAAACAAAATTTTGGAACAAAGTTTTGAATTTTTACCCTCCCAAAGAGGGTTTGTAGCACTAGTATAAAAGAACCCATAGAAGATTGGTTGTGGTGATTTTCATTTTCAATTTTTTTTTAACACAAATGAATATAAATTCCTTGAAGGAAAAATAACCCTAAACTCTAGTCAAGTATAACATGTAATAATTAGTGAAAAAAGAACTACAAGTAGAGCTAACTAAAATAAAAAGTAAAGTAATCACATCTAACAAAAATTGAATGTATAAGTATGAATCTAGATGGGACAATTTTGCAAATATGTCACAATTAGATTACCAATATTACCTTACCAATACAAACATTGCTAAGTACTACAAAGTAGTAGCAATACTACAGGGTATCAATGGGGTCGTGTCAAACAACCTACGTCTAGTCTTTGACGGTTGTGATTGTGTTTAAGGGTTTGAGAGGTGGAAAAAATAGCAGAGGAACAATTTCTAAGTAGTTTCCTCCTTAAAAAAGCAAGTTCTTTTTGCACCTTCATCAACTAAATTTTTTGACTTTGAACCTTTTAAATTTAAAATCTTTGCACTAATGATTTTGATTTTATAATTTTTTATGTTGAAGAACTAAGTTGAGATTGTAGGAAAAAAAATTCAACAAAAGAATACTTCATTTTCACTCATTAACAAATTTTTAAGTAGAAGTACGTTCAAGATTGAAGGAAAAAATAACCATAAATAGCTTTCAGATGGAATTGAAACTCAATAATCCCAAGACTGAAGTTGTTCTAGCAAGAAAATTTAACTATACTCAACATTTTGTAGGGAAAAGTTGTGAAAATTGAATTCAAAAATGAACTCTATGAGCTATTTTTTCAAAAAGATGCCTAGAGCCTTAGATTGTCCCTAAAACAAGATTTTCCAAAATTTTCTCATTTCTAGTCCAAATAAAATGAATAAAAGCTTCAAATATATACAAAAATAAAAAATTTAAGAAAAATATTGAAAAACTGAAAAAAAATTCAATTTTTTGTAAATTTATTTGGATTGCCCTTCAAGTTGCTTTTTGGAGTTTGAGTGGCATAATTTTTCCCCCTAGATACCGATTGGAAAAAAAATTATATTCTCGAAAAGCTAATCTTATTTCCTATCTTCAAAAAAAGTTTCAAATCATCATGTGGAAAACTGAGATCTCACAAGCCTACCCAAAATTCTCAAGAGTCCCCCACATGGACTTTAGGGACTTAGGGCCTTAGGGGTTAAGTTTCAAAGATAACTTCCAAAACATCTATTGAATTTACATTTTTCTAGTACATCAATATTTGCTAGATCATACAATTTGTCCCACAACCTTCCCAATGACCAAATCAACATCCATCAGCAATAAATATTGTCATTCTCATTCAAATCCTGCATATGTTCACTATCACATAAGACTATAATCATTAGCAATTGAAAATTAAAAATGCATTGAAGAATTTCAAAAAGTATATCCAATTTCACTTATATTGTCATATACTGGTGTTGCATATATATTATATAATCTACACTCGAACATCCTCACTTCTATATTAATTAAATACTTCTATACTTCTATATACTATACTCAACTACTCATATGAATATTGGAAGTGTTCATCCGGCACATGCCAATTGAAAGTACTCAAGAATTGATTGATGATTTGGGCCAAACTACCCACATACTCTGGGCCTTTTCTACAAGGCCGCTCCAAGTACCCGTGAAATGCAAATGTCAAATCATTGTGGCTAAACTTGCTCATACTTTCCGTTTCCATGTTCAACTTCCAATACTCCTCGAACATGTAGTCTTTGTTGATTTGCCGAGCTATTTTGCAAACCGCATATTCCTCCGATACATGCGATAAACTTGGAACAATTTCCACATCCGCATCTTTTTGGTGCAAATACGCAATTTGTGGATTCACCCACCACCTCATTTTTAAAGCTTCATTCATATTGATGTGAACACATACAAGGATTTAGGCAGTTCTGTAGCTTGGTAGTCATGCCCCAATTGCAGATTCCAATGTACACACATTACTTGTCTTCAAAAAATTGAAACATAATGTTGTTTGGAGAGATATCATTGTGAAAATGTCCAACATCATGCACCGCATGCATGACGTGCAGCAATGCCCACGCAAGCTCCGTATGTTTCTTCCTAAATTATTTAAGATGGAATGCTTCAATCATCTCCGACTCTATTGGCAAGCTATATTGCAACCAAATAGCTGGATAAGTATTATCAAGGTTCAACATATGTTGTAGTGTACCGCCATTCCACCAATACGAGTACCCTTTGTTCCTTGTTGCATGAACTACAACAAAACATATAATTCCAACATGTAGAATCCTCACTGCTATTGACCTGTTTTGGTGTTCCAATTTTGCAAGATGAGGTTGCGTGCATTACTGGTTGGATGTCTTTGCTACAAATTCCTAATAATTAGCTGTACATGGACATCCATCAATCCTGCTCCTTTGAATTAGAACATATCCGCCTTTCATGACTATGTTGTCTTGGGGAATTACTCGTTCTGTGTCTAAATGCACTATGAGATGTCGTCTGCCCCTAACCAATTCAGCAACTCCATCATCGTTTTTCCACCAAGTCATAGAACCTCGTCTATTTTTGTTCTTGGCAAATGGAACACATTGACCAACGAACAATTCAGCTCTGAAAATGACTTGTTCAAAAGCTTCATCACCTACACAATGTACCTTCACATACTTCGTTAAAATGTCCTTTCTATTCTACATTGCATCATAGACTCTATTCTTCAAGAATTGGTTGAAGCCAGTCTTATCAGTCTCTTCTTGCTAATTGGAATGTTGACCTCATCCATCAACCGTTGCCACATGTCCATCTTGAATTTTTCTAAACACTCTTCATTGTACCTAATATATTTGTTGTGCAGGGACATAGTGCATTCCGACTCGTAGAAGTCGACAATGCATTTCATCAAAATTCTTTTGCATGCATCCGAGGGCATACTTTTGCGTTGCACACTACTCGACGGATGTTCATGCTCATGCTTCTTGTGTTTCTTCTTCACAGCATTCTTTGTTCACACCATTGTGATGAACTTCTTGGTATCAATGATTATATTGAAATTTGCAGAGAGTTACAAAACCAATGAAAATTACACCAAAGTTTGAAAAAAAAGCAACAAGGGGGCCCCAAAAATTTGACTCATATTTTCCTAAGGAGAAGAACCAATAGAGACTTAAGCCACCAAGCTTTCCGCTCTACTCTTGCAAAATGCAAGGGGGAAAATAAAAGTGACGGGCGGATGGATCATCCGCCCCTCTTATAGCAAGGCAAACGATAAAATTCCGTCTATATAAGGTGAAAACACCCATTCCCGTCCCTGTACCTTGCCATGGACCCTAGACTCACCCAATTATGTCCCTAGACTTTAGTTAATCTCTGAGCCAAATGCTTGGCTTTAATTGGCTGACATATTTGAAGGCACTTACCAATATCTGACTGGCTTAAGAGCTGATTTCCGCAGGGTTCAGTTTTGGGTGCACCTACATGATGGTTCCAGTGATCTAGAGACCCACAACTTTGAAAAATCATAGAAATTACATATGACATCCGAAAAATCTAATTTTTTTTGGAAAATTCATGATTTTCTCTCACTAACATCAGAATTTTTTTATTTTTTTGAAATGATGCCTCCAAGTATGCTGAATTCCTTAAAGTGACGGTTTTGGGTGCTTCCACCTTAATCGAACCCCGACAAGGCAGACAATTTGTTGCCTGCTTAATCCAACAGTCTTGGATATATGGATGTATGATCATCTGTCTGATTGGACAGTTGCACAACATCCACCATCAAATCATGCGGATGGTAGACTGCCCGCCCTCGTCGGACACATGCCACGCGTACGACAAATTGGACGGTCGGGACCATGCGGACGGATTCCTGTCCTCATGATCGGCTGGCGGAGATGTGTCCATCGCCTGATCGGAGGGCTTAGAATAGTCAGGAATGTCTTTTCCTTCAATCATAAACCTACTTTTACTTTTTTTTAAATTATTAAGTGAAAATTAAGTGTGTTTTTTTAAATATTTTTTCCTACACTCTCAATTAAATTTTTGATCATATGAAATTCAAATTTCAAAATCAATAGAGCAAAAATTACAAGTTATGAAGGTTTAAACTTTAAGCCAAAATGTAGTTGGTCAAGGTGCAAAAAATCTATTTCTTTCACTTTAAACGCAAATATCTTGCCATCTACATGATCAAAGTTTGTGAAATTTCTTCCATGTCATTTTATACTAGTCTAGTACAAGATCCTATGGTTAGATATGCAAAAAAAACATTTTAAAAATCTTTTAAAAATCTTTTTTTCTATAGAAATGGCAATTTTGAATGGTTTTTGATGGAAAAGAGGCCTTAAGACTTTAGGGGTTAGTTGCCTTTTGACTCCCAATCATTCACTAGAAGAAACCCGTGTTTTTCATGACACATTTTTGGTGACATCCACTTGTTTTTATGTCAACATTGACATTAGACATAGCGTTAAGGTGTTAGTTGTAACATCAAATACAACATAAAAACAAGTGGTTGTCACCAAAAATGTGTCAAGAAAAAAACGGGTTTCTTCTAGTAATTTCATGATTTTGAGGCGTGCAGAAGTCTACAAGTTCCCAGATGGTGGGGAATGTGGGAACAATGCCAAATCAACAATTTGACATGGTTGGGGGATTGTCATGTCAGATAATCATATTTAGTTAATTTTAAAATATTTTTGCCTTTACAAAGGGATTAAGCCAATGCGCAAGATGATAAACCTGTTCCACAAAGTGGGGCCAATAGGGTGAAAACATTAGAATTTTATCTTGAGGGAAAACGTAGGAATTTTTTATTTTTCACACATGAATTTTTTGCAAATTCTGAATTCATATTTGCAACTAGAGACCCCATTTTAAGTAGGAGAGATCTAGAACTTACCCTAAATAAGGCACAAAATAGTGGACAAGATTTTATTTTTACCCCTAAACATTTACGTTTTCACCTTGTTGGTTCCACTTCGGGCAACAAATTTAACATTTTGCAGCCCATATAGGGACATGATATTCTACAAATAAAACAATTAAAAGTAATCAGGTTGCCTCCAAACATTGGATGATTGAATGTGTGAGCACATTCAATCCAAATGTCATATATGCTTTATGCATTGGGAAATTGACTTTGATTCTCATCGCTAACATTCAATAGCCTTTGTGTCCACTTCCTTTGCTTCATGCATCCTACCTATGCATCCTATTCATCACATTTAGTGATCCTCCATTTGTCCACTTAGTTGCTACTGGTACTTTCTATATTTAAATTCTAAATGTACATCACCATTAAAATTCAACTCACAATAGGCTTGCTCCCATTTTGTCAGTAATAGGGTAGTATACCTTAGTTCTTTGATATAGAGTTCAATGATCATGTACCATCAAGATATTATTTTCATGGCAATGTGAAAGACTTAATTTATTGACATTTGATAAGAATGAAGGGTAGAGAGGTTTTTTTTAGAGAAATCAATTGTCTACCAGAAATCCTCAAAGGGTATGGGATATTTGAAGATGATAGCCTGAGTGCTCATTATCAAAACATAGGAATTATGCTCAAAGTAGAATTTCATACCTCATTTAGGCATAGTACAATGTTTTTTTTCTCAAATAGCTTTAAACTATAAATTTTTTGGAAAATCAAGCTAGTTTTCATCTACAAAATTTGTTGTCAATTGAGAATTTTGTAGAGTCTAATAGATGATTGTCTAACTAGAGGAATGGAAGAGAACTAATCTTGGCAAGTAGCACACAACTCTCATACTAAAATTACTATTTATTGTTGAAGAGGCTTGCACTGGATGTGGAAGCGATAGAGACTTGTCAAATATAAGTATTAAATAAGTAAGTAAATAGTTTAAATTATGCAATTATACACCTTCTCTGTTCTATTGAATTCAATGAGTTTTTTGCGAGCACAACAAGTTTGCAATTTGCTTCAATGTATGATTTTGTAAAAGATTCTTTAGGGCCCACACGTCTTGTTACTATTTTAGAATAGGCATGCAATGCTCTACAACTTAATGTAATAAAAAGTTTGAATTTCTCAATTTGCATTTGGAGTTCAAAGTTTTAGCTTAGATTGGCTGAAACCATCTAAAAGGCAACCAAAACCTCTAATTTTTATAGTTTATGTCAATTTTAGTTAAGATGTGAACCACTTGCAGTTTATCATGAGAAAAATTTGTTCATTGCTTACAATGCCAATTGAACAACACTCAAATATCCAACTTAAGATTCAAAGCCCAACAATAAAAAAAACATGGTTGTACATGCCTATCTCTCAAGGATATAGATCAAATGCTCACACATGTCATATAATGAAGTTTGTTTGTTTTTTAGGAAGATTCTCAACAATGCCATACAAGACACATTTATAGAGGGTCTCTATAGGCCCTACAGAAGTTACAAAATTATTCATATGAAGATTGAGGCTCACCATGGACATGAGCATGCTTGTATTGCAATTAAAAGAGGGTTGTTTGGATGTTCTTACAAGATTATAAACTACAAAAGCATAATCCCTTTTTTGTTTCAAAGATGCTTTTAAATAGTCCCTCTATCAAATATTATTGCTCCTACACACTTTATACATGGATGTACATACTTTGATAGATTCATGGCATTTGCTCGGATGTCTTTTTTTGGCCATATTGTAGGTGCTTAAGACCTTGCAGCTTCCCCTCAAGCATTTAATGGAGTTGTAGTATCAACATGTATCCACTATAAATCAAATTTGATTGTTAAAATAGCTTAGTTGTTTAGTGTAGTCATATTTAGTTAGTCGCGTGATTCATCAAGTCAAATGACTAAAGCAAGTCACGGGACTAAAATAATTCATGTGCATGACTAGGATTTTGAAATCCTAGATATCACTTATTTAGAATTTTGAAACCCTAGCTGCTACCAATTTAGGGTTTTAAAATCCTAGCCACTGTTTTTTTGTAACCACCTCCTCAAAGTGCAACATTTGGTTATTTTTGCTTTTTCTTCTTTATTTCTTGTTATATTATAGGTTTTGCTTTTTATTGCCTTATAGCTCTTGTTTCTTATTGCCTCTTAGTTCTTTTTTTTGTTACTTCTTAGGATTTTTTTCTTTTTACTTCTTGCTTCTTGTTGCTTCTTAGTTCTTGCATCTTGTTCCTTCTTTAGTTCATGCTTCTTTAGTTCTTGCTTCTAGTTTCTTCTTATTAATTCTTATTACTTCCTTCTTGCTTCTTGTTTCCCCTTATTAGTTTCTTAGTTCTTGCTTTTAGTTTCTTTTTATTGCATATTAACTCATGCTTCTTATTGCTTCTTGTTGCATCTTAGTTAGTTCTTGCTTCTATTTGTTATTTGTTGCATTTTGTTGCATCTTGTTGCATCTTACCTCTTGCTTGTTGTTACCTTTTAGCACTTGTCACCTTTTACTTCTTCTTCCCTCTATCACCATTGTTATTCATCCTTCTTGTTTATTTGTGATTTCTAGAGATATAGTGGTTATGACTTTTTCTTACCTTAAACTTGTGCTACATATTTTGTGTTGCCTTAATTTTTTGAAGGTTGAACTATAGTGTTCATTCACTAATAATTAACTCCTTGATTATACATGCAAGCACTTGAAGTTGGAATGAAGTTATTGGAGCCACTTGCAACACCAAAGAGGCAACATCTTCACATTTTTGTAAGGAATATAGGTCCTATAAGCGTGTAGAAATATATATTTACGTAGTGTTATTGTGATATATTTTGCAACATTAGTGACTAATAAGTGTCATTGAGAACAACCATATTCTTTTTTGCATTGTATCTCTCCAATATGACTATTTCTTGTGCATCTCAAAAATTATATGTACTCATTTTTAATTGGATAGAGAATTTTATTTAGTTGCAAAACCATGTTGATGCATGACTGCAATGCATCATTTCCATTTAGAATGTAAGGAAAATGTGATTGTAGTTTATGACAAAAAATACTACAAACCTCAAGCACTCCAATTACAAACCACACACACAAATCTAAGGAATATGACTCTCACTTATCCCAAATATCACCAGCTTGAGTCATATTTCATAATATATCTTTGCCAAAATATGGTTGGTTGTAGTCACAAAATACTTATAGTTATGCTAAAAATGTGACTCTATACTTATAAAAATATGACTACATTCAATCATAAAATTATTAGTAACATTCTATGTGAATTGTCTCATCGGTCAAAATATAATTCACAAGAGTTGTATTTCACATCGACAACAAATATGACTCATAAGGGTCATGTTCCACATCAATAAAAAAATACAATTCACAAGAGTCATCATCCACATCAATAGAAAATATGAATCACGGGGGGCATGTTTCACATCATTCCAAAATATGATTCATGAGAGTCTTATTTCACATCAACAGAAAATATGACTCACAAGAATCATATTCCACATCAACAAAAAAAATATGACTTGATGTAGTCATATTCCACGTTAGCAAAAGATATGACTATACTGAATCATATGCCACACAAGATTATTTTTCCTTTGCTCTAGTAGCTCAAGAAAAATTCAATCCACTAAGGATAGTCAACGTACACGCCATGTTGGCAAAAAATGGATAATTATGGATAATTATACCTCCAATCAGTATGACTACCAATATGATTCATGTTCAAAACAACTCTTTGGTAATGATTAGATGCAATCATGTCGCGAATCATCTATAGTGATTTCTGTGTGAGTCATGTTTTTTTATTTTAAGACTCACTACAATCATATTTTGCAATCATAAAACACAAGTTCTGTTGTAGTGACAATATTGAAAATCTTAGCAGGTTCAATTTTGCAATTTGAAGGACTATCAGAGTACCAATAGTCCAAATTTTTATTTCTTGTTTGTCAAATTTATGGTTATCCAAGTTCTTTTGTAGGTAATTGCAAGAAAGACCTCTTGATTTTGTAGCGTTTGGATTGGTATTGACTATCCTATGACATTTTAGAAAAAATATAGATAACTAGTGTAACACTAAAATTCTAAAAATAACATATCACCAAAATTTGAAACCTAAAAAAATGTAGGTCAAAAGTCATTCAAAAAATAGAGTGACAAAAAATTTGAAGAAAATAGAGACTTTGATGTTTAATTTGTAAATAATTTACAAAATAAATTAGAAAAAATTATAAATTGGCCAATTGTGAGGATTTGATGGTGATGAGATTTTACCAAAAGAATGATCTTTAATCATCTTCAATGTTCAGAAGTACATGTGCAAGGAAGCTTTATTTGCACAAATATGGAAGATATAAAATAATCTATTTTAAGATGTTTTTTGATAGAAACATTCCACCTATTGTAGAAATAGTGCATGACAAGTTTGTCATGCTACTTGTGATGGAACATCCAAGAATAGTCAATACAAACCACTTCATGGCCTTTAGAGCAATGGATTATGTAGTGCGACATTATTCATCTATTACATCAATGGGAATCCCATAGTTTAGCATATGCATGGCAAAAATACATTTCTACATGGAAGACT
Organism: Antitrichia curtipendula; assembly: GCA_951230915.1. NCBI lineage: Eukaryota > Viridiplantae > Streptophyta > Bryopsida > Hypnales > Leucodontaceae > Antitrichia > Antitrichia curtipendula. Next base: position 2,951,667 of record OX579640.1, read on the forward strand.
AATTGAGCCTATGTGCTTCATTGTGCTTATAACAAACCCTAGGTTGAATACACAAACCTGTTCTACTATGTGGGGAAAAAGTGGTCTCCGCATCCTAAAACAACACCTAAACTTAGAAGCTTAACAAGTGTAATTATCATCAAAATAATCCTAACACAACCTCTTATGGCTTGCCTTTTGCTCAAGGTAGACATACTTGCATCTAAACATGCTATCTCCAACCCTAGGCCTCTTGGTTTGCAATTCCAATATCAAGTAAAAAATTGTGTCTATGAAACCTTCCTCAAATTTTTCATTTGAAGCCTCTAATCAAACTTGCAAGGAGTCAACCAGCTCACAGCACTACAATTTATTGTGGTCCTCCACTCCTCTCTTTCTTAATTTTTCTCAAAAATAGAGAAGATCCTCCATGCTGCTAAAACAAGGTCTAGCCTATACAACACAAATCAAGAAGACTAGATACAAACCAATACTTTTAAAATGACCCATCTTGTGGCCAGTGCCAATTGGGAATACATTAGATGAGATTGAAGTCCTAAATAAGGCCACAAGTTTTTGGACAACAAGGATACCCGCCCCCACAAAATTTAAAAATGAGCAAAATGTAAGGCCTAAATTTCTCGAGACAGTTTAATGACACGAAAAAATATTAAATTTTTTTTAAATGGAAAAAAATCTTTGTTTATAAAGGATTGGAACTTGATGTGATTGAGAGATTGTCACGTTAGATAATATTATTTAATTTATTTTAATATTTTAAAATTTAATTAAATTTTAAAAATTATTTAATATTTTGACCAACAATGAATTGGTTCATAGCTTGTGCTAAAACGGCCCTCCCTTGGCCTCAGATCTCATCTAATGTTGGTCCTGATTGGGGTTGATCTTATTTGTAACATGCATTAAATTTTTTGCCAAACCCTTAATACTTCCATAATGTCAAGTCTAGTATTCAAGGCAGATTTGGATAGTCAAAAAAGCGCTATGACTCATAGCTCATCCCTTCTCTCTACACCATTAGATTTGCAAAAAGAACAGATATGGACATTTGTGACGAATTATTATACTTGGCATTATATTCCATAATGCTCTCGAGCCTCCCAACTCTCAAGCATTATCTAACTCATTGCTACAAAAAAAGGACTAGCATTATGGAATAGAGGAAGTATTGCATTTTAAAGGTAGAGCCACCCATCACCAACCAACACTCCATTGGCAGTCAGTAGAGTGGCAAAAATGCAAGAGAGGTTGGGACTAATTTTCAAACACAAGTTCTTGATTTCCAACCATCAATTCCTCCATTCTTTTCATGACACATGTGCTTGGTTTGTGCTTGGTTTGGAGCGCCAAAAGTGAACAAGAAGTAGTCTCTTAAATGAGCGGTTTTGAAATAGTCTACACATAATTGGACATGGGTCCAACGCAACTTTTGCCTTCCAAAATTCACTGTAAATTCACTTCAACTTATAAAATTACGAAACTTTTAACAATCTTCCTCATTTCTATCTCTGCGCCTGTGGAAATATTTCCTTTGCCTCACTATAGTTACTCCACATCATGTCCGCGGTTGCTTATTTGGTCGGTTATGGGTGGTCACACCTTATAAGAGATGCAAGCAGTTCCTTTTCATTTGTGTGAAGAACAAAAAGAGAGATGCAACCTGGTTGCCAGAAGTGATATAATCCAAAAGGGCTCCGAACGTTGGCATTATTATGATACGGACAGATATTGTAATTCTTAAAACACCCACGCACCTATCAATGTGTTGCTGGAAGTCAAAGATATGATATGTTGTCACTGCTGCAGACCATTGACATTTTTTCAAATTTTCATGGCTTTGGAAAAGGCATATTTAAGAGAAGAATAAGAGAAGAATAGAAACACAGTACGTTCCCATTGGTGAGGATTGGTATGAAGTCATTGATAGTGGAAACAACAAACAGAAAGAGCCTGCTATCAAAGACAAAGGGTTTATCTTCCATGGGCCCCCGGCCGTCATCCGTCATCTAAAAGCCAGGAATAATTGCCTTCTTCCACTCCACTGGCTCAGTAGAATTTCTTCCCACTGCGCAGCAAAGGTATGGATCTACAATTTAAGTTAGGTCTAAAATTTCTGTTCTGTAGCATAAATGAGAAACTTACGCGCATCAACTTGCCTCTGAAAATTAACCATCAACCTTGAATATACTCATGGCTGATAGCTGACATCCGTTTTTTTGGTCATGATTTTTTGAACTTGATAAAATACAAATTAGAAAAAAAAAAAAAATTCACAGCTGGCAGGAGGAGTTACCAGTCAGAGTAGTTAACATAACATACCCCAAACTTTGTCGACAACAAACTCTTACAAGTGTAGTTTTTTGTCCCTGCACAAAACACTTGTGTTGTCAGCCGGCCACCACCCAACAATGAGCGGCCTGAGCTACACGTCAAAAAGCAGTAAATAAGAATTCTATTTCCCCCAGGGATTCAGTGACCACCGGCCATTTCCCAAATATCAAATCAGGGCGCTGCAGAATAGATTGTGTCAAACAAGGTCTGGCTATGGCGTGTGTGTGTAAGTAAGCTGGATCGGAATGGTGCCTGGGTTTGTTGTTTTTTTCTCGTGCAGCAGGCTGGCTTTTAGGAAGCAGTTTAATCGTAGCAAATAATGAGTGCATAATAATAATCGGACAGATCCGACGGGCATGCAGAGTCCACATGCACATCACGAGCTGCCACTAGCTCCTGAACTACCGATCTCCTGGACAACCGATCTCCGGTCCATAGTTACGAGCGTTTCTGTTTTCTGTTTTCTGTTTCTGTTTCTGTTTTGAGAGTGAAATGCAGGGTAATTTATATCGACTCTGTCTCATGTTTGGGCCAGTAAGCTACAGGCAAATTGAAGCCAATGCAGTGACTGCAGTGCTGGACAGTTACTGTTCCAAAAACAAAAATTGTGCTGCTTCTGAATTTCTGATCAGCTTCAGTTAATGGAGTGGTCAGGGCTCCGGCAACGAATATCATGACATTAGGGGCACTTGTCTCTGTTGCTATTCTTCTGTAACGACTTCACTTGGAGATCATTCTGTCACCCATGAGTCTGACTGTTCCCAATTCCAGGTACAATGGGCTAGCTGAATCAAACACAATGGGCATTTTGAAAAAAAAACATTTAAAAATATATATGTGTGTGTGTGTGCGTATATTGGAATTTTAATTCACTTTGGAATTCACATTGGAATTTGTATTCAGTTGCTTGGACTTCTGCTGGGGATCACAAGACCTAAATTCTCTGGAGTAATTTCTGAGTGAATAAAATTTTGACATACCCTGCACAACCCTAACCAGTAAAAAAACCTGGCTAATCTCATATGAACTAGTGTGCCTTCTGCCAATGCCACAGTCAAAATAAAAGTTAATTTTTAATTCATAAAAACTTCAAACTTCAGTATCTTTTTAGCTGTGAGTTGGGATGCAATAAACCAAAGTTTGTGCACTACTCTTTGTTGAGGACTTTCCAATGCTACCAAGAACACGATTGGGGGACGCACGGTCGCGGAGATCTCAATGTAATAAACAAACAACCTTACTTAACCTATGAGCGCCCTAGGGGCCAAAATATGGCCTCTCCATTTTTGAAAGATGTCCATGTTTGACTCTTATAATCTTTTCAATGGTACGGTCAAAGGATGCCGTCCCTTTCCTAGTATCTTTGGACATGTCTCTACTACCAATCAGTATGGTCAAATAGTGTGGATCTTTTCTTAGGTGATACTGTTTAATTGGAATGAGTATAGAAGGGTTTGGATTTATGTGAACATGAATTGGACGCTCATGGGTTAAGATATGGAGCTTGAAATGAATTATCCAGGGTGCTTCTACAAAGGTGGCAAATGAAATATCAATAGAAAGAAGAAATTGTGCCCTAAATTTTTGAAAGGGGAAATCAATCAGTTTCATGATTCTTGCCAAAAGGTTGAACTCAAAGCACTTGCTGGGTCCTCTCTAGGTCCATGATCATCCGGTTCAATTTTCTTTCTGCTCCTCAGTCTGATTGCATCACTCCCTAAAAATGCTTTGAACAGTGTATTTCCTCTTTAATCTTTATCTTTCTACCACTGAAACAAAATTCAACGAGTTCCCAACAAAAGTGTTCAACAAAGTTACTAGAATTAGCTATAAACTTTGTGACAAAAAAATTCAGTAGGAATCCGGATTTCAAATGGACAAAACTGGTGGTGTTGGAGAGGACAGGACAGTCAACCCAGAAATGTAAGCTAGCTCGGTGACTACACCTAAAATCGCACAAATATTAAAGAATTCAACATGGTTATCATTATTATATTGAAACTTTTTGTGGGGTCTTGTTGGTAGCTAGTCAAAAAGAGATCCTACATTTTCTTAGAATGTATTTTTTAGACGCAGTATGAATAAACTACAAATTTTTAAAGTGCTAAAAATAGGATATAATGTAATCAACCATAGACTCTCACGAATAGTGGGAGTACATTTTAGGCAAGAATTTGTAATGGTTGGTTTTAGAGAACAGTCAAAATTAGATATAGTTACTTTAGTGAGTGAAGGTCAAATCACACCAACACAAATGATGGTCTAGAACATAAAGCTTGTTGATTGATTAAGTAGCAAATATCAACCCTATATGACAAAGGGATGTTTGGGGGGCTTTTTTTTAATTTATTTTTTTATCAATTTTAGGTAGGCAATTGTGATCTCAATTTTTTGGTCCTACAACTAGAACTCTACACAAAGATGCACACAAAGATTGCCTTGAATGCAAGATAAATTTTATAAAAATTTGATTAATGGTTCAAAAATCATATCCAATTTAGTCTTCCATTTTCAACTCAGGCAAGTAGGGCATCAACAAAAACTTCTTGTTTTTTTCTTGAATTTTTTTTATGGACCCCAACTAAATTTCAAAATAACTCATCAACTTGACTAAGTTCTAAGACACATACATTTTGCTAAAAAAAATTGAAAGATGAACTATGCAGGTGCAAATTTATGAAAAGACATTTTTTTCTCTAAATTTCAAGGTAATTATAATATAAGTTTTTCACTTTGAAAGTTTGACAAAAATATATGTACTTCAATGAATTAGCAATGTGATGTTATGATTGGATTAGAAAAATTAACCAAAATTAAAAATATTTCAATTGCTCAAGTTGAGGTTGAAAACACATTTCACTTCATAATTCTTCAACTGCTTATCCAAATTGGGCCAATAGTGCACTAGAAAGCTAGTAACATAATATATGCTGTCGAAAAAATAATTTTAAAATATATCATTTTTACTTTATAATGGCCTCTTTGGTCATTGTAAATGCCAAATTCAAAAAGCAAAATTCCAATATGGACTTCTTAGTCATTCAGAGATTAAGTGTTTTGTTTTAGAAAAAGCCAAGTTCAATTCTCATAATCAAATTTTCATCGTTTCATCATTTATAAACTCTGAGTAGAGACTATAATTATTTAGTTGAATTCCTTTAAGTGCTTTGACGTCCAATTTTTGGACAACAAATAGATTGAAACTGACGATTTTTTTTCATTACTACTTAAATGAATGTCATCCTAATTTGTGGAGATACTTTATCAAGTTGTTGTCTTATCTAATTGTTGGATTTGGCATTACTAGAGTACATATTTTTTAAATTTAAAAATGTGGAAGTGTGTCAAGTGGTTGACTACCAAAATTGCATAGACTCTAATTCAAATTGGATTTGCTAAAATGAGGTCATAGATATGAAGAACACAAAAATTTCAAAAAATCACCTTATCAAAAGAACCTCATTTCATATCCATTCTAACAAATTTTCCTCATAAAATGATGATATTTTACTTGTTATCAAATTTAGAAGGAATATTTAAATTTTCCTTTCAAAATTTATAAAAAATTATTAGTAGTAGAATTGGTGAATATACTTGTATGGATGGAGTCTACAACTCAAAATATACATTATTTATTTGTATACCAGTTCCAATATACTCTTTCAAGTAGTTCTTTATGATGATTTTTTCAAATCATCGATTCAAAAGAACACTTTGTAGGACCCTAAACCCTAAACGCTTCACTGGACCAAAAGTGTTTTCACATAGGTTCAAGTCCAATTCAAAAGTGTTGTAACTTTTGTATCCAATATCCAAATTCAATAAAATTTGTTGGAAATTTGTGCTCTTTCTTTTAGTTTGTGTGGTAAAATTTTCAGATCAATTCAAGATGTACTAATTTTTTGTAAGTCAATCAAAGTTCAAAGGTTCAATTTGAGTTCACCAAACTACATTTGATGGCTGCAACTTTGGGGTCTCATATTTCTTTCATTGGCAATATTCATTTTTAGTAGAATTTGTTGTATTATATTTCCCTTGCATTCTAGTTATTATGGTAAAATTTTCATGTCAATCCAAGTTGTTATGAATATTGGGAGCAGTTCCAAGTTCGAAATCCCAACATTTTTGGATTATAGTGAACTTTGGTGCCTTCGTTTTTCTCCTTACAATGTCCGTTTTCATTTTTTTGGGGGGGGGGAGGAAAGTTGCATTTATTAGTCTAGTTTGTGTGGCTAAAATTTTATATCAATTCAAGGAGTTATAAATGACTAAGAAGCATTTTTAGTAGAAGGAGGTTTAGCCTCATATGTGTTTTCTGCAACTTTTCTTGCTATTTTGTGACATTTGAAAGTCATTTTGTAGACACTACAAGTCAATTGGATGATATTTTCTTTCATCAATGTGTTTGTATGCTAGTTTTCAATCACTTTATAGTTTACAATTTTTTCATTTGAATAGGTTTAGAAATCGAATTTCACCTCCAAACAGGTTACTTGAAAAATTTAAACATCCTTTTACAACACTAGAACATTATAATCTTGCAATATATGTGGCCAAATGACTCCAAATTTGATTCACCTCATCTACAACACATACACTACAAGATTGTATGGTTGAGATTTCTATACCTTAGTGACATTTTGGACTATAACACTTCAAAAGCAATGATATTTTTGAACCCAAAAATGCCCTGGGCTTTTAGGAATTAACCCATAAACTCTGCAAAGGATTTTTTGGGCTGATGAATGACAAAGAATCTCTCCATGCAAGACATAAGTGCAACTATTCATCTTCCAAATTTTGTGTGAAAAGGGAAGAACTTCTATAGTAACTTGACTTCCAATAGGTGTGTTTTCATTTTTTAAAACCAACAATTCACATGATGCCCAAACAAATGATTTCCATGGTGAGGGTTCCGTTGTTCAAGGTAGGTACATCCAAATATACCTCTGACCTTAAACTGCCATCTTTACTGTGTGTACATCTCCAAAATCAATTCTCTGTACCTAATGTATGTGGAAGAAACCATTTTAGAACCAAACTTTGTTCCTTAATAACTTTTGCATACAGTATCCAAATGCCACGTACTCTAGTGCGTTAGAACCTCCTTTCACTTGCCAACAAGAACACATGAAAATTTGGCTAGTCTAATAATAGTAACTAGGCTCAGTAGCAAAAAGTGTCGGTTTTGGGTGTACCCACCTTAAGGGTTAAGAGGGCTTTCAGAAATTAAGGGGTTAACCTTGAGCGCAGTGTCTTCTTGTACTCTTGTCCTCAAAATTTTCACTTCTTTCAATCCACTCTACTAAACTGCCTGCAATGGCTAGTGTGCCACTGTCAGAGCCGCAAGGGCATGCAGATTGGATACATTTTCAAGAGATATTCTCCTTTTGTGGAGACATTCCCATGGCAGATAACAGCTTGAGGGGGACGCTCATAACTTACAGTCACTCCTTTCACCAAATGATTAATACCCATACCGCCAACCCCACGTCGCCACTCCTCCCCTCCCCAATCAAAGTGCGCGCGCACGCACAGACGCACACCCACAAAGACCGATCATTCAGTGTTTGAATTCCATAAGGTTTGGCCGTTCCTCCTTGTTTTTATTCCGTTTTTTTCCTCCCCTGTCTGACTCTGCCAGCACCACCTCAAGGCTTTGGTTTCCTTCCATCCCTTTGAAATTTCCTTTTTCAGGGCTTGCTTTTCTCATCTTCGACATAATCATGTGAATGCAAAGTAAACCTGTGGGTCCTTGCTGTTTGCCCTTTCCTCGACAAGCAAGGGAGAGTGTCTTTTATTCCACATCACTCCACCCCCTTTGAAAATCCTGTAAGTTATTTTCTTGTTCCCTCGCTTGTCTGTTGATTAATGATCACCCCTCACCTGCATTTGACTGGACTCAATTCATCAGGAACCCCAGTTCTAATTAATTTTGCTTACTTGTTGAACCCACTCACTAATAGAAATAATCTTCACATTATCGAGAAACCTCAATTTTGTCGGTTGGACTGACAAAATTCACAACCAATTGATACTTTGTCACATGACATGACCATGGACCACCTGATGCTTAAACTTAAATCTATACTAGTTCTAGTTTCCAAGGATTGATACATATGCATGTCATAACTTAGTTTGCAGTCATTTAGAATCATGCCAATGTAACCAAAATGATGTTGATGAATACATGCTACATTTTGTCTTTTTGATGAATACATGCTATACTTTTCCTAGATGGCACTCTTGTGATTTAGATTGTGCAATCTAAAGATGGTGAATGGAATATCGCCATTTTAACAAAATTCCCTATGTATATAACCATGATGACATATAATCTCAAAGTGTCAATTTCATATCTTTTTTTAGAAAGGATGGTGTAAAATTAAAAAGCAAGGAGAAAACAATTAGTCCGGCTCACGGGGACGTCTCAGCCTGGGACAGGTGCGTCAATTTCGTTTTTATTGATGGACATTGGCAACATTGCTGCTTTGAAAGGTGGCGGTTTAGGGTGTCTTGAAACCTAAATCAATGTCCGAGTACCAATAATATTTTGTTAGAGCTTTTGACCTTGTGGCTGTGCTCTCTGTATTGCACCAATAAGTTATAACCAAATTGATGTCTCAGTTAGTGACAGACTAAGTTCAATTCCCTTGAAGTCCTGGAAGTCAATTGGGAGCCTTCCAATTCCCATGGATGAGCTGCAGCAGCATTTGAAAACTCAAGAAGATAGTTGTGGCTGGCAGTTCTGTATTTTTGGCTCTCTTTCAGTTGCAAAGAAATTCTGTTTCATTTGTTTTCAGAAAAACAAAATAAAACAAAACAACTCTAGAACATCGATTAAGTTCACGTCCCAGCCAGCCAGGCAGCCGGGGTGGATGAGGCTGCTAGGAGTGCTAGACTGCAAGCTAGCAAGCAAGCTAGCAAGCAATTGCTGGTGCAGGTGCAGGGACCGTGGGCAAGACAAGGAGGGGACATAACAGACTGCAAGGACAGATTCGGGCTGTTTGGCAATAAAGGAAGGGACTGAGGGTACGGCTGGAGCTAGGTTGGGTATAGCTCGTAGGGACGGGACGGGCTGGGCGGGGCGGGGCCGAGGGGACAAGCCCTGAACTGGGACTGCGAGCCCGAATGATCAGGGGCATAATGAATGATCTCATGCGTCAGAAGCTGCTCGCCTATGGCACCTCAACTTCTCTGACTGCAGCCTCTGCCATTATAGGAAGTACTCGAGACGTCCTGGGCTCCTGGCATTTCAGGTTCAAGGTCCATTGGCAACACTCCAATGAAAACGAAAGGCAGGCACTACAGATTTCATTCGTGTAAAAAAGAAGATATTTAAAGGGGGGGAAAAAAAGGGGAAAAAAAAGGAAGAAAGAAAGAAGAAGCTAGATGACGATTATACCTTTTAATTAGGTATTCATTCAAGTTGTGTAACTTAATGTGCACCACTCATAGCCAGGCAGGGCGAACAGAGACAGAAGGATGTAAATCTGCCCAGACTAATATCCGAGTATATAAATTTCTGCCTGACTTGCACGGTCGCAGGTTAATGTGGCTGCCTGGCATCCGTGTGCAAGCAAGGTGGTCCCACTGTAAGGTAATTAATTTAACGTGAACTCTATCTCAAATTCTCAAGCACTTGAACTGCATCAACTGAATGATTCCGTTTCATTTGTGTAAAAAAAACACCCAAAAAACCTGCATCACTGAATTCGTGACGTAAGTTATGTATCGAACTTAATCACCCCTGCATGCCCAAACCTCAGTTGCAGAGCCACTGAGCAGTGATTTCTTACGGTTTGTTAGCTCGAGATAATTCAATTAACTTACTGGAAGACTCACTGATTGTTGTATATCGGACTTTTCTATCCTATGTCCGAAAGTTTAATGACTTCAAGGCACCGACTCCACTAGCTTTCTTCTTCTCCCAGAAGCCAATAAGCCAATAAGCCAATAAGACTAGAATGGTTTCTAGTATAAATATGCAACATGAAACAATTAGCGTGTCGATTAATTTGAATTATCTCGAGTCTGTAGCAGTAAAAGGACAAAAAAAAGTGGCGTTATACCTTTAATTTCCCTGATTTTTCAGATTTTTCTGTGCAGTCATAATTTCCAAGGGGTCCCTGCATTGGCCATTCCAGGCCCCTGAAAAGCTCAGACCAGACTCAGTTTATAGAGAATCATTGAGTACAATATTTTCTGCGAGGTTTTTAATTTGCGACATTCGACCAGTAGCTGGCTGAGTTGGACACTGCAGAGAATCAGGTCGGTCTGCTACTGCAAAGGCAACTGAAGTATGAGTTGCAGCGGTTATATTATGATTTGCATTGTTGTCGCAACCGTAAGGCCACCTCGACGTGTAGTACAAATGCATCTAGCTAGCAGTACCTCTACGGTTTGGCCGGCCAGTCAGGGTTACCATCTTACAATATTGATTGGTTATATAAGGGTTGCGTTTAATTGAGCTCGGTACTATATAGATCACAGAAGAATTTTGACTAATTCGGAGAGTTTGATTCTGTAACCACTCGTGGAAGAGGAATTAATGTGGGAAGAGCACCGACTTCATTGTAATCACGGCATAACTGCCTTCCAGACCCTAACCGATCGACGTCCTTTGCATATGAGTTGATAAATTAGTTGATTGTGTCATTCAATTGGGCTCTGTAATGCTGGTCCTAGCAGATGCTTTGAATCCTAGATAGTGTGGGATCAGACTACCAGGAAAGTTGGCTAAGGGCAGAGTTTCTAGTTCACCTGTTTAACTTTTCATAGAATTGAACCAGGTTCTGGATGCAGGTTGTCTATCTGTTTTGTAGTAGTCCTAGAAATTTGTACTGATCGATCAGAACCAGAGGCTTAGCCTGCTTGCACGCGGCTTCTAGATCCGGGATTGGTTTTGCTTTGACATGTGATATGCTGCATGAAGCATGTGCAGCTAGCTCCGCTATGGAAGCCAACGCTTGCATGACTTGAATTGCTGTTGCCGTTGAGGTTCAGGGAAGGGCAGTCGTGGTCTTACAGAGGGCCACAGAAATCTCATCATGGACGTACTGGAAATATATGACTTTCGGTAAATACAAAGCTGGAGGTCGAATCTGTACGTTATGCGTAGGTCTCGTACTACGTCACTCTGCTTTGGCCTAGCAATGAAGCTGCTATGTCGCCATGTCATAATTTCTTCCCATCAATACATCTCGATCGTACGTACTAGCTCACCGGCGCTGTGGTGGAATGCATGGGCCTGGGCCCTGGGGTGAGAGGTGGATAACAACTTTCCAGTTACGGAACATTGTCTAGCTTCAGATAACTGTGGATCCATTTGCACTTACTTGACTAGCTAGCTTGTCTCGGGGCTTGCCTGGTTGTTAAATCTCAGATACTACAAATTAACTTCCTCTATGCGCTGACTGTGAACATAGAGATTGAAAAAATCTTATTGCATCAAAAGTCAGTTTCGTTAAACTGGCGCAACTCCATTGAAATGGAGCGGGGATCCGCAAAGCAAGGAAGGAAATGATTGAATGATTTAGGAAGCTGGGAGATGGAATTTCTAGATTAACGGTGTACATTGCTGATGATGAAATGCAATTTACATATGCTAAAATCTGGCATAGCAAGTTCATGTAAATGTCAAAATGGCGCATGGAATAGAACAAATTTTAATGGACTTGGCATAATCACGTAGAATATTTATCTGAACTCATATTTAGGAATTTATGAACCTATTAGTTAGTTGGCGTGTTTCAGAGAGCCAAAATTGTGCATCCAAGTATGAAAAGGTACTGCTAGTATTGAAAATTCTGCCATATATTCCCACCAAGATAGTAATATGACGATACCAAGCTGGTGAGATTTCGGGGGTAGAGTCATAGCTCATCATGTAATTCGAGTCCCTCCGTTAATTAGTTCACAAAGCTGGGGATGATGTACGCACGCATTACTGGAAATGGGTCACCTCTTATAATTGTAGTTTCAGGTAAAACTGCACATGTGACGTTACACCAGTGATAAGCCGGTGTGGTCAAAGTCATGAGTATCTCTCTTGTCATCCTCTTTCTACACACATGGTATACATGGTATACATGGTATTGCTCACTGTCTACCCCTCACTCCTAGGTGCATCAGCTCAACGTCAATCGTAATATTACTCATTCCATATCAGAATTAACACTTGGTATAATCAAATTAAAGTTACTATATAATCGATAATTCCTCTATATACCCTCCTTCGCTTTAGCCAACAAGTACTTCCTCTGATCCTAGCCATAGCGTCGATCATAACATCGTCTACAGGTCACGGAATCATTGGGTGGGTATAAATAATTGCCAGCTAGCTGGAGTACCGATCGATCGATCGATCGGATTTGATATCGATCGAATGATGAGTTGCAAGCAAGCCAGGCCGGCCTTTTAGTGCACCGACGACGGGGTGGCACCAGTAGGGACCTCCACCAAGGATTTGAGATAGAAGCGCTCATGGCGCTCGTTGCCAGCGGTGGGGTGGTACAAGTAAGCGTTTCGCAGATACTCCAGCCAAGTGAAGGGACGGTAGACTTGAGGGCAGTCCGGGGTGATGAGCTCCGGGGGCGCCACCACCGTGGAGTTCAACGGAGGGTTCAAAAAGCACGCCAGGGACAGGCGCTGCTTCTCGCTGTTCACGATAGCTCGGTGCAACACGCTCTTGTACCGAGTGTTGCTCAAGATCTGCAACAGGACACAGAAAATGAGACTTCAATGTAAAAATAATCAATTCATCGTTCCCCAGTGAGATCGATCTTCAGGAACCTTAAATAGTGGAAATATTAAAGCAGGTACCACTAGTAAGAAATATTTAGTGTTACTCTCCTAATAGAGTTACAGAAATCCTACTCAGAAACCAATCTGTAACGCTCTATTGATGAATCACACTATCAGTGCTTAGATCCTACCAAAAAAAACTGTCTGTAACACACTGGTGATGAAACACACTATTGATGAACAGTCAATCATGTGTCTGTTTGATATTCAGTATTGGTAACAGTAGAAGGATGGAAATTTAACAGAGGTATGTTCGTACTGCTTGGTGCAGGTTAAGAGGCTGTGGTGTTAGCACACTCAATCTAGCTCAAACTCTCAAAGGTGTGCCAAAATTCTCTCGAAAGAGCTCATTCAACACCAGGAAGATTAAATAGTGGGAAAAGAAGGTTTACTAGTAATGATATTTAGAGTTGCTCAACCAACGATGCTGCTTATATCCTACTAAAGAACCTATCAATAACACACTATTGATGAACAGCTAGTCAATTATGTGTCTATTTGACATTTACTATTAGAAACAGTAGTAAAGTGACGTATATTTAGCATAGGTACATGTTCGTACTTGGTGCATGTTAAGAGTGGTGTTAGCACACTGAATCTAACGCAAGGTGTACCAAAACTGTGTCTTCAGACCCTCGCTCACGCCACTCTTAGCACCATGTGCATGCGAAGATATCCTAATATTAATCTTTTGTAAGTACTGGTACGAACACTAAATCACATTACCAATGCTGTACTTGCTCTAGCTGGTAGAAGAAATGGGGTAGCGTTACACTCCAGCAATGGCACCAAACGGATAAATGACACATAAGGTGCTGTTTAGTTCAAAGGATCAACAGTGTGAGTGTCGTTCAAAGCTTCAATTGGTGTCACTTTAATTATCTTCCATCACAAGTTGCAAAAACCTACTTCGTAGACTAAACTATTCATGAAGTTGACAGTAAGTACGTGTTAGTGTTTGTTATTAGTGAACATTACTCACCAATTCTACTAAATTGTGAGTCTTAGTGGAGTACCTGGAAGAGGTCGCCAATGTTGACCACAAAGCAATCGGGACGCGGTTTGACGGTGATCCACTTGTCGCCCATCTGCACCTGAAGCCCTGGAATGGCGTCCTGGTGCAGGATAGTGAGCAAGTGAGGATCAGTATGAGCGCGCAGCCCAATGGCCAGAGACGGCTCGGGGCACGGCGGGTAGAAGTTGAACCGCATGGAAGTCATTCTCTCTCTCCGAAGATACTGACTGAAACAGCTGGGCTCCAGCCCTAATCCTGCAGTAAGAATCTCCAGCACCTGGCTGGCCAGGTTCTCCACCGCTTCCATGTACACTTCCACCGCTTCACTGCACACGCACACATCCAAGTAATCACACGATCAATCAGCGAACTTTGTACACCGGTAGTCCGTCTCAATCAAGGAATCGGGACCTGATCCAAGCAATTAACAACATTATACCACTGCAGTTACTACTGGTAAGTACTTCCAACTTCCTAGTCAGTCCGTGGAATTGAAAAGAATCTCGACCGGTGATCAGATAATATTAGTGATAGTTATCTGAACTTGGGTTCACTTATAATTCATGATAGTTCGTTGTAGAGGTAGCTAGTACTGTCTCCTGTTTCGTGTTTGTCCACAAGGGTTCCTGTCCGGATCCGGCCAGCTGCAGTAATAATATGAATTCTCAATGCGCATGGTCTACTGGAAAGGTTCGTACTTTGGTTGTAGCTAGTCCTGACTTCGTATAAAATTAACAGTTAGCACTAGTCACGAAGGCACACCCTACAGCGCACCAGAAGAAAGAATCAACTGGAGTACTGTAGTGGGTCTTGTAATCCCCGCTCTGTCGTGATGAAGCACCACCGCTATAGCTTGGAAATGATTTAAACAATAATAAAAGATATGTATGGATCTTCCTGATTTCCACGATTGGGGTGAGTGGCTCACTGGAACTGTTGCACGCATCATGATGGCTAGAGGAGGTGGGGGGAAAAGACTCGAAAGCAATTGAAGGAAATTTTTAAGGTTTCAGGGGTACGAGCTAGGCAACGTGACTTTGAGGTGTGAATCTTATTAATATATTCATCTTCGCCTGTTGCAAGGTCAGAAGCACAGTCCATAGTCTCACTAATATACCAAGCTACTGGAAGGTAAAGACGCTTGTCTCATCCGGACGCTGGTTTCTAGGTAATGGAATGCTTTACTCATTTAAGTTGTCGTTCCTCCATAAGGGAGGGGCCCTTCCTCCCGTAGAAAAATGGTTCCCTGCGTATATTATTTTGCTTTGAAGACCCGACCTCACTGCAGGAGACAAACTGTTTGGTTTTCCCAAGGTGAGAGAGCCAAGTGTTGGGTGTAGTACTTGTCGTCCCCTTTTCGACCGCGTAGTCAACTCATGAGGACCAGCCCTCTCCTAGCCAAGAACCTCGAGCCTTGTGCGCTGGATGCATGAAGAACGAACGAGGAGCAGGAGCAATGGACGGGGTTAATCATATTCTAGTACAGTTTGGTGCCGTGCAGAGGAAAAAAAAAGTCGGCCAGCTAGCTCCAGGTTGCTTCCCTCTACAAGTGTAATCACGCTTGCATGTGCCTCCGGCCACCTTCACGGAATAGCTTTCATCATTTCAGAAAACAAGGCGACCATATCTTGGAAATTCGTTCCATGTCTCTGGGAAAATCAAGTGATATTCTACCACTTTGGTCTAGTAATTGTGAGACAGGGAGTAGAATTCTCCACCAAACGAAAACACTAATACCTTTAATAAAACGCCTAGAGCTGAGATGATGATTCAGCACCTGTTGTCGAGCTACTAGCTACAGATGAGAATCTCTTTTGAACCATCACGCTCCTTTTTCCTGAAAATATCAAGAGTCCTCTGTACCTTCGAAAGCAATGTGTTACCAATCCCCGACGTGCCACATCCCCAAAATATCAACTTCAAAGCGTTGCAGTTCAATTTGCGTCAGTTCGTGCACTGAAAGTTGCTTTGGGGAAACAGGTGTTGTAGAAGTTGAAGAAAAAGATGGAAGTAGGGAGAAAAGTGGACGGAAGTGATCAATTACAAACGTGCAGTACCTGAATTGTTGACTGGAGGTGCCGTCCGGGAAGAGCTTGGCCGCCATGTCGCGGATGTTGGACGTAGGGTGGAGCTGCATATGAAAACTCTCCGCCCAGTGCATCACCTTCTGGTTGATCCAAGTGTTGGCTCCGTAGCCGAAGGAGGCGCCCGGCGGCCGATGGCACCGCTCTTTGGCCTCCAAAGGCAGCTGGAACATGTCGTGTGCGGCTTGCTCGCACCGATCGATCAGCGCCTGATCCACGCCGTGGTTCTGGATCTGGAAGAATCCCCACGTCTGGCACGCCGTGGCCGCGGCCGCCACGGCCTCCGCGCGCTTCACCTCGTCTCCCGTGGCCAGAAACGCCAGGTCCACCACCGGGATGTCTAGATCGGGGTCCCCGGATTCCAAGCTTGCGCGGTGGCTCTGGTCGGCTTCGATGAACATTTCGGGGAGCTCCTTCGAATCCTGGGACAGAAGCCCCGCATTGATGGCTGCCATAGGTTTTGTTTCGCTTGTGATGGCTGGAAAGAATTCACCGCGCAAACAGAGTATGAGAATTGGATGTCGATTCTTGAGGTGATTTTGAACTAATTCTGCGTCAGAATTATCCTGCTGCATCAATACCACACACACGGGATCATGAAATTAAGGAATGCCGGTAATTGTTGATTGTAACCTGTAGTTCGAGCCGTTATAATTGAAAAAGGCAAGCTGATGTTGAATTGAATTCAGTGTCCACCCGTACTGAAAGCTGGGCCAATGTAGCCAGCTTTCAATCACAACACTTGAGCGCCTTAATCGGCCAACTGTATCCGAACCTTCACTCGCGAGCACTTGAAGTACAACTCATTCGAACTCAATCAAATAATATCTATTTTATTAGTTGCAAATCTTGTCTATGATGAGATCTCAATGATTATGAAGCCTGCGCAAGCGGATGTACAAGTCGTCTACCTTATTCCCAGCTGGAGAATCAGGTTTACGAGGATGAATATGGGTATATTCCCAGGTGACCCTACAGATCTATCCAAACCACCAGCTTAAAAAAAGGGGCACAAGAAGTCACTGCTCATGCTTAATTTCGGGGTCCAATTTTCCGCGTGAGGGGTGGCTACCTTTATTTATCTAGAATCGAATGATTAGCCAGTGACAAACTCTAGATACTTACAGAAGAATGGAAGCTTGCTCAGATATGTCAACGTTAGATGCGTCAATTCCTACCAGGACCTCTGCAACTCACCAGGAGACGCCTGCAATGAGCCAAACTAGTACTGACGGTGGGGAGTTTCTGAATTGATATGCACCGGGTGGAAGAAGACAGGTCGACAGAGAACGTCTGCGATGATGGACGCACTTTAACTTAGCTGGACAGTCAGACCATCTTCCTATCCATTTTTACTGTATGATCACGACTACTCGTACTACTGACTGTAGGATTGGAGTAACAGCCTAAAGGAAGAGAACGTCGTTCCTGCAAACTAGACACTTTCGCAGTACATACAACGCTTCCGCTACCTCATTTCCACTCACGTCACACCCAATTCTCTTCAGTCAGAAATTAATTTCTCCAACACCAAATTCATTGAATTCATGGCACAGATCGACTGAGACCACCAAAAGTCGATCCACCTTCATGAATCCATGTCAAATCCAGCTGCTATACATACATCAAACTGAACTCACCGAAGCGACAGAAATATATAACAATTTCAACCCAAGACTTTCCTAAATAAATTCAGTCGCTCCCACAAACTGTACCTACAGTAGTTTCACTGATTCCATCTATCTATGTATCCAGCGCGCCACAAGGACAAGATTGTATGCACAGACCGACATTCCACAGTCACGAGCTCTGCCCAACTAAGACATATCGGCGTTTTCTAGCAAGATCAGCTGCTGGAGTCAGTCCTGGAGCTTCGACTCACCAGGGCGGGCACCGAAGGAGTGGCCGGAGCAAGCTGAGTGAGCGTTAGAGATCAGCATACGAAGACTAGACGTGAAAAAAGGAGGAGCTATTCGGGACTTAATATAGTAGTGGCAGAGGGCAGGCCAGGCCAGAGCAGGGCAGGGCAGAGGTCTGCGCCTCAGGGGGAGGAGCTGCAGGCTATGGCGGACTGAGAGCCTGAGCACTGGGAGCAGGCAGGAGAGTCTGACAATGCATTAGCAACAGCAACAGGAGCAGGAGGAGCAGGAGCAGCAGCAGCAGCAGGTGCAGCTAGCAATGGCAAGGACGGGTGGAAAGTCTATCCGGGCCCGCGCCTTTTTCCCATGCACGAAGTTAGCGCACTCACCAATAAGCCCAGTGTTAAGCGTAACCCTTGAAGGCTTTAACGACTGCATTCTTTTTGGAATTTCTAAGCTCTTTTTTTTTGGCTTATATCTGTGTTCAAATGTGTGTCACTTACCTCATTTGCGTCAAATTCATATAAAAAAATATATATCTCTTTGAAAAATTCAAATATTTGTGGGGATGAATAAGAAGTTTTTTTTAGACAAAACTCTCTTATTCATCATCCAGAATATGGACTTCAAAGCCTTTAGATTTTAAGTCCTAAATACTCAAACATTCATATTGTGGAGGATTCATGAATGGAGTGTTTATGACCAATCTTTTGTTCAAATAACTTCTCATTCATTCAAAAAAATATTCAAATCTTTGAAAGAAAACTTACCTTTCTTTTCAATGAATTTGATGCAATCGAGGTAAGTGACATGTATTTGAACAAAGATATAAGCCAAAATATACAAAGATCGTAAGAAGATGCAAGCCTTATTAGTAGACTGCCTCACCCCGGCCATAAGTTACATGGATGTAAGGTTGGAAGGAGGGTATTCAGTTTTCTTTACAGTCGTACAGCTTGCCTGCCGGCTGGTGCCTTTCATTTCCTTTGAATGGGGTGGGATCCATGGCCTTCAGTTCCACAGGCAAGCAGCTCATCCGTCTGTCTTTCTTGTGCACCTAACGTAAGTACACCTCACTAAGCAAATTGCACATGGTTCGGTGCAAACTCATTAAGAAAGTGTTATTCAGACCTCAGAAAGTAAACGCGCACGGCTAATCAAACAATTGCAGATGCTTTGGCACTGTACAAGGTAGAGCCGCAAAGTGCACAAGAATGTGGTGTTCATTGATACCTCGCAATTGAAAATAAAAGGTACACTATTTATTTAATCACACTAGGATGAACAAGATAATATGTATAAGTATCTCTAAGATATCTCTCAAAGAAAATGCACCTAAAGTAATAAGGAATTGCACACGGTTTGGATGCAAGCGCAGTAAAGTGACTGAGAAATTGTAATTCACATCTTTAACCCCTCGAGGATCAAATTACATTTTTTTTTTGGCAACATAGCAATTTTGGGTTGCTCAATTTGAATGGAATTTTTACTTTTTTTCTTTGAATTTTTTACACAACATGGGCCGGAGGAGTGGCATTAAGGCCCAACAATTCTCATAACTTTTGACTAAATGGTTAAAAAATTATTGTATGATATGTAATTTTCAAGTAATTTACAAGCAACTTGGACAGCTCAGAAAAATTCTTTAAAATTTTTTTTTAAGAAATAAAAATTTGAAATTGCTTTTCTAGATTTATGTATACGGAAAAAGATTTGAATCATTTCATTTTGATTAATGAGATGGAAGTCATAAAGATTTTAGTTTGCAAGCAATTATAGATTCTCTACTCTAATAACATTGAATTCAAAAATACATTGACTGAATACTTAACAATACAAAGTAAATTAATGATCATGATAGTACATAAATAACAATGTATCACAATTCATATAAAAAACTACAATTGAAGAGTTATAAGGCTAAATATGGACCCTGAGGGATCTAAGGACCTTTTAAGGATTAAATATTAACGCATCCACATCATAATTACACAATTATGAATGGTCTTGGGTACAAAGAAACTACAGTGAATAAGATAGAGCTACAATTTATAAAACTAAGCTAGAACACTTAATTCCTAAAGGAACATTTGCAAAATGATCAAATATCAAAGATGAGCTAAATTAAACCTTTTAAATTATACTCAAACATCAATCTTACATTATTAGTTTGTCATATAATGGATTTTCTATCACATTCAATTCAATTCAATTCATTTAGAGAAGAATTGCCATTGTTATAATTTTGTAGCAAAAAATAAAAATAAATTAGTAAACATAACAAAAATAATCCAAATAATTTGAATTTCTTTTAGGAGGCACAAGTAGCAATGGAGATTGGTGTGAAAATTTATTAGTAAATTATTTTATATTTTACATTCAAAACACCCATGTCAATGACCTTCAAGTCAAATGACACAATCAATCTAAATGTGTCATTTTATATAATTGATTAATAAAATTTTGAGATTTTTCACTTGAAAGAAATGATTTTCTATTGAGGTTGATTTTTCCAGAATCTTTGATGAAATAATAAAATCAATATACTTTTTAATAGTAAAAAATAGAAATAAAATTATATCAATTATAATAAAATAAAATAAAATATAAATGATCATAAATGAAAGTTACAATGAGAAGAATAATTATTTAATTTATATTTATAAATAATTATAAATTATAAATACCAATGAATATACACAATATGTGAAATTCAGATTCTAACACATAGAGCATGCAATTGCAATAATTATTTCAATTTTTTTTTAAATGATTTCTAAAATGAAATAGAAACAAAATTTGTCAAGTTTAATTTTTAATTTAAGTTAAATATAAAAATGGTTATTTTAAAAGTTACAATCAAGGTTGACCAAAGCGCATCTATTTTTTGGATGCACAAACCTTTAGGGTTTATTTGCTAAAGTTGAAGGCCTTTTTTCATCAAATTTCACTCAAAATTATCATTTCTACTGTAAATTACAAAAAACTTTAGAAATTTTTTTCACATGTTTAATTGTAGGATCTTGCACTAGATTGATATAAAAATGTGTGAAAGAAATTTCAGAAATTTTGACCATGTGGATTGCAAGATGTTTGCATTTGAAGTGAAAAATCTAGTTTTCATACACCTTGTCTACCTAGATTTTTAGGCTTTGAAGCTTTGAAGCTTCTAATTTTTGCACTATTAATATTGAATTAAAAAAAATATTTTGAAGAATTAACTTGAAAGTCTAGGAATTCTTTTTTTTAAAAACAGACTTGATTTTCACTCTTTGAAAATTGTTAAGTTTAAGTAGATACAAGATTGAAGGAAAATCTAAAATGAATAGATCTAAGATGGAATTGAAACATGATAATTCCTATAGTGAGATCATTCTAGCAAGTGAACTAAATTCTATCAAACTTTCTTTATTAAAAAAATTGTGAAAATTATATCCAAAAATAAATCCTATAAGTTATTTTTTCAAGAAGATGCTTAAATTGCTCAAAAAAACAAGATTGTTTATAACTTTCTCATCACTAGTTCAAATAAAAATGAATCAAATATTTTCATGTAGACAAAAATAATTTTTATTCAAAAAAAAGATTGAAAATTTTATTTTGACTTTTATATAATATTTTTGTGTTGCCCACGAAGTTTTATTTCAGGCTTATTGTAGCATAACTTTTGCTTCTAGGCATTGATTCAAATAAAAATTGTATTTTTCTAAAGCTAATATGTTTTCTTCTCTTCAAAAGAAGTTTAAGAAACCACAAAGAAAATTGAGACTGTAGGAACCTACCCAAAATTCATTTTGATTCTCGAGGGCTAGAGACAATGAGACTTTAGACCGGGTTAACCAATCAATAAAGCATGATCCAAGTTGAAGTGAATAAATAATTGTGATATCTTTGAAACAAGTAGACTTAAATATACAATCAAATATGATTTAGTACGAGTATACTAAAGTGAATAGGAAAGTGGTATTTATGAATAACTCTAAAATCAAAGAATTTACACCTAAACAAGTATAAGGAACACAAGGATCTCATATTAAATCCCTACTAATTTGTGCAAAATATACATATGAGATAGACAGTCCCATGATTTGTGTGGGATCATCTACCTTACGTGTACATTTTGCACATTGGGTATTCAATATGAGGTCTGTATAGAAATTTTAAGAGGTTACCAAAGAAGAAATGAAATGGAATTTATCTTCTAAATAGTATACTTTGTTTCATTATCATAACAATATTTTATTAAAAAAAACTTGCAAAACAATTGAATTTGATTTGATTTGAGGTGAATAAAAGAATTGGAATACCTCTGGAAATGACAAAATTAAACACTTCACCTAAATAAACGTAAATAAACTATTGGATCAAAAAGTACTGAAGTAAATGCAAATTGCAATACCTTTTCAAAACAATAGCTCTATATGCACTTAATCATCAAAAAATGGTGTGTTAAATAGCAATTTGCAAGTCTCAAGGCATTCAAATATTGAATGTAGAACTTGTTTATTCAAATCACTTAGGATAATTTCTGGTGTACCACTCCTTATGAAACTAACAAGAAGTAGCTATGCATATATCATTTGCATTTTGTGAAAGTTAGACTCCATATATATAGCTACAATGAATGGTCCATTATGTCACATACTCACATACTTGTATATGAACAATCTATGATCTATCTATAAGCAATACAATTTGAATTAAAAAGACAAATTGATTGATACATGGGCTCTTGAATGATGAATATATGACTTATGAATGAGATCTAGAACCACTAAATTATAGATTAGAAAGTTGATTTGGCTCGATTCCTACAAATTTGTATTATTTTTTGTTTGATAAATATGTTGAAACATCAATAATAATAAAAAAATTCAATTTATTGAATTACTGAATATTATTTATTTAAAATAAACAAAAACTATGCATCATTTTTTAAAAGTACCAATTTATCTAATTATCAAAATGATTACTTTCTATATTTTAAATGTTCAAAATTATAGATTTACTAATTATAAATTTATAAAATTTAATTTTTGGGAAAATATTTATTTAAAGATTCTAAGTTCTTAAATTTGTAGATTTTAAGTTTTTAAGTTTTTGAATTGATTATTACCAATAACACAATTAACAAATGTCATTGTTATTAAAAGCATGCAAAACATGGTTATATTTTATATCTTTTCAAGTTTGAAATGAAACTTCATACCTTTTTTTCACGTCAATCCGTTTAGATTTCTTTTCTTTGGTCCTAAGTCAATGAACATTTTAGACAAATTGAATTGGAAAGATTATATGAACAAACAAAATTTGCATACAGACTAAAGAAAGAAATTAAACTATTCAAGAATATTATAAAGGTTCAACCTTCTTGAGATATGGAACACCTATTTAAACGCCTCAATTGCAATAAAATATAATCAATTTAATACAATTTCAAGTAATGTAATTCATGGTAGACTTTTAACAAAACATTTGTAGCAAGGATTTTAAGACATTTTTGAATGGAAAAAATAAAAAATACCTCCATAAATGAATACCATTTGTTGGACTAAACTATAAGGTTCAATTTAATATAGACTTTGAGAAGCCAATTTTTCATAAAATAGAATGATGTAATGATTTTATTTGTTTATTAAATTTCAATAATTTTTGGGAAAAATTAATTGTAAATGGAAAAATATAATAAACTTGTTACTTTAGGCTAAAATTCAATAGTTAAGTACAAGAATCTTTTTATTTAATAGAATCTAATTTAAGATGTTTTATATATGCTTCTAGATATACTTTTGAAATCTAGTAATTTTGTGTTGATGAAATTTGAATAGGAGCAAAGTCATCTCTTGAAGGGTTTAAATGTAAAATAAACTTTCTTATAATATGTGACTTGCATGACTAAGAACCAATCCTTTTATTTACAAAATTAAGAACAAATTGATTGTATGATATATTTGAGAATATTATAAAAAGTTAATTAGTCTTTCCACAATTTATAACTAGCAAACGAAGTAAAATTGATTGAAATAAAACAATATTGTAGCATAAAAACTTAGCTAATACCAACTTCAAGGACCACCATAATAGAACTAATGATAGAGAGGTTAGCCAATCAAAGCTGTTATATAATGTAGCTTTGTAGCAAGCTCTATGGTCATTAGAAATACAACTTCAAAGACATTCATTTCAAATTGTTAGCCAATTTTTGGCTCTATAGGAGAAGATGACTAATTTTATTTTCCTGGGGAAATTCCTAGAATGGTCACAAGCCTTGTGTGCTTACTCTTTCCCTATACGCCTTCAACACATCAATAGGATTTGGATCTTGTTGAAAGGTGTTATTCTTTGGTATATTTGAATTGCTAAAATTTAGTTTGTTTTCAATTCTAATGATCGGCAACATGAACATGTTATTAATTTGGTCAAGATTTAGGGAATATATTTAGTCTAACTTAATTAAAACTAAAGCTAGGATTCATAAAAACTCATGCTCTATTGAATGAGCACTTTGCAAGTTTTCTACCAATTGGGGTCCATTTGACTTTTTGTACACTTCGCAAGGTGGCCTAGTCTCTTGGTGCAAAAGCAACATAGTTATTGGGATTGGATAATTGAACTTTGGCTTTGTGTTTTTCAAATGTCCTAAAGGCCCTTGGAGTGGGTTTATATTTTATCCTTCACTTTCAATGTAGTTGGGCTATGTGCCCTTCTTATATAAAAATTATTGTTAACCAATTAAATTCACATGTTTCAAAACTATTTTTTATCTTCATATTGATTAGAATGCTAAATATTATTTTTAGGAAGATTTAAAAAAAAAGGTATTTATTTATTTCTTAAACATTTATATAAGAATAATAATTAAAGAAGATTCTAGTATATTTAACCTATAAAGGTCTAAACACTGGGATTTTTGGCAATATAGCAATTTTAGGTAGCTCACTACGCACATAAATTTTATTTTTTTATTTGAAAATTTCACACAGCATGTACCCAAGGAGTAGCTTCAAGGCCCAACAATTTTCATAACTTTTGACTACATGGTTAAAAAGTTACATGATATGTAGTTTTTGTTGCTCGATAGGCAGCCTGGACAGTCCAAAAAAAATCTTTTAAAATCAATTTCAAAAAAATAAAAATTTGAAATTGATTCTTTAGATTTATTTTTATGTGGAAAGCTTTGAATCATTCTATTTTGATTAATGAGATGAAAGTTATGAGGAATTATAGTTTGTGGGTAGGTATAGAATCCAAATTGTAATTGTACATTGATTATAGCCTTTGCAATTGACCTATAACTTATGGACTAGCATTTAAGGTTGTGGCAATTGTTTACTATGACTGTGAGGTTCAAATTTGCAAATAGGAGTTTATATATTTTTAGTTGAATAAATTATTTTGTCTTCAATGTATTTATTCATGGGTCTATATGCATTCCAATAACCCCTAATAAGCCAAGAAGAGTGTACATTTCAAAATGGCCCAAATTGCCAAGAACTTGAGCAATTTGTTTGCTTATTTTTTCTTGAGATTAGATAGAGTGTAACCATAGGATCTTAAAGTTTACATTGAGAATAAGCCCCTCAAAAAAAAAGATTATTTGACTGCAAAGTTTAATAGATATTTAAGTTTGAAGTTTTATTTGGGTTGATGGAAAAATAGGGCAACGCAATTTGAAGGAGCACATCTTAGTGAGAATACATGTAGAACCCTTCTTATTGCATATCCTCTTTGTACATAACTTGCAATAATGGAGTTTGTAGGTGGGCCCAATTTGAAGGACATTCTTTAAAAATTAGTGTTGGAAATTGACATCTGTTAGGAAGCCATTATAAGCCTCTCTTAGTGCATAGTCACAACACCATGCACTGAGAGAGGTTCTACTTGTATTTTGAAATGATGACCTTTTGTGATTAGTAAAAGATAAGAGAGTTGAGAATGTTTGTTTATAATTTCACCACATTTTGAACATTTTTCAGTTCATCGTGGAGCTTGCAATGCATAGTGGTCACTAAAATGAGAGTGGTGTTTGTAAGCAAAACAAGAATGAAACACTTGTCTTTTCCTTGAGCTCCTTGGATCTACCCTTTTCAAGGTGGATTTGACCTTTTTGAGGCGGGCATAATCACATTGGTTGGATGACTTTTCAGTCCATACTTGAACCAAACCCCAAGAAATGACTTGTCAACTATTCTACATCACTCCACTTCAAAAAATTCCACAAGGCGGAGATCAACTCGAAATTTGATGAAACTACAGTCATTGGGTTTATAACATGACCTGTTTTTTGAAATCTATTTTATTTTAAACAGAAATGAAAATTTGAGAACGAGCAGCTCAAAAAAGAGGGTCAGCGTCCATTAAATAGTGGGATAAACCTCCTCCATTGTTCCAACCAATTTTTTGTTTTTGTATTGTAACCATTGTTGTCATGCCGTTGCACAGAACGACAAGATACAATCAGCGGTTTGGTTCCCCAATTGTTTCTTTATTATGATCTACTAGACAGTTTGGTGGGCACGTTCAAAAGAAGGCCACTGCATATAATTGTGACCGATTTCTAAAATCCAAACTACTAGACTTGTGCTTAAAACTATACAACTTCTATATAAGAAAGCCTAAGTTTGATTTTGAATATACCTAATTTAATGAATTTGAATATTTGCAATTTATTTATTCATTGTCCAAAATATGCTTTGTAAGAGAATCTGAAATCTACTATTGACTTACAAAAAGATCCAATAAGAATTTAGACAATTTAACCTAAAGGACCGAGGCCTTTTCTCCATCAAAACACACTCAAAACTGCCACTTCTATTGCAAAGAGAAGAAAACTTTAAAAATTGTTATTTTTTGCAAATCTAACTGTAGGACCTTATAATAGACTAGTAGAAGAATGTATGCAAGAAATTTCAAAAACTTTGACCGCATAGATTGCAAGATATTTGCTTCCAAAGTGAAGAAAACAAGTTTTTTTGCACCTTGCTTGACTATAATTTTTCGATTTGAATCTTCTTAACTTAAATTTTTTGTACTATTAATTTTGATTTTCTAAGTTTTTTTGTTGAATACTTGAGTTGGGAATCTAGAAAAAAAAAATCAAGAAGAAAGAACTTAATTTTTACTCATTAAAAATTTGTTAAATAGAAGTAGGTTCAAGATTGAGGGAAAAACTAAATCATTAATACATCTAAGATGAAATTGAAACACAATAATCCCAATTGTTCTAGCAAGAAAATACAATCATATCTAACAATTTTTTTTGTAAAATTGTAAAAATTGCATTAAAAATGAATCATGTAAGTTATTTTTTCACAAAAATGCTTAGATTGCTTGGAAAACTAAGATTGTTCATAACCTTCTCATTACTACTCCAAATAGAATGAACCAAAGCTTCAAATGTAGACAAAAACATATAGTTATAGGAAAAAAAATTAAAAATAATTAGTTTGACAATTTTTTTACTTTATTTTTATTTTTTTGCGTTGCCCACCAACCTCCATTTTAGGCTTATTGTGCCATAACTTTTTCTTCCGGGGATTGATTGATATAAAAATTATATATCCACAAAGCTCTTGCAAAACCGCACATCCTCAAAAAATTCAATAAATTTCAATAAAAAATTGAGGTTTTAGGAACCTACCCGGACTCAAATTGTCCCCCGAGGAACAAACAATCCTTTAGGGGTTAATAATAGATATGTTCAAATATTTATTCAACGATTTTAGGTGTAGTTAACTTAGCTACCCTTTCATTTGTATGGAAATAGTTAGTTAACCCCTTGGGACTAGGGGATATTATAAATTTCCAAAATTGTGAAGGTGTATTATAAAATGCAACTTAAGAAAAATAATTTAACTACAACCCTCAAGCAATAGTTGCAAAATATGATTTATAGATCATATCCATATGGTTAGGTCAACTACTACACTAACTAATATTTTCCAATTAAATTTGAAGTCAAAAATTGATTGTATATTGAAAATTTGTGATTTTCTTAAATAAACTACTTTAAGTCCAAAAATTAAATTCTAATCATTAGTAGTGATTTTTGAACATATTTATTTGACTTCTTTTATTTGAGTCATTGTTAAAGCATCATTTTCTAAACTAAAAAAATTATTTTTTAAGGCAAGACCTCCTAGTATAGAATATTTGCAAAGCAAAGTCTTCTAAATCTACACTTAAAAAATTTAATAGAGCCAATACAAGAATCTTGAAAAAAAATTGATGGATAGAAAAACACATTTTTTTGTGTCTGGAATGTGTTTGTACTCATGCATTATTCAAAATTTGAATGCTTGGTCCTTAAGAGGTTAAAGTAGGAGGTTTATAAAGGTATGATTTACAAGTTGATTTGCAATTTTAGAGCGTACGACATCTTGAAATATATATTTTTTAATTTAGGAGAAAAGTTAAATAGAATTGGCATCTAATCCAAGTCATCTCATATTTTTTGAACCTTTGTGGAATTACATAAGGCACCAAAAGCATCCACCTCTTGATATGTTCATTGTTGGTATATCGAAGAAAGTTCAATCAATCTATCTATCTATGCATCCACCCATTGTTCTATCATTCCTTCTTTCTTCAACATTTTTAGAGCCTTGTCACTTTATAGGCCTTCCCCCTACCTTCCACTTAATTAGATAGTTTGAAAGAAATGGATGGATGTGACAAAGCCTACGGTTTCCTTGGATTTTGAAAGTTTTGACAACTAGGTGGAACTAAAGTAGCCATGAAAGTTCAATCCATGGTAGAAAGAAATTAAGACCTTTTATCTTTATGATTAAAACTAAATAGTGTACAAAGTGTGTCTTATAAATTAAAGTAACAACACCTAAAATCGACCAAATAAAAAATTGATTATAGTTCTTGTAGTTCAATTGTAAAAGTCTTAACTGAATCTTGTTGGAAATCAAAAGGAGATTTCAAATTCTTTTAGTATGCGTTTTTTGAACATGATGTGAACAAACTATGAATTTCCAACAATTGGTGTATCCAAAATTGACTTGAGGATCTCATGAATGGAGGTTGTACATGTTAGGTAAGAATTTGCACGGCTAAATTTTAGAAATAGATTACTGCCTATTGAAAAGAGGCAATCCGACTAACCTCCAAATTAAAATAAATAAACAACCTCCCTTGGATCCCTTCATAAAATATATTATGGTATGCATCTAATATGTTGCTACAGATACCAATACATGCACTCAAACACATGCATAGCATACAAATAGAGAATATGAATACAATTATAATATTATATATAGATACATGTAGAACCTGTCTTAGTGCATCCTCTTTTAGTACATAATTGTCACTTATGTAGTTAGTAGGTGGGCTCAATTCCATTCACTTTTTTTGAAAAATAGTGTAGTTAGAGTCGACATTAGTTAGATGGCTATTATTACACCTTTTTAAATGCATAAACCTTTCTTAGTGCATAGTCTTGACACCATGCTCTAAGACAAGTTCTATATGTATTGACATATGATATGATATGGATATGACATACTTGGGCACTGTACATGATATTTATATGGATACAAACTACAAATTTGACACATGGTCACATATCCCATATCAATTGTTATCACATATACATTCACAAAAGATATGTTTATGGTAGGATAATGAATATAAATATATATTTTTTAAATTTGGGAGGGTACTGGGGGTTCTAGGGTGTAGTGTCCCTTTCAAGTGACTTAAAAATGGGTCACAATAAGGTGCGGCGGGTACCTTCTAACTTGTTCAAAATTTGCCCAATGATTTCAAATTTTCAATTGCTAACAAAAGTTTGAAGTGGGGCTCATTCACTGCTTTTCTTCATGATACACTGTACAGTACCCGGCAAGCACGAATCGTCCACTCCATTTTGCCAGTCAAAAGAAAATTGTAGAATGTATCATATGGTTAACATTTTTCATCTTGCATAATTAACATTCACTTCTTATGCAATTCCGATCAAGCATACCAAATTTGAATTTCAGAAAATCAAAATTCTATTTTTGGTGAATTCTTTCATTAAATTTTAATGATTTTATACAATAATTCATTGAAAAATATAGATGATGAATTTTTTTAATTCAATTGCGGCAATATGTAGGAAATACCTATACGCACATCTTTCCTTCAATAGGCATTTCCAAAAACTTTTAGAATTTCCTCACAAAGGTTTCAAAGGTTGTCATGACAATGTCCAATTTTTGAAAAATGTCACAATTGAATTTAAAAAATTAATCACCAACGATTTTCAATCAATTATCATATAAAACTATGAATTTTAAGTGAAATAATTCACTAAAAATGCAATTTTACTTTTTTGAAACCCAAATTTGGTATGCTTGATTGGAAGTGCATAAGAATTGAATGTTGATCATGCAAGACAAAAAATGTCAATCATAATATATATTGTTCAAAGTTCTTTTGAATGGCAGAATGGGGTGGACAATTCAGAGTTGCCGGGTACTGTACAGTACTGAAAGACCCTTTGACCCTGATGGAGCTGCTGTGGCTAGACTGAAGTTGTTGCAGAAAGCTCACCATAGCTGTCTATTGCTTACCGATTTATACAGCTCTCTGTTGTCTTACTAATCAACCGCAGTTCCCCAAGTTGCATAGGAAGAACTTACGTCACACACTCTCATTAATTTCAGCTGCATTTTCTATTCAATTGCGAAGCAATTATATGGTAGTCTTCGGCGACCACCTTTTTAACGTGGTTGGCACCCCTTTTCTCCGCGTAAGTGGTAATGGAAGTACTATGCTTTGCCTTAGATTGTCACAAGGTACTAAACAAAAAGTGTTTTGTGGATGGTCAAATAGTTCTTGTTGCTGTGAAGTAAATAGTTTATTTTTATCTACTTTTTTTGTGCACAACTTGGTTCATTGTCATTGTATATGCACATCATAAAATTCAAGTTATGTTAGTTAGTTGGTTTTATTTTACAAGGTTTTGTTTTAAAATATAGATATATTTGAAAAATCATATAATTTAGTGCTCATGACTTCTGTTCATAAATGGTTTTCTTGCAGTGCATAACTATGAAATGAAAGCCCTCCAACTCTAGTATCTAAGGTAGGTGTCTCTAAAAGCGACCTCTAACACAAAGGTACATTTTACTTTCTTCAATGTACCAACATTGTACATTTCAAGAGGGGGTCGCTTTTAGAAACCACTGCGTTTCAACTCCAAAAATTTGTAACTAAATCCACAAAGGTCTGAAAAATATGAAGCGACTCGGATTAGATACCAATTCTATTTTTCTCCCTAGTAATATTTACTGAAAATTGTTTCAAGGAATATAGCTTCCTTGAAAATGCAATCAGCTCTTAAAGGATTGCTTTAAGAGCTTCTTACCTTACTTTGCTTGAAAACTTCAAAATTTCCCTAGAGTGTGAGCATTTCAATGCAATCTAGAATAAAGAGCTAAAAATCACATTTCTAAATATAGAAAAATTCAATAACAATTTTCAAAGACAAATCACACGTGATTTCACGTTTGGTTTGCACGATGAGGTTCTTTACTACAATATACAAGCATGGTGAATTTTGTTTTTTCAAGCATGTTTCAAATTTTCTATACATTTTCTTCACGTTTACTTTGAACATAGATTTCAAAAAAATTCAAAAAAAATTTCAAAATTTATGATTTCAAAAAAAATTTGAATTTCATATTTAGGATTAAAAAATATCATTTATAAAGAGCATATATAGTAAATTAATAAAGGATTTTGAAGTTTGATTACATTTTGACTTAAAAGGATATTAGGATTTAGAAATTAGGGTTTATAAATAAAAATAACATTTTAAATGTATATTAAGCTTTAACCATTATCAACCCCTTGAAAATCCAATAAGCTATTTTCTAGTTGTTGTCCAATTTTAAGTAACATTTTAGAGCCCATTTTCTTCAATATTTACAATCTTTTATGCAAATTAGATTAGACTGACTTTCCATTTTTTTTAAATTTGAAACTAAGATCCAAGGGTTAATGTTTTTTTTACAAGAAAAAAGCGTAAAGTGTTCAACATTTGCATGATAATAAAAAAACCCTATTATTTGGAGGAAGTATTGATGTTTGCATTATTAAATTTTTTTTTTCCACAAATCAATTGAAGTCGCAATTTGGCCAATCATATAAATGCTAAGAATAAAAAATTATTTTTGGTAAACTTTTAAAGCTAAAAATTCAAAATTGATTTGAATCAATCCATAAACATTTTTCAAATTTGATACTATAGAATGATAACTTCTACTGTTGATACTTAGCCCTTAAAGTTTTTTTACTATGTTTTCATCAAAAACGTTTTTGGAACGTTTTAGATGTACCAAATTTAAATTTTTTTCTTTTCTAATTTAAAAAAATTGGGACATACGTAATTGTAGGATCTTGTAGTATGCTGATTTGAAAAGATGTGGAAAAAATTTCAGAAATTTTCACTATGTAGACTGCAAGATATTGGCATTTGAAGTGACATAAATATTTTTTTTGGCCCTACAAAGAATTAGGCAGCTGCACTTCACAAAGTCACATTTGTATGAAAACATGTTCAAAATGGTGGTATTTTTTGGATTAATTCTTCAAGCTTACTACATGTTCAAAAAATTTCAAATCATTTGGAATTGTACATCATATAGGAAAATAAATAGTAAGTAGAAAGAAGTAGAGAATGATTCAAAACACTAAATTGTTAAGAATTTAGTTATGGAATTGAAAAATGCCAAATCCAATGGTTGTGATGTTGTAATAAACAATCTACATCCAATGATTTTATTTTTTCAAAAATATTTAAAATTGAGTTAAATAAAGGACTTCAAAGTTTATTTTGAAGTAGAAAATCCATAGTTGCTTGCAAACTAAAAATCCTCATAACTTTCATCTCATTGATCAAAATGGAATGATTTAAAGCATTTTATGTATGTATAAATCTAGAAAACCAATTTCAAATTTTTGTTTCTAGGAAAAGTGATTTTCTTGAATGTGCCTGAACTGCCCAGCTAAAGGAAAAAAACTACATATCATACAATAACTTTTTAATAGTGTAATCAAAATTTATGAAAATTGTTGAACCTTAAAGCTACTCCTTGTCCCCATGTTGTATGAAAATTTCAAAGAAAAAAATATAAATTCCATTTATAGTCAGCTACTTAAAATTGCTAATTATGTTGCCAAAAGCTTTAGGGATTAAAATTGCCTATGTTTGATGCAAGCTTCAAAAAAATTATGAATTTTTTTATAAAATTGCCCCCCCTCCCACCCCCCCCCCCCCTCCCCCCCTTCCTTTCCTTGTCATTTATAGAGAATGTTCACCTTGATTGTCTCGAGAGAAAGACCTAGGCCATTAGACTCACCCATCTACTACCTCAAGTAATATTCTTTGTATATTAATAGTGCAAGTAAACAATGTTTGATTGTTTGAAGCTAATAGTTGATAGGCTTGGTCAAGTACAATTTTTCTTTTCTTAGTGTAATTCAATGAAGTTTTAAGGCTTTGAAAATAATCTTTCAGTTGCTCCAATCCTTGTAAAATTTGCATGCATGTTTTAAATTATTTACAATTTTATCTAGTTAGAAAAAACAAACTTTTCTTCATTGCCCCCCTACAAAAAAATTCAAAAATTCAAAAATTAAAGTTTGATTGTATATTTTGCAAATTCGTATTGTTAAATTCTTTGAAAATTATAGAATTGACTAATTAAATATTAGTAAACAAGATCTACTTCTCAAATTTTTTGAAAAAGGCTTCAAAGAAATAATTATGCGTTAAATTCAACCAATGAAAAAAATTATCCTTTGCAGACTAAAAAAATGATTTATTGAAGTCAGTTCCATACAAATGAAAAAATGAAATTCAACACAAAATATAAAATGTCATAAGTGATAATCCTAAAAATAAATAAAGTAATTTTGTAGATGCACTGTATTTTTATTGACATGAATTGATGGATAGGATGTAAATGGAAGTAGGAATTGAAAAGGATTGAAAACAAATACATCATGTAAAAATAGAAGTTAGGCAGATTTCTATTAATAAAATTAAACTTTGTATATGGAATTGATTATCACTACCATTGAAATGCATTCAAAACTAGTAAGACAATTGAATGGTTGAAGCCAAGAGAATAAATATTCAAGCTTAATATGTATGCTCTTAAATTAATTTTAAATAATAATATTGTTTTGGAGCATTTAGTTCTAAAAAGAATTCAAATTAATCTTGAATTTAATGGAAACAATCAAAAAAATATTGAAATATATATGATATAATTTGATGTATTCAAGCTTCAAAAGACTTTGAAGGAACTAAAGAAAACAATGAAGAAATTAGCAATTGGTTTGGAAGATCTTCTTCTTGCATCAAGAAGGTGCTAAGTTCAAACTCTTGTAACACCTCTAAGAATTTGGGTTGATTGAAACAAATAATAGAAAAATTCTACAATTTTGTTTTCAAATTTTATTTTTATAAAAATTCCTACTTCAAAGTTTGTGGACATGACATGAAATCACTTATAACTTTAGTCACACCTAGGCCTACAATCAACTAGAAAAGTATGTGAGAGTGCCCCATGTTATTAACTTTTCTTAGTTCTTGTTGGCTCTTGTTGGCAATTGAAAGAAGATTGTAGATCTCTTAGTATGTATCTTCCAAATATCACATGAGGAAACTATGTTTTTTTGTAGAATTAATGATTGATGTCCCTAATATAGACCATGTTCTCTTATGTTCAAAATGTTTGATAATTCATGTGCAAGGTTGAAAAAGACTCATAAAAAAAAAATTCAATAGAAGCAAAGAGTAATCAAATACAAAAGTCATAATTAATAGGAAGAGAGAGTGCAAAGAAAAATCCATCGTGGACAATAAATAATCCATAACTCCTAAAAGATCATACATTTAAATTCCAAACAACAGATGAATGCAAACATGTTCCAAATACATAGAAACTTGTTTTTGTCATCCATATAAATGTTGGTACATTCATAACTTTATTTTCTTATATTTTTATCATACAAAAATTATAGAACTTTTCATTGTAAATATACTACATTTTAACCCCTAAAGGACTAAACATCGTTTTTTGGGCAGCTCACTACAAATGGAGTTTTTCATTTTTTTTCTTTGAAACACTAGTAGAAAACGCAGGAATTTTGACAAAATTCTGTTGACATTTTAACAGATTTATGTTGGAGTCAACAAAATAGTGATTGGGACAACACGTCCGAATCAACGGAATTTTGTCAAAATTCCTGTGTTTTCTACTGGTGAAAATTTCACAGCTCATGTGCCCAAGAATTAGCTTTAAGGTCCAAAAAATTTCATAACTTTTTAACCATGTGGTCAAAAGTTATGAAAATAAATGGGCCTTAAAGCTACTCCTTGGGCACATGTGCAGTGAAATTTTCAAAGAAAAAAAATAAACACTCCATTCGTAGTGAGCTGCCTAAAATCGCATTGTTGCCAAAAAAA
This sequence comes from Antitrichia curtipendula, assembly GCA_951230915.1. Taxonomy (NCBI): domain Eukaryota; kingdom Viridiplantae; phylum Streptophyta; class Bryopsida; order Hypnales; family Leucodontaceae; genus Antitrichia; species Antitrichia curtipendula. Next base: position 2,987,238 of record OX579640.1, read on the forward strand.
CTGCTTTTGGTCCTTTAGGGGTTAAGAAGCACAAATATATTTGACTTCAAAAATTAACTTTTAAAGTTTTAAAATGGCCACTTTGTAACAGCTTGAATAAGTAAATAAACTAAAAATTTCAAATCACTACAATATTTCAAATTTAACATTTTTGAACTTAAAGAATTTTTTGGGGAAGATTACAAATATTCAATCTATAATCAATTTTAGAAAGAATGTTCAATTTTTGGTTTCAAATTTTATAGAAAAATATTTTTAAATTTATTAATCAGTTTACAAATATGGATACAATCTATTGATCATATTTTACAACTTTGCTTGAAAGTCATCATTAAATTATTGTTCTAAATTGTATTTTATAATATATCTTCATAATTTTACAAACTAGGAATATTCTATGTTTCTCAAGGGATTAAACAACGATAAGGCACTTTATGAAGAACGTGTGTTTGATAACAAAAAAAAGGTTGACAACTAGTGTTCACGTTGGACATTGATTTAGTGCAAGATAAACTATCTTGGTCCTAATTTAGTTACTTTGTTGAAAATTCAATTGACAATTAGTGTTATTCTAAATTCCATTATTAATATAGCGAGTGGAGAGAGTGCTCTTTATCTTAAGGCTAACTAGTAACCTAATATAATTAACCATCTAAGGCAAGTAGGTGATAAAAATTGAGAAAGAGGAGAGGGTACCAAAGAATTGGTAGAGTGCATTATGAAGAGTCCTTGGATCATGAAGGTGGTACTACCAAAGCAATGGGAGAGAGGACTTGAAGTCTTTGGTCTATGTTCATAAGGTGTACATTTTAACTCTTAATCCCTAAAGCCCTGCTTGTCCCCTTGGGGGACAATTTGGGTCCGGGTAGGTTTCTATTGTCTCAATTTGAAGTGAATTTTTTTGAGATTTTTTGAGGTTGTGTAGCTTTGCAAGAGCTTTGTGGATATATAACTTTTGTTTCAATCGGATGCCAAATGAAAAAGTTATGGCACAATGAGCAAGAAATGGAGATTGGCGGGCAGCCTCCAAAAAATTACAAAAAGTCAAAATAATTTCTTTTGAATTTTTTCACTAAAAGATTATGTTCTTACCTATACGTGAAGCTTGATTCATTCTATTTGGACTAGGGATGAGAAAGTTATGGACAATCTTAGTTTTTTGGGCAATTTAAGCATCTTCTTGAAAAAAAACTTTTTGTTCAACTTTGAATGCTAATATCTTCCAATCAATACGGTGAAATTTGATGAAATTTTTAGTGTATGGTCTCAAACAAGTTAAGTACAAGATCCTACGGTTAAATTCCCCAAAAAACAAGTGGTAGTTTTGAGTAGTTTTTGGCAGAAAAAACCCTCGGGGCTTTAGGGGTTAAAGGTCTATAATACAAAATTCTATATATGACACCGTATTTGACTTTTAGTCCCTCAACACCCTTAGTTTTTTCTTGAATTTTTGCATCTTTTGTTTATATCTATATAAATATGTTATTTATTTAACTTTATCCAAATTCATCATACATATAATTTTTTCTTTTAAAAAGTCAACCATTGGTTTGGATGAACAAAAAAATCTATGGTAAAAAAAGACCTTGGAACCTCTATGTTCATCGTTCAATTTTTGGATGTTGGAGTGCTTAGGGGATAGAATATAAATTGTATCCAAAAATATGGCAAGACAGAAAACCATTGGATTGATAATTAAAAAATTATAATTTTTCATTTGGACATCATTTGAACATCTAAACTTTATCATGCTCCAATACATGACTATTTTATAGCTTTTGAAACATGTAGGTGTTGCAATAATGATTGAAATTGAGAGTGCCATGTATTATTGGATCTAGCTCAGCATGATTACAAAAAAAATTCCACTATTGTATTCCTCAATTCAAACACCTTCTATGTCAAATATTCCCTCCTCCATGTTGTGTCCAAAATTTTACTTTGCAAGTCTTTAACCTCTAAAGTCCCACTATACCTACAAGAAACAAAGTAGATTTTGGCCATGTTCCTATGAGTGCAATTATTTGGTGAAGTTTTTTAAAACTTTTTCATAAGATAGCAAAACTTATAAGGTTTTGGAAACATAATTTTTTATTTCAATCAATGCCCAAGAGCTAAGCTTATACCACAATAAGTCCAAATTTCAACTTGATAGGCAATAAAAGAAATCTACAAAAATTTGAAATAAAAATTTGATATTTCATGGATTGTGTTTTTTTCAACTTATTTTTCAAGCAATAAAAGCATCTTCTTGAAAAATAAAATACAAGATCCATTTTGAACTTAGTTTTCAAAAAAAAACTAAACAAAAGTTCCAGAGTATTAACTTTGATTTTCAAAACAATAGATATAGTGTGTTCTAATTCCATCTTAGATCTTTTTTTAGTTAACAATATAACCTTTTAGAGTTAACAATTTAGTTTTTTTCTCTATCTTGTATTTGCTTATACTTAATAAATTTCTTAAGAATGAAAATCATGTGATTTTATTTAGTTTATTTAATTTTTGTAGACTCTCAACTCACTTTTTTGTGATAAATTTTTTTTAAGTTCAAAATATTTAGTGCAACATTTTTTAATTAAGAGGATTCAAAGTCTCATCAATTAGTTTGCTATAGTGCCCCCCCCCCAAACATGTTTTTTTCACTTTCCATGCATTTATCTTGCAATCTACGAGGTCAAAATTTATAAAAAAAATTTGCACATCCTTATACTATTTATTGCAAGATCCTATAGTAAGATATGCCAAAAAAATGCCATTTTGAATTTATTAATTTTTTTGCTCTTTGCACTAGAAATGGAATCTTTTTGTTTTTGTTTTCTTGAAACACATGGACGATTTCCATTGATAAAAAGGAAAAGGTACAACAAACTAGGAAACAAGTCCCCGGTTGCTATTTTTTAAGATTTCAGAAAGAAATACCAAAAAGCAAGAGCCAACACAAAAACAACAACCAGAACCATGCTATCTAAGCTTGTTAATCCTTAAAGTCCCAAGGCCTTTTTTCCATCAAAAAACACTCAAAACTGCCATTTCTAGTGCAAAGAGCAAAAGAAATTTTAAGCTGTTTTCTTTTACATATTTAACCATAGGATCTTGTACTACACTAGTATAAAAATGCATGGAATTTTTTCAGAAACTTTGTTTGCATAGATTGCAAGATATTTGCATGTAAAGTGAAGAAAACAAATGTTTTTACACCTTGCTTGACTAGATTTTTTGGCGTTAACCTTTCATTGCCTAGGGGGACCAAAAGTGTCCTCACATAGTTTCAAGTCCAATTCAAAGTGCTATAATTTTGCATCCAATGCTTGATCTCGAGGCTTCCAAACCATTGATTTATCTACCACCTTTTATCAAAAACTTGGCTACAATGGACCTATGAATTATGCACAAAATGCAATTGGGGTGTAGAGATCGTGACTTGAAAAAAGTCAACCATGGAAAAATGTCCACCAAAGTTGAACAACATCTTAGATTAGGATGAAAATTGATGCAAGAATACTTGATAAGTTCATGTACATTGTGAAAAAGTCTCAAGACATTTGGAGCAATTTTGTTTTTGTAGGTGAAATTTTGCTACTCTAATAGGTTTAAAACAATCAAATTCCATCTGTCTGTAATTATGTCAATGTTGAGAAAGCATGTGGTAAGTATTGTTAAGAAAAACATGTTGATTTAGAGTGACTTCCTATCACTTATGGTAGGTCAAAACTAGCTATAGTAGTTTCTAGATTATCTTCAAAAAAGTGAGAAAGTTAAAATAAAAAAATGTCCACCAAAGTTGAATAATATCTTATATTTTGATGAAAATAATATATGAGTACTTGACAAGCTTATCTACTTGTAGCAAAGTTTCAAAACATTTGGAATGACTTTCTATCATTTATGCTAAGTCAAAGCTAATTATGGAGATTTCTAGATTATCAAGTAATCTATAAAATAGGATTTGGAAAAATAAAATTTGGGAATAGGTTTAGGACTAATTACAAGGGTAAGGATAAAAAGGGGTTTAATTGCAAAGCATTTCTACAATGAAGGCCTTGTACTATTTTGGACTTATTTGCATAACTTTGTAATAATGATAACACCATTCTATAGTCATCTAAGAGGTGACAAGTTCACGCAACTTGCATGTCTATTGAAATTTACTTTCTTAAAAAATAAGAAGCTCTATCATAAGTATCCAATCAATTAGTATCTTAATATTTATTTGCATCTTAAATTAGTAATGATGTATTGATGTAATGCTATCAAATTAATTTTGGTCTCATTGCAAGTTTCATTTTAAATTTGAATTGTTTTAACTTCCTTTTGATTCTAATTATTAATTCAATGACAAATAATATACTTAAGACTATTTTCAAGGTGTAGGCTATTAGATGATGCTGTCAAAAATGTCATTTTTGCTAGTTTTGAGACCTTGATATTTTATAATTAAATGATTGTTAGTCTTTTCAAAGTCAAACTTTGGGGTCTTATGAACCATGTGCACATCTATGTAAAAAAAATCCCAAACCCTATGCCCTATGTCTTAAACCCTTGAATGTATGCCCTTTTTTGGATTAGGCTTCTTTTATAAGAACATAGTGTAGTATTTTTAGAAGATATTGCCCAAAAACATTCATATCAACTTTCCAATCAAGATTCCACTTTTTTTGAACCATGTTGTTCTTTAAGAAATGCCAATTTTAAAATACAGTTACTAAACATAAATATGAAAATATTTGTATTATTTCATTTATTTCTAAAAATAAAAATATAAAAATATTCACTACAATATGAATTCAATAAGGGTTGATATGACATAAAAATTGATGTATTGTACGTATGTACAAGAAGGAACTTGTAATTGAAGACCAATGTCTACTTAAAGACTTTTCAAATATTATATTACACTTAGTTTACTACATTCACTACATCAAAAACTTACATGCTAGGACTAAGTGATTGAGCCCGACCCCACTTAGACATACACTAAAATGGACCCAATACTAAATCCAACACATATTCTTTAACATAAAATGCAAAATTATGCGTTAGTCAAAGTTAGTATGGCTAGCATTTTTGAGGAGATAGTGAGCTAGCATGTATCATGATTTATATAGAAGCATTTTTTTAATTGATTAAACATGCATCAAGGATTCATTTATACCTTGAGTTTGAGTTTGAGAATTTCAAATTATATGGGATAATTATTTTAGTATCTAATGTGTTTGCATCACTACATCTTCGTCCATGTATCCATATTTATGTATTCATATCCATATATCCGTATCCAAATGGGACATGGTTAGTATTTTTATTTTTAACATTTTGACCTCCAAACAATCTTTCTAAAATGTTGTGTTTGTTATTTTTGAGGGGATAGGGAATAGTCACTTAGTTCTAGCATCAATTTTTTTATTAAAAAAAACTCAATTTCAATGAAGAAGAAATTCAATCTAGTGTTTATTGGGAATGAAATAATTTCTTCTTATAAGATTCTATTCATTTCTATTTTTTCCATCCATGCATTTTTTGTTAGCCTTGCTTTATCCTAGAAAAATACAATAAATTGTTATCTATAGGGACTCATTATGAAAGGTATTATGTGTTTGGCCTTTGGGGAGCTTCTTGAAGTATGTTCTAAGGTAGGTACACCCAAAACCGACACTTTTTGCTACTAAGCCTAGTTACTATTATTAGACTGGTCAAATTTTCAGTTGTTCTTGTAGGTAAGTGAAAGGAGGTTCCAACGCACCAGAAAACTTGGCATTTGAATACTGTATGCAAAAGTTATTAAAGAACAAAGTTTGGTTCTAAAAGCGTTTCTTCCTTATAGGTACAGAACTGGTTTTGGAGATGTACACAAAGTATAAATGGCCCGGTTTAAGATCAGTGGCACATTTGGGTGTACCTACCTTAAGCCAAATAAAATGACAAAGTTTTAAAGTACTCCCAAGTACTCCCAAGTTTTATAATAGCGAGATCTTTATTTTGGAATGCTTGACCTATTACACAAAATTCAGATGTACATTTAAGTTCAATTTTTGTCAAAGACTGTTTTATTAACCTAGCTTCATCATTGACAAATCTACCATTTTTACAATGTTTTTGCCAACAAAGTCTTGTAAAACATCTTTAAATAACTCCAAATGAATTAAATTAAGTTAAAGGAGTATTGACAAATTCAATTGGAAAACCCTTTCCACCTTAAGTAGATGGAAATCATCCTTTTACGGATTGTGAAATGAATAATTGAAGTCATCATGGTGCCACACAATGCTTTAGGTGAAGATCTCAACAAGTGATGAATTACATGGGGGAAATACAATAGTATTATACACTGCTTGGAAAATTGTAATATTTTATTGAAAACTTCTTGAAATTTTGAAAGTGATTTTATTTTATTTCAAACTCTATTCGACAAATTTCTTGAACAAATTTGTAATGTGTTTTTGTCCCCAAATTCAATGTATTTAAAGCTCATTTCAAAGAGTTATTACCATTTTTCAAGTAAATAGTAAGAAAATATTAGGTGTAGATAGAGTTGTCAAGGCTTGCATGTATAGTTTATAGTTCATGACATGTAGCTTATTTACCCTTTTGGGGGATATTGTAAAACACATCAATTCTAAAACATCACATTATTTTTTATTGTGCATATATTTATGTGATTAATATCAATTTAAAAAAAATTAAAGGTCACAATATTATGGAAATAACTGTATATTTAATGAATTTTACTTTAGATTCTTCATTGAAAAAGTAATATGATTGAAGCAAAGATGTAGTGATAGAGAAAGAATCGTAAGGTGCATGCGCAAGGTGGCAAGCAAAGAGGCACAAATGAAGGATGAAAATGGACATCTACAAATTGTGGGTGGTGAACAACCAAATTGGTAACCTAAGAGACACGTCAAATCTATTACTTGCGTGTAGCTTGTCAATTATTTTGCTAATAGAAGAAGAACTCTCACTTAAGCCATTGCATGAATAAAGATAGGTTCAAAATAGTTCTACTAAGCTATAATTTCTCATATATCTTATTTCAATATTACGGTTTGGCAATGATCTCAAACTCACTATAGTATGTATCCTTAATGTCATGAAATATTCAACTACTAACTTACCGTAAATTTAAGCAATTGGTCACTTTTTGCCATTATTCAAACACAAACTTTAAGAAACAAAAATCCATTCCAAACTGCTCGAGTTTTTTTTTTTCCTCCATCTATTTTCACTTAGAAATAGATTGCATAACTAAGAATAAAAACAGCAAGTGAGTAAGTTTTGTTTTGGATGACAACGGAAACTCACTGACTCTCATCCAATATTTCCCAGACAGAGTAGTACTACTAAACCCCACGGGCATTTCGCCATCCCCCGCCAAATAAATAACCACGACGTGAGGTGACATCACTCCTACCTTATTTTTTTTCCAGCCTGTCTGTTTTGTGTCCCTGACATTTTTTTCCTTGCTACCAAATCCAGTGACTAGATCGATGGCACTGCACTTGCTTACAACCCATCTGGAACACCACTCCATTAAATTTTCCCTACGGGACGGGGACCGGGACAGACCAAGTAGTTTACCACCCCAGGGACAGCACCCCGTAAATCCCGCACCCCGAGCACCCGGGACTTCCAGAGAAGCCACTGGAGGAGGACATGGCGTCCATCACAAGACACATGGTTGTCGGACGCTGAAAATCAATGTTCTCAGACCAGAGGAGACCATTTTACCAGCGGGAGGTGCGCGCACCCCTCTTTTCATGGGAGGGGTAATGAGTTCACTTACGTCGCCAAGTTGGGTCCCGTAGAGTATCTCGGTGCCCTCCCATGCTCTCCATGGCCCATGCCCCCCCACGACCCACGACCTTTCAGTTTAGGGACATTTGGATGTTCATTTGTTTCAAGACGGTGGGGTGGAGTGGGGTGGGCTCCGTTTGTATGGAAATGTCCCCAGCTCCGTGAGGTACATCACCGGCCGGCCGGCCGGCCAGTTCAGTTTCATTTCATTTCATTTCAACATCACAAAGAAGGAGGAGCGACGGTGCCAAATGCAGAGGTGCACAAGGACTGGTGGTGTAGGAGAACTGATTTGATGGGGCATCCCCGGGTCAGGCCGGTGGTTCAGAAGTCATTGGAATGCGACACGGGCATGCGTCTTTTGAAGTGTGGAGAGGATGGATATTAATGGTTCCGAGAAGAGGGCCACCATATCACCGTTTATTAGGCTACGATTAATTTAGCTTGTTGCAAAACTCATAGTTACAGGTGGAAAAAAATGACTTGTACATATTTCTTGTTTTATCCGAAGTAAGTCCCACTCAAAATTGCCATAATTTCCAATGGATTCTCAGAGACGCCTTCACCGACCATGCTTGTATCAATGACACTAGCATGTAAGCCTAGAAATGCAAGCCTACCAGTCTCGAGCCTAGGTGTAAGTAGGTACTTTACAACTATTGAAGGTGTCTATAACATATGTACCTATAATATAAGTACCTATAATCATAGAAGGTGTTTATAATATAGGTACCTATAATATAGAGACACTTATAATATAAATATTTTATAACTCTAGAAGGTATCTGTAATAAAAATGTCACATTTAACTACTTCTAGACTTTTACGTGACTTCTAGACAAATCATTCAGAAATCTCCGGATAATAACATCTAAAGATCTCAAGATGTTTGTTTAGATATTCAAATATTTTGTATTGTATGTTTTGCATTATCTCCAAATGATCATTTTTTTTCTATTATTAATTTTGGATCCTTTGAAAGTCCAAAAGTAGTTAAATGAAACATAAAAGCACGTGTAATATAAGTAGGCGCCTAGAATATAAACATCCTACAACCATGGAAGGTACTTATAACATAGGTACCTACAACATAGACAACTATAATATAAATATCCTATAACTATGGAAGGTGCCTATAATATAGGTACTTATAATACAAGAGCCTAGATTCCTAGGTTCATGGGCTTAAGATCCGAAACTCACATACTAGCAACCATGATGCCCATACTGCTTGGATTAAAGCCAAGAAACCTTGCAAGTTTTATCCAACCAAGGTCGACACATTTCTCAGAAGGTTCGACGATACTTGGCTCCAAACTGGCTTCCTTGATGAACGGCTTCATCTCACAATGAAATGGAGACCGGTTCCCTCTAAAGTGGGATTGTTCGATTACCCCCTAAAGCCTCAAAGTCCTTGCATGGGACTTTTGGGATTTGGGATAATGTTGAAGAAGGATAATGACCTATTCGGAAACTATCCTATTAGTATAATAAGTTCGTTCCAAGGGAGACGGTCAAGTAGGAAATCAATGCTAATGGAACTAATACCTAAAAATAGATAATACAATCCCAAAATAGAAGACTATGATCCAATTTGGAAAATCAGTAGACACTCAAACTACAACGACATTGCATATATAATTCACTCACACATAGTTTGACTAACACCATCATACTCCAATTAGGCCCATTGACATGTATACCTCCAAATTGATAAACATAATTCAACCATGTAATCATAAACACAAGACACCAATTTGGAAGCTAAACATTTTCCATTAAACCAAATTGGTGATTAAATCACCATTACACTATAAAATTCAATCTTCCAGTTTATCATTTCTTCATATCAGCCTTCCAATTTCAATTCAAACGTTTACAGATTCTACATCATTAGCATTAACTCTAATTGGAATCCAAAATTTTCCATCTCCAATTATTGCTTTCTTCCACTTAACTCCACATCAAATCAACACTCCGATTTGAAAATTCTATTTGCTATCACCCGCAATTCTAACTCTTTGATTGTTCCTTCCAAATTGAACTTCACTCCGTAATTCCAAATTGAACTCTTCAGCTTCTCGAATTGAATCCAATTCTCATTACTTTGATAACTGGCAACTACCACTGCACTTCTCCAAATAGGAAAATTAATTCCTTACAGCAACTTCACCATCCTTCATACACTCTGATTAGGAAAATTCACTTTTCCCAAATTATCATTTGCACTTGATCTGCACAAACTTCCTGATTCGGAACCGACAACTCCAGCATCCACGTTGACAGGCTTGACTCTCCGACTTGGACTCACACACAAACCAACTAGGACCACTCGTCCTCTTGAACCACACACACACACCGAAACCAAATAGAAACACACACAAAACAACAAAAACACAGCACACCTGGCTGGGACTCGCACTAGACTCTTTCAAACAGTGGGTGAAGAAAAATGAGAGAGAAGCACACCTAATAGGAACCACAAGGTGGCGGTTGCCAAAAGGAGAAGGAGGATGACCTAACTACCTACAACTACCAACATTCATTCTTCCCTTCCAACTAGGCTTGACCAACTAAACACAATGCCAACTAGGACTAAAAAATCACTTGACACCCCTTTAACACCTTAGCCAACTAGATAAACAAATTGACACTTTCCAAATTGGACAATTGACCTGGCTATAATCCTCCCTTCTTTGATTAGACATACATCAAAAAGACTCCAACTAGATCAAAGCAACTCAACAAAAATGACCCAATTGAACTCAAACTTAACAAACAAACTGTCAAAATCCATAGAACACTCAAAAATTCAACCCCAAAATTGCCAAATTAACCATCCGAATAGGAGATTTACAGGTAAGCTTGTGTGATCTCAATTTTTGACATGATTTTTTGTAAATTTTTCTGAAGATAGGAAATCAAATTAGCTTTGTAGGAATATAAATTTTATTTCAATTGGTGCTAGGGAGCAAAAGTTATGCTACCCTAAGTACAAAAAATAGCTTGAGGGGCAACCCCCAAAAATCACAAAAAGTTTTAATTTTTAATTTTTAAATTTTTTTCTCAAAAATCATTTTTTTGTCTACATTTGAAGCTTTGATTCATGCTATTTGGACTAGTGATGAGAAAGTTATGGACAATCTTGTTTGGGGGGCAATCTAAGCATCTTTTCAGAAAAATAACTTATAGAATTTATTTTTTAATGTAATTGTTACAAATTTAAAAAAATAAATTATTATGCAAGAATAAGTTTGCTTTCTAGAACAATCCCAATGTTGGAATCATTGTGTTTCACTTCCATCTTAGAACTATTAATGGTTTAGTTTTCCCTTCAATCTTGAACCTACTTCTACTTAACATTTTTTTAATGAGTGAAAATTAAATTCTTTTGTTGAATTCTTTTTCCTAGAGTCTCAATTCAAGTCTTCAACATAAATAATTAGGAAATCAAAATCAATAGTGCAAAATTTTAAGGTAAGAGGGTTTAACCCTTCATCACCTAAGGCCTCTTTGAGTTCAAAAACAACATTGCTTTTGAAGTGTTATAGATCTAAACGTCACTTAGTTATAGAGATCTCAACTACACAATCTTGTATTGTATGTATTGTATGTACTGAAACTGTCTGGCTGGTACAGCCACTTTTCAGTGCATTGTGACAAACTTTGTCACAATGCACTGAAACACATACCCTCCCCCCTTTGTATTTAAATTAATAAATTTTTTTATACCGTCCCCCCTCCTTTGTATTAAAATTAATAAATTTATTTTAAATTAAATTAAAATTAATAAATTCAAGAACCCCCTCCCCGCTTTGTAGTTTCCAAGTGGGGGTGGTGTGACAATTGATATGGGACATATCGTGTATTTCGTATTTTGTATTTTAACTGTATCTTATATCATGTACAATATATTGAATTTGTCCTTTGTATCCATATCCATTCCATATTTATACCATATCCGTATTCAATATTGTATTTTGGATTCATATTTGGACGGCTTGGATTGAATCTCACAAAGACCAAGGGCTTGTGATTTTTTGAGAAATCAACGGCATCTTGAAGGGAAAACATTTTTCTGTTTTTTTAAATCAACAGCCTGTGATTTTTTTGAGAAAGGGGGGGAGGAACTAATGCACTGAAAAGAGGTGACAACCTCTTTTCAGTGCATTGTAAATGACATGAATCAAATTTGGAGTCATTTGGCCCTATAGATTGCAAGATTATAATGTTTTAGTGTTGAAAAAGGATGTTGAAATTTTGCAAGCAACACATTTAGAGGTGAAATTTGATTTCTAAACCTACTCATATGAAAAAACTTAAAGCTATAAAGTAATTCAAAACTAGCATACAAACACATTGATGAAAAAAA
>OX579640.1:4314340-4770662 GCA_951230915.1 Antitrichia curtipendula
CACCATTGACCCTACCCCATTGGTATGGCATGCATAAATTGTATTAATGTGTCTTAAAAGTGTGTTGATTAGGTATGCCACATCATCTATGTTGGATACCACGTCACTTTTTTTGCTACCATGTTAGGTGCCATGTCATGGACAGATCAAATATAAAAATTCCAAGTGGTTTTCCTCACTCATGTGGTACTAAGGTGGAAGCCACATGGTAAGAATCCAATATCCATTAAAAAAAACATATTTTTGTGAATGTGAGTTGAAAACATCTAGATTTGAAGGCATGTTTTTTGAGATTTTGGATGTTTTTGCATTGTCAATTTAGAGGTTATTTTTTAGACATCTATGATGAGAAGTGTCGACATCTAAAACAACGTCCACATATCTGATTTTGTGCGTTTGAACATATATAATTTCTTTCTAATATTGCAACTCTATTATAAGAAGAAAGTATTAGAGTTGAGAGGGAGAAGAAGTATGGAGAAGAGGTGGAGGTGGAGCTCTGCTACACGTTGGCATATTTTGTGTTGAGTGGTTTTATAATCATATTATTGTAAATGAATTTTTATTATTTTTACATTTGTATTATGAATTGGATATTCTTGTCAATAGCTAGATACAAAAATTGTTCTGGATTATGGGATTTTAATTTTGACAAGAAGTACAATTTTAATTATTTGAAATGTACATATTTGAAATCTTCTTATATTATTAAATCATTCTTTGGTCAATTTTTTATTTGATTATCTTTTTGTGCTTGCAATATCAAACTAATAGTCTAAATAAATTGAGAGTTTCTACAAAATTGGCCAAAACAATTGGTAGATGTTTCTACCTTGTCATAATGCTTTAAATCAATTAGCAAGACTTTTTTAACAAATAATTGCAAGAACTCAAGACAACCAAAGAGACAATTTTTATATCTTAATCGAGATAGTTGTTATGTTTCTAAATGAGTTAAGAGGTCCAGCATAGCATATCCTATAGTTTTCATTGAAATACATAGCGGAAGAAGCAACATCCAAGAACCCCAAATTATACAATGGATTGCTACTTAAGTTCTACCTTTGAAAACTCATTTTGGCTTCCATACAATATAGTGTGCAATAATTGCTATCATGATGCAAAACCTGTTATTGACTAGTGCCAAAGATTGGAATAAGAGTGCCACAATGATGTAGAAGATGGAAAGAAAGTGAGGCAAGTAGCTTCCAATAGACTACAATATGCATTTTAGCAAATTAAACAACTAAAACAAATGGAAAAGGATGTAAGTAAGAAGCTTGAGTTCCTTAAGTCACTAGTTGAAGCTTTCCAAATAGAAATGCAAATTGATCACCAATGATAGTCTCTCCATCCATGTCCATGCATTGTCATGGTTAGTTTTCTCTTGTCAAAGTCTCTTATTTTCTTTATTAGATATTTGATATAGACTTATGTAGGTGATAGTGCACCAAGTGATTTTTTGCCCTAAAACCTCTTCCTGTCTCATCTTTACATGTATGTTTTGTTGGATGGTAACTGTGGGCTACCAAATCACCGCTCATAGCAATATTTGAATAAGATGAAATGAAGGAGTTGTACATAGACATACATGAGGTAAACCATAATCAAATTTGGTACCTCTTGGAGCTTCTTTACTGTACTCAAAGTCCTAGTAACGTCATGGAGAGCATCGTCATGCTCTCTTGGTAGCAATTCATAAATACAACATACCAATATTGAACAAAAGGTTTCTGAAGCTTACATTTCTTCTATTGTATCTTCCTCTATTGTTCTTGAGGCTAAGTTGGAGTTGCAACTCTCATTCATATTTCTTTACTAAATGAAACAACCATTAGAATAATCTTGAAGAGCTATGAAGATGTGGTCTTCTCAAAAGAGTATGAAGATGTCATGTTATTTGATGACGGTTAGCTGTTAGGCTTTGTAAGGCATGTCAAGGGGTGGTTGTAGACTTAGCATAGCTCAAAATGGCCATGTATCGGCCATTGGGGGGGCTAATCTAGTGTTTTAAGGATGTTTAAAGGTGTGAATAGGGATATTTGGAGGCGAAAAGAGTTGCTTAAAATCCAAGGCCAACCCTCCTTCCCTTTCATTCTCTTCAAGTCTTGTGTGTGAAGGTTTCATGGAGTTTTAGGAGATGATATACCTTGAAGGTTATTTAAAGATATGTTGCTAATTTATTGAATCTAAGGTTTCTCTTTGCATACTTCAATTTCTGTGCAAAACTAATCCTATCAAAATAAAGTAGAAGCACTTGGAAGTATTTGAAGATGTTTATTATTGAATGGTTGTTCATTCATGATTTATTGTTGTATGAATTTGCTTTTGAGTATGTATGTGAGTTCTAAGTACCTGTAGTTTATGACACCTATTATTAGCGATGCAGAGTAACACAACAAAGACTTTGCCATAAAGAATGATCTTTTGTCAATAGAAATAAGCAAGACCTTCGTTTACGACCTTAAGAAAGACATTAGAAAATAAAACAATTTTTTTACAATACAAATAATATCTTTTTACATTATGAGGTTTATCCCATCTCAATGGTATAGAATAGCAAATGGAGAGGTGCATGAAGGGGTTAACTAGCATAACAAAAACCCATATGTAGATAAACATTTAGAGAATTCCTTTGACTCACTCAAAAATCTATGAGTATAAAGAATAATTTGGTTTGTCTATTCATAGGTTTCTTCGTTAGATAATAGAAAATGTGTGAAAAATCTATAAAAATGTATGAATCTTGTTTTTTGTCCAGTGAAGTGTTTTGAAAGGTATCTACATTAGCAAAACATCAATTTTGACCACAAGAACACATTTTGCTTTGCGTTAGTGTTTGCATTGACCAATCTAGTGCACATAATAGTTGAAGCATATTTGTAGATTGGATAACAACTCCAACTTGTTATCCTCAAATAAATTGTCAAAGATTCAATAAGAATGTAGATCACCAATTTGTGCTTCTTTTGGAGTTTGGACACCTTCAAAAGTTCATGTGCAAGATTGTAAGTTACTAAATGTAGATCACCAAAATTGATGGTTTAAAAGTAGCTTAATGGCCATAATAAGGTCTTATATCTTTTGGATATAAAGAATGTGGTCATTTTAAGGCACCAACATGGTGGCCATTTTAAGTTAGAAAAGGTGAATATTTCCAATGTTCTTTAGTCAATTTTGAGGATTACCTAATGCCTTTAGGATGGTACACTTCAAAATTTCATAGCAAATGCATATAATTTCAGGAATTTTTTATCTCCATTGAAATTGTCTTTTCTTATATTTGATTATATGTGTGAAATATGATTTTTCCATCCCCTCAAGAAAGATTAGATATCAAATTTTAGCATAAATAAGGTCAGTTGTCCTTAGACAAAATAGTTCCTCTATTTTGGGTTCCAATTTTGATAATTAAATCTATAAGATTTTTAATTGTTTCCTAGATCGTAGTGCCTTTAATAAAATTATACTAGATAATTCAAATACATAGACTAAATTACAAAAAAATACATCCAAACAATTTGTACAATTCAATATATAATATTTTCTACAACAAAGTTTTAGATTTCAATTACCTGGTATATTAGGGGGTTACTACATGTGATATTCTAAACTTGTGAATTACAAAATTCATCTCCATCTCTTGACCTTAAAAAATAGAAAATTAGATCTTTGCTTTCTATTATTTATTTTCAAACTTTGTCAATTGGACCTTGATTAATAGAAGAAAATAAAAGTTTTTTTACTACAAAAAACAATTATTTTTTTAGTTGAATGGGACATTTGTGACTAGTGCTAATTTTAGGACTTATAGTTATTGTGGAGAAGTTGTTCTTGGATTGTAATTAGAAAGGACAATAGGATTGTTTCTCATTTGATAGTCTAGTTGGACCTTCATTGACGTATGCTTATGACATGGTTGCTTAACATGTGGCATTCACTACTACATGGATTTTATAGATTTGTAGATTTTGAAATTTCAGATCTATTTTTTATTTATTTTAGACTTTCAAATATTTGTATTTAAAAGAT
This sequence comes from Antitrichia curtipendula, assembly GCA_951230915.1. Taxonomy (NCBI): domain Eukaryota; kingdom Viridiplantae; phylum Streptophyta; class Bryopsida; order Hypnales; family Leucodontaceae; genus Antitrichia; species Antitrichia curtipendula. Next base: position 4,318,373 of record OX579640.1, read on the forward strand.
TTCACTTGTTTAAGAAACATTACTATTTCATAGGTTTTAAATTTTCTTAGATTTTAAATATTTTTAGGTTTTTATAGGCTATAGAAATCTACAAATTGTAAAAATCCATAAACTGTAAATATTTTAGAATTCTATTAATGAAATTCAGTATGTAAGAGTACAACAACTTACAAATCTTACATGTCCAATCTAATGGTACTCTTGACAATTGATATGGGACAATTGATATAAGACGATTGAAAAAACTACAATCATTATACAATTGTAACTGTTTTCTAGTCGAATTTAGCCTTTGAGCAATTGCAGTGCAATCATTTTCTAGTCAAATTTAGTTTTTTTGCGACCATAGATTGACATGGTCGATTCCACGGAGCATAGACTTGTCCATATCAACAACTATGATGAATATTGGATAGAGAATAGCTTGCATTCATTCTAAATTTGAACTCTATTATACTCCCATGATCCTACACTTCATTCTACAACTATTCTGCAGATAAAACAATGTACTCATAAGATTTGGTGCTAACAACAAGGACTACAATTGCAAGACAACCCTACATGACACTTAATCATTCTTTAATTGATTGTGGCAAACACATTTTCTTTTTGGTGGATGAAATGGATTCTAGTTCCATTTATTAAAAACAAAAATTTAACTCTCCATTTAAAAGTAACCTTGCCAATTTATTATTGAAAGCAAAAACTCCAAACTTCTCATATAAGTATTCACTAATGTTGGAAGTATCTTTTTTGCCTCCTGTGAAGTATTTATATATAAATATCCTTATATATATAAATAGAATCCTAAGTGAATTTTTCAACTCACTAACATGATTGATTTAGTGATTCAAAGTAAAATTGAACCTGTTAAACATCCAAGAAAAATGTATTTTCAATTTCTAATCTTTTAGAGGATATAGAATCTTATGCTATGCAATGTTATGATAGCTTCACTTAAATAAATAAAATTTTAATTTCTATTTGTAATACTTCAAGAGCTAATGACATTCCTTTAATAAAATGAGATTTTTTTTCATTCTTATGCAACATGACTGAAAACACATGGGTTTTTTAATTTCCTTCTTGATAAATAACAACAATAATATTATCATCAAATTATATAATAATTGTTAAATTTTTAAGTGTCTAGCTTTGAGTTCTTTTTGTGCAGTTTAATGATGGAAACATGATAGAAAGATGGAGTCAACTATCTTGACTCTTTATTTCAGTATATGGTTCAAATTTTATAGGAATCATTGTACAACTCTTATAATTATAGTAATAGAATTTTTTGACTAACTAAAGACTTTGAAGCACTTTGGTTAATGCTAATTGAAAAGGTTTCCTAACTATGCCTATAGATTTTGAATATTATCTCTAATTAACACGTAGTACAAGTTAGACATGGTTCCATAACCAAAAGCTACACTTAGATTATAAATTAACAAAAGACTTTAAATGATAGGAACTTCTAAAATTCCAATTTTTTAATAAATTTTCAATTTTTTTGTAATTGACTAATACTAGATTTCTACAACATGAAGGAGGCAACAAATAATAGTTGCATTTCATTTATTCAATATATTGGATCTTGTAGAACAAATCATAATTGTAAGGAAAATAACTAGATTTTTTAAAAGAAACAATTCTAAATGCAACTTTCATTCATAACTAGTGTAGCCTTTTGTCATTTGCCCCAAAGTAAATTTTTGCTAAACTAAAAATAAATGAAATCCTTGAATTTATTTTATTTTATTTTTTACTTTGGAACACTAAGTATAAAACAACAACCTTCATAGATCTTCGTAATCTATCAAATTGCAGACAATTTTTATTCTTATTCTTTATTTTAAGCTTGATTGATATTATATATTGTATATCAAGCTTATTATAAATATCACTTGTACTTTTTAACTTCCCTCTTCAATATAATCAATATAATATGAAATTCATTTGGTAATACTTTTTGAAATGTAAGAAGATGAAGTTCTAATTCCTTGACCAATTGAATAGAACAAAGCTAAAATAATTATTCTTTGGGTAGTTGGGCCTTGAGGCTTGAGTACTTAATCCTTAAAGGAATGTGGAAACCAAACATATGGTTCTATACTTGACTCCTAAAATGTATTAATATATAGTAAGACATACGCCAATGGATTGATAATTTATCAAATGAGCATCTTTTGCCTTTTGTTTGAATGTCTCTTGACATCTAAACCTTATCTTGCTCACATATGTCACCATACTTGACCATTTTGTAACTTCTAATACACAAACAAAGAGCAATGATGATCCAAATTGGGAGCACCATGTGTCATTGGATCCAATCAACATAAATACAAACTTTTGTCACTACTACGTACCCCTCAATTCTTACATCTTCCAAGTCAAAATAAAACAATCCGGCAAAAATAAACATGTTGCATCCAAAATTGAGCCTCCGAGACCTTCATGGGTATAAGGTGGGTAAACCCAATGCCTAAAACTGCCATCATTACTATGTGTACATCTCCCAAATCAATATGTACGTATGCTGAAGAAACAATTTTAGAACATCTAAAAAAAACTTTGACCCTTCATAACTTTTGCATATGGTATACAAATGTCACATTCTTTAGTGTGTTGGAACCTCTGTTCACTTGCCAACAAGAAACCATGAAAATTTGACAGTAATGAAAACTGATAATAACTAGGCACAGTAGTAAAAAGTGGCAGTTAGGGGTACCCACCTTACACAAAAATAAAAATTCAGAGTGTCCAGGGCGATTGGTGTCTCTCAGAGGCGGGAAGACAATCTGCCGTTCAAAATTTCGCAGCCCTATAACATACAGACCTTCGCTTCAATCCGCAGTTCCAGGCACCTTCTCTATGAATTTTCCACTGTAACGTCTTTTGTTCAGTAGTAATTTCAAAATATGTTTTCATTTTGCATCTCTATTGTTTTTTATTACCTTAAATTTGATCTCGAAACGCAATAAATCAATTGTTGAAAAGCAATTGCGCAGCAGCAGAGGCGTCTTGCACGAACCGTTTCTGAACGTGGAGGCGTTGGAATCGTTGACGAGTAATTTGAAGATGTGATTTCATTTTGCATCTCAATTTTTCTTTGTTGACCTGAATTTGATCTTGAAATGCAATCAATTTGTGAAAAAATTGCGCTCTGTTAGAGTCGTCTTTTGCGAACTGTCTCTGAAAGTGGAGTGATCTGCAGCGATGGCGTTGGAGTGGGCGGTACTGAGCCTCGTTGCGGCCGTGGAGTCTGTTTTGTTGATATTGATCACCATGCCGGGCTTGTCAGGCGTACGCCGACAGCTCCTTGCGTTGTCGACAGCGGCTCTGCAGCCATTGCTGGCCGTGGTGCCGTTCTCTTTTTTTCTGATGCTTGAGATTTACTGGCAGTTTGAGAACATGCCGGAGTGCAGCGGTACTTCGTGCAATGTTCCGGGACAAGACCGATTGAGCAAGAAAATGATGATGCATCAGCGGAATATGATTCTTGTGGCCTTGTCGTTGCTTTTGTATTGGATTTTGTACCGCGTAACGGCCATTCTTGTGCGGGTAGAGTCTTCCAATGTACAGATCAATAAACTCAAGTTCTCCTGAGTATCGTTGTATTCCCTTTGTATGGCATTGAGCCTTTTCTCCAAATTTAGGTTTATACAGTGAGGCTCATAGAGAAGCAGGAGCTGAATATATTTGCTCGTGTTCCAATTCCGTTAGTTTTTCTCTTAAAACTAATTTAGAACTCATCTGGCAGAATTTAGAAACTTTTAGTTTTTTAATTTAATTGTTTTGGAACAAACAGGGTAACCCCATTGCATTAAGAATCACTTCTAATTTCATTGCACATCTCAGTGAGATTAAATACACTGCAATGGAGGATGCTATTTGCAGAAATCGAAAGTCAATGGTGGTGTGACTTCGGCACTGTCTGATCATACCAGTTAGAAAGTTTTTTTCCAACTTCAGCATTTCTGAGCTCTTCCTCAAAAGTTTGTCTGTGAGTTGTTTATTGTTGGACATATGACAGGGTGCTGGCACGAGAGTTGAATAGCTGATGTTGAGGTGATTGCCCCCCAACTCGATTCTGCAATTCTCGCAAGTTACTGGTAAATTGGGATGTCCGAAGTCTTCGTGTGTGAAAATCAATTGGAGGAAAAGTTATTATATGATGAAACTGTTAGTAAATAATAGTGTTTCATTGCTACAGGACAAGGCAGCAATTGGACATTTCGAAGCTGTCGAGCTGTTCCTTGACTTCATGATCTCCCGAGTCGGCGCTGGTTCTGATACTCATCACCGCTTTCAGAAGAAAGTCTATGTAGGTGGTAACCTATCACGGTCCAAGAGGTAAGGGAACTCCACATTCAAATGATGAAATGCGTGAAAGTTAAAAACCTACTCAGATATTATGCATCAAGTACTTGACTTGCAACGCTTCCATCATGGAAGCATTCTGATCCCAGTCAATTATTGCTACCTGAGTATGAATGAATGCAACAAAGTCAAAAGTAGAAAACCACATCAAAGATTGACACACGCCTTCATCTGTCAAAGTCTTGCTTTATATTGCACGCTGCTTCTCACAATGATCTGGCAGATGCCGCTGTCAACACTGTTGATCTGGCATGATAGCTGAAGTACAAGAACTTTGATTTTCTGTATTTAATCTAAAACTACATCTCTAAAAATCTAAAATCTCTAAAATTAGATCTCTAAAAATTAAGGATTCAATGTCAACTGGTCCCTTGAACAAGGAGAGTTGACTTCCTTTATAGGCTGGAGCGAATGGTCTTTACCACCCAGCCGGTCAGGGATTGGATGTTACAGATGCTTAAGCATGAGGTTCCACATTGGTGGGAACTTTCACATGAAGCACTGTTGTCTCTAATAATATTCTGTGGTGATGATAACATGCCGGAAGTTGATCCAAGCACACGCAGAGGTGGTGGAGAATTATTGCCCGTATATTTCACCATGCAAAGACTCCACAAGAAGGTTATTCCAGGTATCGATGGGTCCTGGAAGGCACCAATGCAAGCAATCCTTCTGAGCTCTTTCCTTGAACTCTTTCGAGTAAGGCTGAAATTTCATGAACGAGTCTGGGTGACCGTCAGCTCGAATTTGGGCAAGATTGGTGATATCCAACACCTTAATTCGGTCTTTCTCAGGGGCACTCAAGGTACCTGCAGACCACCAGCATACCTCGAAGTTAACTCAGAAATTTCCGGTGCGCGGGAAGAACTTTCAGATCATACTGGAGAGCAAGCTAAACTGGCATCTTGATCAAATTCTCTTACTCAACAGGAGAAACATACCTGTGACATTCTGAAATTCTTCCATTTGAATTTCGTACATCCAGTTGGTCAAGGAGCCGATGGGCACACCTCCGGGCTCGGTGCGCACACATTTGCCACCGTTGTCCCAGGATCCACCTTCGAAATGGTCAGGAGCGAAAGTTCGGAGAATAGTGGTGCCGCTATACCCAGGTATGGAGATGCTGTCATGCAAGAGAGTATGGATGGCTTTCCGGTAAGGCTCAGCGAATCCAATTTCCTTGTCACATCCTTCCCAACCATCGCAAATGTGACCACCTAAAGCTTCACCACCTTCTAGGAACAGTCCCCGTTTGAACCACCATTGCCCTGAAATTTAAATGGCGATGTTATCAATACTGCCGCAGAAGGATTACAATTCGCTCGAAAGCAGGCAAAAAGGAAACCTTTCGAAAAGAAAATAACGTGGTGGCGTTTCCAAAACAGACCTGTGGATAATTGCAGAATGTCGACACCAGATACACGATCAACCCAAGCTGGGTCAAGTTTATCAACGTCGATGTGGGCCACAGCTTGTGTACTATTTTTCCATGTTATGTCCTTGTTTATCGCTTGCACAAGGTAAGGAGACCAGTAGATTGCAAGGGTGAAGTTATAAGTACGAAAGACATAGACGTTGTCTCTATCGTCTGGTGCATTGTATGTGTGATCTGGCATCTCAACCTGATAATTTAGGAGCGAGTAATTAATAATCAAAATAAACCCAGGAAGGAAGGAGAAGAATCTCCGTATACTGGCAATTCAAGACATCTTCAGAGCGCAATCTAGACTCTGTTTATGGAGGGACCATTATACACCCAGACTGTACAAGTTCAATGTGTAGGAACGAACTGGCAAATTAACATAGCCTCCAACCTGGTTACGCAGAAGTACGGATAATAGTTACCTGTGAGATAAGGCAAAGGAGCGATTGGAATTGATTACGAGCAATGGAGTCGCCTGCGAAAGTCATGGATCGGTTGGTCATGGCGGTTAAGAAAGCTTGGGGGTCAATGCGAGGTAGGTCACATTGATCTGGTTTCCACTTCCAGTAGAGAAACCCCGTGTCTGGACGTCCATTTTTCATGCAATTCTGATGTCCTTGAATGAACTTGCACGAGGAGTTGGTATACTGCGGGGGACGCAGATCTGGCACCCAACTGCCCCTCACCAAATCACAGACCTCTGCAGTGCATAGACAAGGAATATTAGTTGGTCATGCTGTATTAGCCTTCAAAATGGCCGAAAATTTCACAATGAACTTGTTCAAACTTGCTCTAGTCTGAAGTTAGCGGTTACAAACCTTTCTTTCCGGAGATTGTGGTATTGATTATTCCCTCACCCTCAAGTGTGGAGTTGGTCAGTCCCTGATCCTCAATTCTGGTGTTGGTTAGTCCCTGACTCTCCATTTCTATAGCAGTGGTGTTTCCTTCCTTCGGATCCTCCAATTGCGGCTCAGACCGATCAATGCTCGAAGTATAATTAGAGTTAGAGGCATTTGCATCAGGGATTGAGCCTGACTCTGCCGTTGTTACATTTGCCCGTTCCTGCAATTCAGAATCAGTTTCATTTGCAGCTGTGCCAATCTCACCTAGGTTTTCAGTACCTTCCATTCTTGGTTCCACCTGAGGATCACTTTCGGTTGTATCTTCCGGTAATGATAGCTTTCAAACGCAAATTCTATAGAAAGAGTAAACTTCAAATTGCAGAACACCTTTTTTAACACCTTTTGAGAAAGATTTGCAGTTTGCCTCCAGGAAACGGGGGGCATACCGTATGAGGCGATAAACTCGGGAAGTGGCGGTTTTGGAAAAACAGCATAGCTTCTGTTGCAGCATCAGGAGTTGTATAGTACAGGTACGAGCTTGTGATTACAAAGGGGAGTAAGACAACTAATAATACCACAACCACTAGCCTTCTCGAGGTGGCCACACTCCGGAAGTCGGCGTCTTTGCTCGATTTCTCAATGTCGCCCATTTGCTGACCACGGCCCATCTTGACACAGGGTGTGATTTCAGGTTCGCATCAACTGGTGAATCCCTGCACTGATGAAGATAGCTCACTCAGCATGAATATTCAATCAAGACATATAAGAGTGCTTGATTATGAAGAAGGCTTGATCTGGCTACTTTGAGACCTACCGCAATATTCCATTCACCGAACCTACTTGCGAATACAAATAGCAGCTCGGCTCAAATTTATAAGTCGAAGAACGACGAGTAGCAATTCCAAGTAACCTCGAACCACAGCGGAATCTCACTGGCCACTACCTCATAATCTTGCCCAAATCGAATGAAATGCTTCATAAAGAGATCATGTGAAGCTTTGCCGAGTGACCTGGCCATCCATCACTTAGTTTGCTCGGCCTGCCTATGCCGCAGTCTAATCTCTGTAGCAAAATATCTGAACCACTATTCGCAGAAAGTACAAATCCAAGTGCCTCACTTGGCCGCTAAGATTTCGGATGAGCAGAATAAGCCCAAGGACCTACATTGAAAATCCCAGACTACGCTTAACCCTAACTTCTCTCTTGCTGGCTTGAGTTGCACATTCAGCGTGGCGTCTAAGCAGATTGATAACAGACAATGAACTGCACAATCGGGAAGCAGTGTTATGAATCTAGCTGTCAATACGAAAATAGACAATAATGTAGCGTTTCTTTACCTCTAAATGCTTCTACCTTCATGCCCCCAATGTCGAGATGCGTCCCTGCGTATTCTAGGTCGACGCCTCTCACAACCTGCGAGAATGTAAGTATAACCATAAGGAGCTGACACCGTGATCCAGCGTACTGAGAACTAGCCGGCCAAAGTTCCGCATTGGTTCCAAATATCAATTTCGCAGGTGTCGTCTACCGCTTTCCAGAAAAAACGGCGAACAAATCTCAAGAGCCATCTCCACCGACACGTAGCTTTTACTTCCCAGACCTCTCCAGAATCCCTGAAATCGGAGCCCCCGAATACCTGATCGAGATTCTAATCACTTACATCCGCAAGGAAGAAAAGCTAGTCAGACCACATCGGAGAGCGACACGTACAAGTGAAAAAGCCTCCACAATGTTGATGGCTACCGATCTGATGTTGAAAGCTGCAACTCGTCGGGAAAAGGTTATGATAAACACCGAAAGTTGAATACTGTGCGATGCAGAGTAGCACAGGGAGAAGAAGGAGCCTGGTGGCTCTGAATCCGACCACATGGACAGTTGGGCACTCCTCCGTCAGATGCAGCAGTCGTACTACGACTCCGGAAAAACAATAACTGGGGATGACAAGCTCTCAGTCTTGCAGGAAGGATATGAATTCCTTTGGCACAAATAGCCTTACATGATTGATTGCTCTGCGTAGTGTACTGCACCGAAGGCCTACTGAAGAGTCGCATGGAGGTGGAGTCCACAAATGAAGCGCGCATTATTTTTCATCAGGCAGCACAACTGACTAGAACCGAACGTTAGGAAAATCCAACACACGCGAGATTCCGCAAAGGTTCGACTGTAGAACCCAGCTTTGGATCGACTGACCACTCATGGGAAGAATCGAGGAGGGCAGTAAGTTAAAGGGGGAAAAAAGAACTTAACTAGTGCACCGGAAATACAGGCATGTCAACCAACAGAACAGGATGTCTCCGTTCAAAAAATAAGAAAGGTAATCAATTACTAAGAAGAATATTTTTCAGATGACACGATGGAATTACTGAAACAATCACACAGGATGACGGAAGCTTATTAGTACCGTTGGAAACTTAGAACCTCCTGCTTTCAGTTCTCATAAATGAATTATATTTAAAACCTATAGCTGGTAAACCTTTAAAAATGTACCGAACTCTGATTTATACGAGTAACAGAAATTGGACACAACCCCCTTCTTTAGGAATTAAAGAGATCTGCTGTAGGGTCATTTACACATTTCTAGTTATACTCCACATCATTGATTGTAAAAAATTAAAACAAAGGAATGTTCAGATCCACTCGGCAAACCAAATACTCCGTAGTTAAGACGATTAGCCTGAGATTCAAGAATGAAACGACACATGTACATGTGAAGCAATGAAGAGCATTCAATCGGTACTTTTTATTTATTTTTCAATTATTTTCTGGTAAGTATTCGATGGAATCAACTGAGAATCAACCTTGTACCAACGAAAGGATGTACGTGAGAAGCCCATTTCTTCCATTATTTAATTCCAAAGTAGATTCCCATTCTGTAATAACTGAGTGTTACACTGAAGTGGGTAAAGTGGGTAAAGTGGGACATAATTAAAAAGGGATTATCAATCTGATTGACCAGGTCTCATAACTCATCGTCAAATACCAAATGCCAGGGTGGCCACAGAGGATTACCGGGGCTTGACCCAGACTTTGGAGAATGGGAAGAGTTGAATTCAGGACTAGTAAAGAGCTCATTAAAAGAGCTCAAAATTAGTTTGGAGAGGTAAGACATCTTCAAATATTTTTCAGCAAATTTTCTTTGGAAGACTAATGGAATTGACATCTAATCCAAGTTATTTCATATTTTTTGGAGTTTTTTGGAATTAGTTATTAATTTTTGAAGTTGAAAAGCAAGTTGTCACTAAAAGCTTCCACCTTTTGAAGTGTACATTGTTTTAACATTATTGGTGCAATGAGAAAGTAAAAATGTACCTCCTTGTTAGAAGACACTTTTAGAGTTTGGGGACTTTGTGGACCTCCTATCTTACTTGTAAATGTGGCTAAATTGGAAAAAATTCAAAAAAAATCTATATCAATATCAAAAGTTTATAATGCATTAATGCTTGAAGAAATGTGAATACTACAATGTTAAAATTTGAAATTGTACACCTTAAAGAAATGGAGATCCAACAAAATCCTTGAAATGTGATGAAATCCATATTTGACAAGAAAAATGACCCCATTAAATATCAACATGATTCACAAATAGTTGTGTTACAGATCGATGCAAATTGTGCAACTTTTTGAGAGGAAAAATAAAAATTGGATCTAAAAGATGTACTCTATAGTCCCATATATAGAACATGCACGAGAACATGCATTTGTACTTTGGATCAAATATAGTATAAATTTACTAAAGCATATGAGATTAGATAGAGGTACATTCAAATATTAGGATATGATTGCATACTTACATCAATGTTGCAATATTCCCAAAGGATTATCAACATAGCATGTAATCATTGTATATTTTGTTACTTGCTTACCACTTCCATCCCTAAGTTCATTCATTATCCTCATCTCCTACAAAGATTAAATGTCATTTCCAAGGAATAAAGTGCAAGTCAAAGAAAATGAATGTTACACTTGAAGATTGAAGGTTTCTTTGAAGTGCCAAAAGGTCACTTTTCCAACACACAATCAACACATGCTTGTATGCATGTTCCATTTTTCAAGTACAAACCAATAATGCAATAGGTCCAATGTTGTATCAACAATTTAGTAAATTTATATCCAATGTTTATTGCAAAAATAAATATATGACCACTCTTACAACTGACATATCTATGCAACACAAAAATCTACAAGTGATTTGGACCTACCTTCCACATTCTATGCCCTAACAAAGTAATAGTATATGTGGAATTGTACTAATTTAGCATGTTCTTTTGTACAACATTTTATAAAAATTGCACAACAAAGTCCTAAAGAATCATAAATTTTATACATCATTCCCCTTGATATTTTTTGAGTTAAGAAAAATTCAAGTCAATTGGACCTTCTTACATCCTCAAATACATTTTTATATCCTAAAATGCACATTATACACTACAAGGCAAATGTTTTCAACATCCTTCACGGGATAACCCTAGATGAATGTTGAGGCCAAAATATTGGTGATGGATTGGATTTTCAAGATTACTATAGAAATGAAGAATGCACCTACAATATTGGTTCATAAATCAGATCATTTTTAGTAAATTACCTCACTAGTAGGTTTTGTCTTCTCAAATTAACCTTAGACCTCGAAGGACAAAGACTATCATTGATGTAGTTGATCAAAGACATTCAATCTCTTGATGGATAGATTCATTCTTTATTTCTACAATTTTTCTTTGAAAGTTATTCAATGGACACTTTTTGATCCTCAATGTCTTTGCTTTGTAAAAAATAGGAGACCTATTTATGAGGAAGTGACTAAAAAGTGATTGAATTACTTGATGACTAGGTGTATGTTTTGTTTCTAAAGGAACCTTGAAGTTTCATTGGTCATTTTTATCTTTTGTAACAGCACATGGTTAAGATAAATTATTCTAAAAAAGAAAAGAAAAAATTGAGTACAACTCCTAATAATATATTGTTGTAATTTTTGTTGGATGTTTTTGGCAATTCAAGGAAGATTATACATTCTTTGAAATTGTGTTTTGACGGTACCAAATAGAAAAACTTGAATTTTCAAATTGCTATTAATGATTATATTCAAAATTGACCTTTTTCTTAAAGTTTGGAAGGCTTGCATTTTAGGCAAGAATTCAAATGGAAAAGGTTTAGCAACAAGGTAAAGATTAAGTATAAAATGAGAAGGTTCTTATTAAAGCATCTCAACTTTTTTTTACTATCAAGAAGATTAATAAACTAATTGTTATTGGGCACCACAAGGCATAAGTTGCAACAATGAAGATAATAAATTGTATACAATTTTCATCCTCTAGAATATATATCCATACAAACTCAAAACATTGCAAGTCATCAAAAAAATACAAACCAAATTCACTAGTACTTATAGGAAAGTAAAGAGGAACAAGTCAAAAATAGTGTAATTTGGGACAATTATTGTACATGGCAAGTAGGATTAGAATTTGATATCCAATATTCGATTAAAGTTTTTAAAAAATTGATAGATGATAAAATAAGAATATTCATTCAAATTCTATATTTCTTCTAATATATATATTGATAGGGATTCATAAAATTTGAAATAATAACCGAATATGGGAACTTTTTGAGTATACATGAGATTGAAGAACTAGCATGACACTGAAGTCAGATGTCAAACCAAATTTGAGGTACTAACTTAGTTGCTATCCACCAAGAAGAGGCAAGCACTATCTAATATGATACTCTATACTAAGAGTCAAACACTAGTCACTTAGGGGAATCATAAATCAATGTTGGCATACTAGCCTGACAAAGGCTATTAGCTCAAGCCAATTTTCAAGGCAGGTGCTATCATAGATGCTTTGCTAATCACTACATCCCACAACAAAGCTATTTTTCAATACCATGACTATATTAATTTCAAGCCTACACTTATGGAATTTAGCTCCAAAAGAGTTGATATTACTGAATGAATAGCTACTATTGCATTGCACTAATGCTTAGTTAAGGATATCCTCCTTGATTGAATTCACTTATACTAACAATCTTGCTCTTGACAATTGTTCTGCATACTTTCTAAAAGTTGTTTCCATGCTAGCCTTGGGGAGAATAACAATGACCTTGGAAATGTGTAGAGTTGAATAATAAATCTATTAAGGCTCCAACTTAATTCAAAAGTAGTGCCCTACCTTGTGAATGTTATTATTGTTCAACTTATCTAGTTCCATTGAGGATGCCCTAAGAGCATATGATCAACAACTTTCAATAGCTAATCTAAGTATGCAGTGCAAATATTTATACAAGGATGTTTAATAAGATGAACCCAACAATTACATTGTACCATTAAGTGTAGGCTAGGATGACAAGGGATTGAGGGTGGTGATACTCTTTTGATTGAATATTCACTCTAGAGATAAAGAAAAAATTATTTTTTGAAGACTCAACAATAATTGTGTGAGAAAAATCTTGTCTAGCTATTACGTGAATGACCAAGATCGCTATTTCTCTCAAAAATAAATTATAATTGCCAATTTTACACACAAATTGTCTTTATCGTTAAAGACATTGATCATAATTTCAGCATTCACAAGTTATTTACGAAACCAATCAAAAGACTCATTTCTCACCAACAAAAAATTGAGTGACATTCGATAGCAAGTGAAACATTATGAAGACCTATTTTAGAAAAGCTAAACATGATCCAATTGCAAATTTATCAACCCAATTAGAAATATTGTCTCAAGGATGAACAACAATCTTATTGTTGTTACATCATATTAAACTAATTGTTGTCAATGCTTGGACGCATCACAAAGTCTCTACCTACTAATTATTGATAGTTTTAGCATTTTTAGGTAATTACATTGACGTTAATTGGTAGATTTATACTATCAATCATTCTACTAGAGGCAAGATTACATTGAAATCAATATAATAGTTATATATATCATTATAAACAAAATTTATCCAATTTCAACACTAAAACACTACAAAAATAACTAGTGAATGGTATACATATGATGCTAATTCCATACTCCCTTTTTCCACAACCCCCCGCCCCCCTCCCCCAAATTGGATATAGTGCATGTACCACTCAACCGCTCCATTTTCTAATTTTGATCATTGAGCAAGTGAAATGGAATTAAAATCAATTCCCTCTCAATCAATTCCCAAAATTCCACATCACTTGCTCAACGATCATTCAACAATCAAAATCAATACATGAAGTGGTTTCGTCCCACTATTTCGAAATTCCAATTGAAGGTTTTAGTGGGACGGAGTTATGGAGGGAGTACTATTTTAGCATTGAAATTGAAATGCGCCGATAAATTTTTAGTACAATCATGTGTGAACTCTTTGTCATGTCTCCTTGTTCATTATTTTGGCAGGCAACAAAGTTCAAAATTAGGAATTTTGTACCTTTGTTCCATGAAAAGTTCATATTCTGACTTCTGAGTGACTTCTAAAATGCATGCCACAGTTTTGTTTTGTTTTTCGTTTTTCAAGGGCTCTGTTTACTTCTGTAGTTCATAGCTGAGCAACTCGTGGATGATGTTTGTAATCATACGGCGATTAAAGTGAGTCTGTGCATGATGTCTGTTCAATAATGTCCACCAATAGGATCATTTTATGTGGCAATCAGAAGGTCTGAGGGAGGGACGATCCCAACACCCATATAAGGTAGGAGCCTCAGAAGCCGCTCATCGAAGGGTTGGTCGGCCTTTTTTCATGTATTTCCTTGGATGGGAATATTTTTAGCTCATTTTTCACTCAAAGAGAAATAGTACAAGTGGTTTCATATTTTTTGAAGCATTTTTGAATTTCTTATGAATTTTCAAATGAGTTGTATCGTGGGCCCCTATTTACATTAGATGTTTTTCAGCGTCTCTGGAGGGACGTTTCAGGCATGTCTCCAACGTTGGGACCAATCATTGCTGTCTAGATTTATTTAATTTAAAAATAAAATAAAATAAAAATAATTAGAAATATTAAATAATTAAATAAATATTATTTTCTAATGTGGCAGTAATTCTGCCACATCATACTGCTGATTTTGAGCTGATTTAGCAAAGTTACCTCATTGCCAACAGTTTGGAACTTGCAGTCCTTTAGTACCCGGAAATCTCATCTAATGGATCCTAGGTCTTTCATAAATTGTTCACTTGCAGCTTCTAAAAAAAGCAATAGATGATTGGGGGAGGGGAGGGGGGGGGGGGGGGGGTCTGGAGGGCTGTTTCGAGCCTGTTCCCGGCGCTGTCCCCCGGCAGCAAAAGAACGGCCGCTGTCAAAATTTTATTTTTGAAAAAAAAAAAAAATCTTTAAAATCTTAAAATGAAAAAATAAAGTAAACAATTTTTTTTTAATTTTTTTTTTGAAAAGAATTTTTTTTGAGTATGACATGGCAGTCGCTCGGCCACATCACGCAGCTGTTGCGGCGCAGTACCAGACAGTTTCAGAGTCTAGGAACCCTGGGGAACTCGCAATCCTCCACAGGGGCTAAATAATATGTAATGGTGGGGAAAGCATAGACAATGATTGGCTCTTGCAATTAATAATGTTTTTTTCCTCAATTCATTCAAATGATTATAGCTGTCAGTTTTATCCTTAAAGTTCTTTGACTATGTTATCATTAGCATTGGGGAGTCATTACACTAAAATTGGTAAATAGTGTTGGCAACAGTAATCGTCCCACCTAACACTAATTGTGATTTGCAAGGTTACATCACAAAGTTTCCAACCTACGGTTTGTCAACAATTATCGTGTGGTAATTGTTGTTTCATTGGTTCGCACGTTAATTTAACAAATATCGCATTGTTACAACCCATTATTGCACAATTTACCGCACCATTACGATGCTGCAATTTTTGCAACTAATCATGCATCGTAACGGTGCGGTAAATTGTGCAATAATGGATCGTAACGATGCGATAATTGTTAAATTAACGTGTGAACCCATGAAACAACAATTACCACACGATAACTGTTGACAAACCATGGGTTGAAAACTTTGTGATGTAGTGTTAGATCATTATTTACCCATTCTAACACTATTTAAGCTCTATAGTAAACTTTGGTCATTTCCAAGGAAAGACCAGAGTTTGACGGCGGGAGTTAAGAGCTTCCCCACTATAGCTCTCGAAACAAGCTCAAAACGGCGAATGGTTAGGCGGAGCTTAGGGAAGGGCCCCACGGCAGGCGGAAATAGACTGGGCTCACCACATTTTAATGAGTACATGGCCAAATGGTGGAGTTTTATTGCGGCTAACCATATAGTCAAATTGTGCTTTTCACCCTGTTCCCGAGGTAAAGACCCGCAGCTGACCTCCAATTAGTCACTCCTAGCTTGCTAATTCTAGGACCCAAATATTATAAGTTGTAAAAAAATGAGATAATGCCAATGTTATTTCACACAGCACTTTACAAAAATTTATTGACAATGTATGTAATTTATGGCATTGGCATACCTTATATTCTAAGAGGGTGAAGAGGTGGTTTTATAAAAAAAACTCATTGTCCATTATGGATTCTCAAAGAGTATGGGATAAATTGAAGATGAAAACTTAATCACTCATTGTCAAAACTTAGGAATTGTGTTGAGCTCCTAGTAATTCCATTTTGCATATACCATATTGATTGTTTAACATCCTACCACTTCACATGCATATAAAGGTATACTATTATCAATCAAACAATCGACTTAAGTTATAAATTCTTTTGAAAGCTCAATAGACCTATTTTCATGAATTGAAAGTTGATTTTCATAATTTACAATCTTGAAATATAATTCTTACAATTAATTTTTTATCAACAGAACTTTTACAGGGCGTGTACCCTACTTGGCATTGTAGATGCTCTTAGGACATGTGCAATGCCAGCTTTAAAGATGGTATTGGCATAATAAAGGGGCAACACCAAAAAACACTTCGTAGTGCAATCAACATAGCTCTCTCTTCATTCTTGGGCCTATCATTATACTTTCTAAATCTGACAAATTTGCAAAATATGAAGGGCCTACGAGTTGTATCTTTATAGGAATAGTCATTATTGTCATACCTTTTCAAGCATTGGTATGTGCGCTAATAAACTTTGGCCTTACCTTATTTGCATGGAAGTCTTTTTTTAATGTAGATCAATTCGTTCTCAAAAAATCTTGGCATTATGCGACTTTGTGGAATATCCCGCCATTTGCTGATACATAGATTGTTTGTTAAGAGTGCATTGTAGATGCTCTTAGTGTATTATTAGTGTACACTATGGTGATAAGAAATCTTTAATCCATAGCTTGAATGCATTGATTCTTGAATCAATGAATACAATGCAAAGTTATGAGATTTGTCACTTGTGAAGACACGGACTAGAAAAATGACCCACAAGAAGACTCACATTACAAAGTTGATCAATGGTGGATCTTCCTGAAGTCATTTCCCAGGTCTATGCAACCTTGATTTCTACTAGTTCATCTCATATACATAAAATTTCAAATCTAAGCTTCATGCCGTTCAAAATTACCTGCTTGGAGTAAGGTGAAACATCTAGAACGTCAAAATAAGCATCTGAACATAGTTGAAGGCACCTTTCTCAAGAAATAAATTCCATTTTTGTAGTATCAACAATTGAATATCATCATGAATTTATTTTTATTCATTATTATTTTTGAATAAGACATATAATTATTGTGAATTTCCAAGTGAAAGCTTCCTAACCCACTAAAAACATAACATGACTTGGGCATAAAGCCAAAATCTATAAATCATCAATCCACCAATCACAGTTAAATCCTAAAGGACCAACATGCGTTTTGGGGCAATATAGAAATTCTAGGCAGGTACATGTGATTGGAGATTTGCATATTTTAGGCTGAAATTTTAATAGAAGGTGGGGATGAGGAATATCTTTTGTTTGCACAATAAATTTTATGACATTTGGAAATATCACTCAAAAGTTATGGCCTAATATGGTTTGTTTTTTTGTAAATGGGCAATCTAAGCAGATTAAAAAAATCACTTTTTTCATAAACAAAAATTTGAAATTGATTTTTTAGATTTGTATATTTGTGAAAAGCTTTAAATCATTTCATTTTGATTAATGAGTCAAAATTTATGAGAAGTTTTAGTTTGCGGGCAGATATGGATTCTGTTCAACTAAAAAAACTTAGAAGTCCTTTATTTTACTCAATATTCAATATTTAAAAAATAAATAAAACCATAGGATGCAGAATGTTTATTACAACATTTCAACCATTGGATTGGCATTTTTTAATTCCATAACTAAATTCTTAACATTTTTGTATTTTGGATCATTCTCTACCTCTTTCTACTTACTATTTTTTTCAAACATGTTGTACAACTCCAAATGAGTTGAAAATTTTCAAGCATGTAGCCAACTTGCCTTGAATAATGAATCCAAAGAAGCATCACCATTTTGGATATTTTTACATACAAATGTGATCTTGTGAGTGGAACTACCCGATCTTTTGCAAGGCCAAAAAAAGTTTTGTTTTAATCACTTCAAATGCTAATATCTTGCAATCTACATGGTGGAAGTTTTTTAAAAAATTTCCACATTTAAAAAACCCATCGTACTACAAGATCCAAAATGTTGTGCTCCAAAATGTTTTTTTTCTAAAATTTGGTGCTTGTACTAGAAATGGCAGCTTTGGAGTGTTTTTGGTGAAAATATAGTCACTGTCCTTTAGGGGTCAAGTATGGAGACGGTTTAACCCTGGAAGGACGCGAGGGGTCCCTGTGGAAATCATCATTTCTGAAACCGTGGGAATAATTGGTATTAAAAAAATAAAAAATAACTCATTTGAAATCAAAATACTTTAAAAGATCTCCACTTTCCAAGACTAATTCCAAAGATGAATAGTTTTACTTCTGTCCTACACAAGAGAATGCCTTGTCATTCATTGGACACTAAATGTCCGCGGCATCCTTTCTGGGTTAATTACACTTTGGGGGACACTTTCAATAGAAGCCTACTTGTTCAAAATGGGAATGGGTACAAGGACGATTTTGGATCGGTTTTCACCTTATGCAATTTTGTTTTTGGACTAACTTTGGCTTTGTTCGCATCTTGACACCAAGTGGTCCAAATTCCACTCATTCACCTAATAGGACTGTAACTTGGGTAGCCATGAGAATAGAATTAACGTGGGCATTCCCACATGCTATGCATTGGCCCTGTCACCAAATGATTTACATGTTGGACTTTAGCTGCTGCTCTTGGCACTGTCCTACTTGTTGGACTGTGCATATTATGAATCAGCAGAGGAGCAGGGTGCACTCAACCTTCTCTAAGGTGGTCTCCAACGCACCAAAGAATGGGACATTTGGATACTGTATGCAAAAGTTAAGGAGGATCAAAGTTTTTTTTGGTAGATGTTCTAGATCGTTTCTTCAGCATATGTATATATTGATTTGGGGGATGTACACATAGTGTTGATGGCGATTTTGGGTAGGGGTGCAATTTTGGGTAGGGTGTAATTTTGGGTGTACCCAACTTAACCCCTAAAGGACCAAACACCGTTTTTTGACAACATAGCGTTTTGGGGCAGCTCACCACGAATGGAATTTTTAATTTTTTTCTTTGAAATTTTCACACAAGATGTGCCCGAGGAGTAGCTTTAGGGCCCAACAATTTTCATAACTTTTGACCACATGGTTAAAAAGTTATGGTATGGTACGTAGTTTTCATTGTTTAGCGGGCAGTTCGGGCAGCAAAAAAAACTTCTTTAAAAATCATTTTCTAGAGAAATAAAAATTTGAAATTGGTTCTCTAGATTTATGTGCACAAGGAAAGCTTTGAATCATTCCACTTTGATTCATGAGATGAAAGTTATGAGGAATTTTAGTTGTGGGTAGTTTGCGGGTAGTTATAGAATCTCTACTCTAAAATAAACTTTGAAGTCCTTTATTTAACTCAATTTTCAATATTTTTGGAAAAAAATATAAACACAAGGTGTAGATTGTTTATTACAACATTACAATCGTTTGGATTGGCATTTTTCAATTCCATAATTAAATCCTTAACAATTTAGTGTTTTGAATGATTTTCAATTTCTTTCTACTTACTATTTTTTTCCTATATGTTGTACAATTCCAAATGATCTGAAATTTTTCAAGCATGTATCTAACTTTCTTTGAAGAATGAATCCAAAGAGTTACCACCATTTTGGACATTTTTTCATACAAATGTGACCATGTGAAGTGCAGCTGCCCGTTTTTTCGCAGGGACAAAAAAAGGGTTTTTGTCACTTCAAATGCTAATATCTTGCAATCTACACGGTGGAAATTTCTGAAATTTTTCCCACATCTTTTCAAACTAGTTTACTACAAGATCCTACGGTAACATGTGTCCAAAAATGATTTTTTTCCAAAATTTGGTACTTGTACTAGAAATGGCAGTTTGGGAGCGTTTTTTGTGAAAACATAGTCAAAAACCTTTAGGAGTTAATGACATTGTCAGAGGAGGCTTGGACTTGCAATTGCACTTTTAGATGCATTCGCTATTTGAGATGCGGAAGTTGTCCAAGGAAACGAGTACACATCATAGCAAATTTTAAGGTCGTACATGTATAGATTATGTAACTAATAAAGTAACAACACCAAAATTGTATGAATTATGATCTTGGTTCCTATTATGGAATTGTAAAAAAAATTGTCTTGTCTTATTGGTAGTAAAAATGGAGATTTCAAATTATCCTCAAATGCAATTTTTGGATACCGTATGAACAAATCATGAATTTTCAAAGTGTTGAGAATAGGTGTATCAATCCTAGACTCTCATGAATGGTGGTTGTATGTATCAAGCAAGAATATGTAGGGATCAATTTTTGAAACAAGTCGCAATTAGGTGAGATTTCCTTATATTGAATGTCAATTTAAAAAAGGATTGAGTCTAAGTCATTAGTGGTTGTCTTTTGGAGCATTTGGTGTGCTTGTAACAAGCTTATCTTTTGTTCAAACAATAAATAAATGTTGTCTACATTTGGTTAAAGAATATTTTGAGACATTCATTATTCATGCATCACTTCCATTGTTTAGGGTCTCCACTTTTAACCCCTCACCGCCCAAGGCCAAACCATGTAAAAAACAACTTTGTTTTTCAAGTGTTATAAGTCTAAATGTGAATAAGTTATGAAAATCTCAACCGTACAATCTTGTAGTGTGCATGTTGTAGATGGTGTAAATCAAATTTGGGGTCATTTGACTGTATAGATTGAAAGATTATAATGTTCTAGTGTTGAAAAAAGATGCTGAAACTTTCCTAAAAACACAATTGGTGGTGAAATTCGATTTCTAAACCTACTCAAATGAAAAAACTTTAAATTAAAAAGTGATTCAAAACCAAAAGACAAACACTTTGGTGGAAAAATAATAATTCAATTGACTCATTGCGTTTGCAAAATCGTTTTGAAATGTCAAAAAACAGTGAAAAAAGTAGCAAAAAAACACATCTGTGGCTGAACCTACCTCTATTGAAATGCTTCTCAGTCAATAATAACTTCTTGTATTGATATGAAATTTTTACCACAAGAACTAGACTAATTTGTGCAACATTTAAAACAAAAATTATTGAAAACAACCCCTATCTGAAGAAGTTATAAGCCGCCAAAGTTCACTATAATGCAAAAATGTCTGGATTTTGAACTTCGAATTGTTTCCAAGCATTCAAAACAACTTGGATTGACATGAACATTTTGCCACAATAAGTAGACTTTATGGGGAACAAAACCCAACAAATTTTTATTGAAAACTAACATTTGATGAAAAAGATACAAACCCTCGAAGTTGCAGCCATCTCAATGCAGTGTGGTGAACTCAAATTGAACCTTTGAACTTCAATTGGCTTTCAAAAACTCAGTACATCTTGTATAGATTTGAAAATTTTACCACAAAAAATAGACTAGTATGTGCAATGTTTTCAACAAGTTTTATTGAATTTGGACATTGGATACAAAAGATTCAACATTTTGAAGTTGACTGCTAGACAGTATGAGGACACTTTTGGTCCCCTTGGACGGTGAGGGTTTAACGTATATCAAAGGGCGGTGAGGATTTAGTGGATCAATGTTTTTGTTGCATGTAGGTACTAACTTTGTGCTAATTTGGATCATTTGACCTGGAATAATTTGACCAAAAGAAAATCAAAAGAAAAAGGAACAAGAAAAATTTGACCACTGATAAATTCAAAACTCAACATACTTTGCATAACTGGGAATAATTTGACGTAGAATATAGAATCGCTAGACATTCTTGCATAAATAAGTATTATCTTGTTATAATTAAGCCTTAGAGCATGCATTATATAAGAATCATTTGACCAATCATGATTTATTTGACAAAGAATGATTTGACCTCTTTTTAGAACACTATATAGGACTGAGACTTCATGCATTGTGTCACATACATTGGTAACGAATTGACCAAACAAATTTCACACACTTGGGAATAAGAGTGTTACAATATTATTCCAAACTTTTAAAAACAAATCTATTTGAAAGTGACTCTAGTCACAAAACGTTACAATAGACCGATTAAACCTTTTCTAAAACGAAGAACCCCTATACTATTGTTTCCTGGGTTTTTGTGAAAGAGTAAAATCTAGTTCACATTTTGGCCCTGCTAACGAGAAAAGGTTTTGGCTAACAGTGGCTAAAATGTAGAACACATTTAGGAATTAATTATTTAAAAAAATGATAGAGATATACTTAAAAAGAACTAATTAGAAAAAATAAAATATGTATCTTCTTGAAGAAAACCCTCTTAAAGAATGACATGTATTTTTTCTAAATACTTTCTTTCTTAACCTTTAGTCAAGATTTTAATAAATTTCCTTTGTAAGAAATACTTACTCTAATTAATGGACAATTATTAAAAATAAATTACACCATGGTACAACCACGTCCATTAAATTCGGTCAATTTACCACAATACTGTGGTCAAGTAGGCTCATACCTTGACCACTACTTAAATAGATTTAATATAGTATGTGCGGCCAACATGATTCCAGAGGTTACTACGTTTTCTACAACATTGTTGGGAATTGCCCAAGAATGGCATCAAACCAATGGTCCATTTGATACTTGGAATGCATTATAGAATGCTTTCCTGGCCCGGTTTAGACCTTCAGCTTTCACTGAGAGTTTACATGAACATCTAAGAACTATTAGAATGGCATTAGGGGAAAGTGAAAATAACTAGTACGGTAGGATGGAGTATATTTTACAACGTTGGACAGGTCATGGGATTCCAGACGCTTACTTAACCCCTAAAGTCCCGTTGTCCCCTCGGGGGACAAACTAGATTTCGGGCAAGCTCCTACGGTCTCAATATTTTTTGTGATTTTCTGAATTTTTTTTTGTGAAGATAGAAAATCACATTAGCTTTCCGAAAATGTAATTTTTATTTCAATTGGTGCCTGGGAGCAGCAGTTATGGCACAAAAATCCCAAATTTTAGTCCAGCAGGCAGAAAAAAATCCTCAAAATAACTTTAAATTAAAAAACTAAAAAATTAATTTCATACACATTTTATTTTTATTTACATGGGAAGCTTTGATTCATTCCATTTAGATTTGTTATGCAAAAGTTATGGTCAATCTCATTTTTCGGGCAATTAGAGCATCTTTTTGAAAAAATAACTTTTAAAATTCCTTTCTAAACTCAATTTTAACAATTTAAGAAAAAAAAGTTTCAAAAGGTCAAGATTTCTTGCTAGAACAATCTCACCATTGAAATTAATATATTTCAATTCTATCTTAGAGCTATTAATAATTTAATTTTTCCTTCAATTTTAAACCTACTTCTACTTAACGATTTTTTAATGAGTGAAACTAAGTGTTTTTATTTTCTTTTTATTTTATTTTTCTAAATCTTCAACTCAATTTTTCATCATATAAAATTAGAAATTCAAAATCATTAGAGCAAAAATTTGAAGTTAAAAAGGTTCAAAGCCAAAAATGTAGAGTTGAGCAAAGTGCAAAAAAACTAGATTCCTTCACTTTAAATGCAAATATCTTGCAATCTCCATGGTCAAAATTTCTGAAATTTCTTCTACACATTCTTACACTAGTCTAGTACAAGGTCCTATAGTTAAATATGAAAAAAAAACATTAAGTTTTTTTTTGCTCTTTGCTCTAGAAATGGCAGTTTTGAATGTTTTTTGATGGAAAAATGGCCTTGGGACTTCAGGGGTTAATGAAATTTTTTGTTGGTGGATTATATCCCCCAGAATTTAAAATTGTCATAAAAGAAAGAATCCCAGAGATTTGGCCACTGCTGTACAATATGTAAAACAATATGAAGAAGCAAAGATAGGCGAGGATCAAATGGCCACCATTGATCCTAGTCTATATCCTTCAAATTTGTCATATCCGCAAATGGGGATCCAAGTACCATCTTACCAACCAATTGCCTACCAACTTCTAATAAAAAATTATCCTATACAACCTACGGTAGTGGTACCACCGATAGCAATAATTAAAGATACTAAATTCAATTTATTAAATAAGATGGTAGAAGAAATGGCTGATTTGAGAGTTCAGATGACTAATGCCCTGTGAAAAGATCTAAGCCTACCAACACCAGAACTAGTGTTTGGTGTACAAACTGTCAAGGACATGGCCATTTGCCATCCGAATGTCCTTTATCAGCCACATAAACTACAAATTGAAGACCTCAATGTAATTTCTGTGGAGGAAATCACTCTACTGATAGATGTTAGAATTTAGCATCAGTGAAACAAGATTTGCAAATTGTAAAGAAAGTTTTGCAAGTTGATGCTAATAAGCCAAGGGTGAATAAAACAAATGATAATAAAAGACCTTTTTCAAGACCAATAACGGTCCTTCGGTCAGATCCAACGATAATCATCCTTGTTGGAGCAATAACTATAATGGGCCACCAGTGTGGAATGGTCCTCCATCTAATCCAAATACACACTATTATGGACCTCTAGAGAGAGGAAAACATTTAGTGTGTTACAGATGTGGCGAATTAGGCCCCTATGCTAATGAGTGTCCCAATCCTAGGAAACAAGTGAAATACATGCCATGGTGTGGGAGGTGTCGTCAAGAAGGTCATTTACTTGAAGACTGCACTACTCCACCAAGACAATTTCCACTATCTGATAGAGATTATCTTAGAAGCAAATAAATTCAATTTCAAGAAGCAGATAACACGAGAGCATCCAATCATGTCTCACATGCTTTGTTTGAAGAAAAAACTTGTCCTGAAAATGTATTTGTTGCTACAAGAGCTAAAAAAGCTAAACAAAACTTATCATAAATTCAAACCCACAATAAAAGTGATAATGGATCTCCAAAAATTATGATATCTAAAACACTTTGGAAAATAGAACCCATAATAGAAAACAAAAAAATACAAATAGAGGAATTCATTCCTAACTTAATTCATCCCCATAAAGAGATGCCCTAGAAAGAAAGACAGGAAAAATTACATAAACAAACACCTAATCCAAGAATGGAACCACCAAAAGTAACTAATCATGTAACTGTTCTTATGTCCTTATCTAGTTTTTATCAAATACCTGCAAAAAGGGTAAATCTTGACTTAATATACACGATTTGCCAAAACGTAAAGTTCCACGAACCATGAAATTAACAGAATGAATAGAACCATGTAATATTCTGGCCAACCTGGACCGAACTCAATCCTTAATTAGTATGAAACAATTACTGGCCATTTCACCTAAATGTAGGAGTGAACTGACGATATCTTTGGTAAGGAAGAGACCTAAAATTTTAGAAATTTTAGAAATTTCTAGAGATCTAAGAGTTCCCACTGTTGATGCAATGATAGACGGTTCATTAATTCACGAAGTACAAGTTGATAGTGGATCTAGTGTTAACCTCATAAACTTTGAAACAATGGAGGAATTGGGATTAATAACTATGACCCCAACTCCCATTATTTTAAGAATGGCTCAAGAAGGTGTGATGACATATATAACTTGAATGCTTCAACCCTAAAATGTAGGTATAATTAACCCCTAAAATCTTGCTTGTCCCCTCGGGGGACAATTTGGGTCCGGGTAGGTTCCTATTGTCTCAATTTGAAGTGAATTTTTTTGAGATTTTTTGAGGTTGTGTAGCTTTGCAAGAGCTTTGTGGATATATAATTTTTTTTTCAATCGGATGCCGGATGAAAAAGTTATGGCACAATGAGCAAGAAATGGAGATTGGCGGGTAGCCCTCAAAAAATTACAAAAAGTCAAAATAATTTTTTTTGAATTTTTTTCCTAAAAGATTATGTTCTTATCTATACGTGAAGCTTTGATTCATTCTATTTGGACTAGGGATGAGAAAGTTATGGACAATCTTATTTTTTTGGACAATTTAAGCATCTTCTTGAAAAAAAACTTTTTGTTCAACTTTGAATGCTAATATCTTCCAATCCATATGGTGAAATTTGATGAAATTTTTACTACACGATCTCAAACAAGTTAAGTACAAGATCCTACAGTTAAATTTTCAAAAAACCCCCAAAAGATTGGTTTCCTTAAGTGAATACAACAAAGGTGGTAATTTTGAGTGGTTTTTGGCAGAAAACACCCTCGGGATTTTAGGGGTTAAAAGGCTGGGTGAACTGGCCCTGTCACTCGTCCTACCAAAGTCCATCTAGGGGGGCATATATTAAAAAGCCCCCTATTTTGTGCCGCGTAAAATCTATTTTCTGTATCATCAATATCTAATTCGGGGCCTCTGATTGCAAATATGAATTTAGAATTTGCAAAAAAATTCATGTGTGGATTGCAAATATGAATTCAGGGTTTTTCCAAGGGGGACGAGCGAGGGGGTCACTTCACCCCGACCAATTAAAAGAACCCCCTGCAGATTTCACCCGTCTTGGCAGGGCGCGGCGTGGCGGGGATGCATGTGTGTAAGCACAGTGCAGTCCCCCCACTCCAGTCCGCCCCCCCACTCAGTCCGCGCCACCTGGCCAGGCGGATTGGCGGGTAGGGGGCAGAAGTGCGTGGGGTACTGGGGTGTCCGCCGGTTTGGATCCTAACCTGGGAGCCTCGGACTTAACCTAGAAACCTCGGACCTAACCTGGGAACCTCGGATCCGAACCTGTCCCCAATGGCGGGATGAATGCAATGAAAGTCCCGTCCCTCCCCTTTCGTAAGTGCTTCTCTTCAAGAAATGGCGGGAATTTTGATCCTCCCGCCTTCACTCTTTTTTTTCCCTTCGCCTATCAATTCCCCAGCGCTCAGCTTAGGTCGGGTTTGGAGCATTGGACGAGGGGACGCTAGCTCTGTACGTGCTGCTGTTTTTGTTGCTGCAGCTTCTTTGAGCGAGGTCGATTCTTGTTCTTTCTTCTAGTTGTAGGAGCGATTTTTCCTTTCATACTGAACATCGTGGGAGTCGCTCTTTTGAAAAAAAAACCCTTCATTAGGGTTGAATAGAGTGCAATGTGCCTCTGTTTCGTTGCTCTTCATTAGGGTTTGTGAGAGGGACGAGATGGAGCAGCAACGGAGAATGAAGACTGTGCAGCAGAAGTTTCGAATGAAGGGGTTCACCCTGACGCTCGACGCATTGAAGGCGGCCGTGGCGTTCATTCATCAGTCTTCGATGTCGTCCTCCGAGGCGATGGAGGCCCTGCTTGCAAGCACGGACGATCACCCGTCTTTGAAGAGCAACATGTTGGACAAGACCACCGTGGAGGCTATCATCGCGGAAGTGAAGGGCGTCGAGGAGCCTTCGCGACGGGCTCTTCACATTGTGGATGCTTTCAACGTGCCTAAGATTGTGTTCGACCCTGTGCGTAAAATTCTGTACACCAAATCTGGCAACTTCCCTATCCATGGCGAAGCCCCTGCCAAAGCTTCCCTGTACCGGGAGAGGTTTCTCTTGTTGCAGCAACGCATTCTCAAGGACAAGTATTTCGCGAAGCCGGCGTTTGAAGGGCATGCGCAATTTGGCAGCTGCGAGATCACGCCGTTGCAGTCGCTGGTGGGGTGCACGGGGAATCGGTGGGTGATGGGCGTCATTTTACAGGTGGAGGACGGGCGGTTCCATCTGGAGGATCTCTCCGCCGTGGTGCCGGTGGACATCTCGGAAGCCAAGATCACGGCCGGGTTCTTCACGGAGAATTCCGTGGTACTAGCAGAGGGGGAGTTCCAGGTCAGTCGTAACGATTTTAGTTTTAAGAAAATTAGCAAAATTCTTACAGCCTTTGACTACTACAGAATCACAATTTCTTGATTTTGAATTGACCAACGTACAGGACCAAATTTTATACCACCAGCATCAGTGACGAACTTGATACTGTGATAGTAGTGTTGGTCAATAAATCAATAAAATTGATCAAAAGAAAGGTTCCATATGACTCACTCTGAAGTACTTCGAAGATTTTGATGTCCTATTTGAACCTCTTGGTTCTTTAGTGGTGAACTCTAGATAACCAGTTTTGGTAGAACAGTTTAGACTCGTCAATCATTGTTAGAAACTTCTTAGGTTTGGTGCGTTTTTGCTCATTTTGACATCTCTTTAGTAGGAAATCCTACACTTTTGACCTCTGTCCCCCGACGCTTTAGTAATGTAACTAGCCAAGAGTTTTCACTTCTAGACTTGACTGAAATTCGTGCAAATTGTTTTTCGCTGTTCCAGGTCGACGGGATTTTCAAGGTGTATACTATGGGGTTTCCACCTCTTGAGAGGAGGCAAACCACCTTGCAGGGTGCAGCGGGACTCAATCTCCTCGCGGGGCCTCCTTTGGCTATGGAGGAGTATGTTAAGCTGGAGAAGCTTGAGAAGCAAGCCGTGAATGACATGTTTGTTGTTCTTTCCGATGTATGGCTGGATCATGAGGAAGCCATGGGGAAACTGGAGGAGGTTCTCGATGGGTACGAATCCATGGAAGTGGTGCCCTCACTGTTCATTCTGATGGGCAATTTTTGCTCTTACCCTTGCAACTTGGCCTCCCATGATTTTGCGGAGCTTCGGGATCAGTTTGCTCAGCTGGGTGCT
Source organism: Antitrichia curtipendula (assembly GCA_951230915.1). Classification (NCBI taxonomy): domain Eukaryota; kingdom Viridiplantae; phylum Streptophyta; class Bryopsida; order Hypnales; family Leucodontaceae; genus Antitrichia; species Antitrichia curtipendula. Next base: position 4,346,987 of record OX579640.1, read on the forward strand.
CTCATTGCAAGCCACCCCCGCATCAAGGATGGTTCGCAGTTCCTGTTTGTTCCAGGGCCGGGTGACCCAGGCCCGCCGAACGTTCTCCCGCGCCCGGCTTTGCCGAAGTATTTTACCAAAGAGATCGTGAAGCATGTGCCGAACGCGATCTTTGGTAGTAATCCTTGCCGCATCCGGTTCTATGCCCAAGACATTGTCGTGTTCCGTGAGGATCTGCAGTATCGTATGCGTCGCGCCTGCATATCCATCCCCTCGGAGGAGGAAACGAATGACCCCTTTAAGCATCTAGTTGTGACAATGTTGCATCAGAACCACCTGTGTCCTCTGCCATTGACGACGCAGCCCATCAACTGGAACTATGATCATGCTCTCTCTCTCTACCCCACGCCGGACACAATTATTCTGGGAGATAGAGCGGCGCAAAACGTGATCGCGTACATGGGTGTCACATGCTCAAATCCTGGCTCCTTCGCCAATGATGGCACTTTCATTGCTTACCGACCTGCTACCAGGGAAGTTGAGGTGTCCGCTGTATGATAACTCACTGAGCAGACTTCATGACATCTCGAAAGGAGCTGCGAATACGTTGGGCCTCAAGATATCAAGATTCTCCAATTCTCTGAGATCTTCAGTCCGTGGCACACATCTTGAGTTCAAGAATGAAAGTGCTGGTACTCAGCCCTACTATTACAGGCAAACGTTGTTGCTGTCAACCGCAGTGGGAAGGATGGGCGGTCAGGACGATCAACGCTGCTCTAGAATGTTATATTTTGATACCGTGCCTAGGTTCACGGTAAACCTATGATGATATTTCGAACTGAGGAAGTTAAGTACTCAGTATGGGTATCATATAGGAACTTGCAGTTGCGAGCCAATCCTCATCAGAGCTATCTTCCGAATGGGGTTCTATTTTGGTGAGCTGCTTACTAACCTTGGACTTGTTTCGCTGTTATGGTATTGGCATTGAAAATGGGGTGTTGAGCCTATGATTTCTACAAGGTCGAATTCATCTGGATGTTTTGAAATCGTCTGCAGGAGCTGGGATTTGCCACGAGGCTTTTGTCATCTGTAGTATTATCTTGCGGGCTGTATGCCGGCGTGCTCTACAGCAGGTATAATTACATTTTGAATCCCATTTTGCTAATGTGAGCTTTCCTTCTCTTTCATAAAGTGCTAACCGAGAGTTTAATGTTTAATGAGGGTTTGTGCAAGATGTTGGCTGATTGACCAGTTGCTTTACTGGCTTCTCGGGATGCCCAAGCTTTTGAGTTTTATTCTGTTTTGCTGTTCTTTCTCCAACCACCATTTTCTGAAAGCGAAACTTGTGATGCAGGCTCTCACGTTTGTTATATCAAGGTGAATTATATTATATGGAGTTGCTTGCATCCTGAAGCGACCCATTTCAAGAATTGTAATAAGCGTTCAAGTGGAGAATGTGGAATTAGCTTGAAGACTGTTAACCTTTCGAGTGAGAATTTCCCTGTGGTCAGTGGTAATTATTTAAATGTCTAATTTCTCTCATGAATCTCGTGTCTTGATTAGTCTGTAATTACGCTCCCCCTCTGCTGTTCCCGCTCCGTTGCATCTTTTGTGAGATCATCTGTTTTAGTTCTATGGTTTCAGAACTACAGTAGGTAAATGATTTATTATATCCAGGACCTTATGAATTTCACTCACTTGCGACCATGAGTTTAGCATCTATGAAATTTTCCAAATTGAAACTCATTTGCAAATTTTCTAATTGGAAGTCATGTCTTATCATGGTTCATAAATGTTTTGTGGGCAATTCTTTCGACAGGTTCTATTTCTCCATTTTGAATCAAGTGCTCATCTGCTCCGAAGGTCACCAATCATGGCAAGACGTTTTGATTGGCTACTGCAATGTATGCATGTCTGCTCAATAATCAGTAATCAAGTGCTCTCGATTGCATATACTGTAGCTCTGATGTATGGTGTTCGTAGTGGGCTCCAGATAGGTGCTAAACGGCAGGCGGCAGGCGGCAGAATGATTGCCTGTCTGCAACAGTTCTGAACATTTGATTGTTTCTTTTGAAGTTATGCATTATGCATCTAAAGTAGAAGACCTTGCTGTGTCCCACGTTTTTTTTGTGGCCACATATTAGATTTCTCCTAGAAGTCAGTTTTACTAGTGTGCCGTGTGCAGTTGTCACAGCCAAAATACAAATAAAAGTAAAAATATTTTAACTTGTAAGAACTTTGAATTTTTAGTATCTTTTAAGCACAAAGGAGTGCAAGGGCTTTGGTGGAGTGTGAGAGGTTGTGTTCTTGATATGAACAGAAAGCTTCATGCATGAAGGAATGCAAAGGCTTTGTTTTCTGGTGTTTGAACATGTGTTGTGAAAGTTATGTTTTTTAAAATTAAAAGATATTTTAATTTAGCTTTCTAATTTATAGAAAAAATTCACAAGGAAGGGCCGAATCCCATGAAACAAAGTTTGTGCATCCTTCATTGTGGAGAGTTTTCCAATAGTATTAAGATTGTGGTTGAGACACATATTTTTAGATCTTAGTGGGATAAACAAAATAAGACAAACAAACAACCTAAATTAAGGTATATATATTTTCAACTTATGACTTTACTTTACTTTCATGTCCTAGAAGTGTAGGTTGCAAAACAAAATAAAGTATTCCAATCTTGTAAGTGTGAAAGTTATTGATTCGTGAAATTTTTGGAATTAGAAAATCTTTTACTTTATTTTAACTATAGTAAATGTCCAATGAGTTGGAATACTTCATTTTGGAAGTGTAAATTTGAGTTCTCAAATGTTTTCACCTTTTACATGTATTTATGTTGTTCCAAATCAACAGTCATTCAAAAAGCTTGTGTCATGAAACCATACTACATTCACTGTCTTCATTTTTTTGGTAGATCCAATTGCAAGATCATTTAGGAAACTTGATGAAGTACATATTCCAATTTCTATATTAAACAATGCAAATGAATCAAGGTTTTAAAATCCATCCTAGAGATGATATTTTAAATTTATAATGGAAATAGTACTCATGTCTTGAAATTTCAATGAAAAAAAATCTCACATTGCGAAAAGAAGTCAAGAAAACATGCATTTTTAATTCAAGAAATGCTCTAGATTCATTCTTTATTATTGTGCTATGTATAAATATGCAAGATTGGTTTGGATCTCTACCAATGTTTTTGCTATTTTTATGGTCTATGCTTCGACTCCCAACAAGGATTGAAATTTGAAGAAAGGATTGGTCTAGATTTGGACTAACTATACATTTGTAGGTTACTTTTGCACTTAAAGAAAAGTTGATGTTTAAATTCCAATTCTTTAAATGTTAAAGCTTTTTATTTTTCATTTCTCCATGTTATACAATCAAGAAGGGATCTACACATGGTCCTTGTATTCTCTGAGTGTTCAATTGAACTTTTTCATTTCTTCATAGTGTACAATCAAGAAGGGATCCACACACAGTCCTTGTAAAAAACAAACATGTAGATTGTGTCATTTAACAAATTGTATCTTTAGCTATCAATTTGAGTAGCAACCAAAATAAACTTCCTCACACTTACAATTTATGTAGCAATTATCAAAAGAATTTTTTTTACTTTGTTCCAAAACCAACAAATAATCATAAATGTAAATGTGATTCTAGTTCAAATTTCAAGAGGTAAAAATGAAACTAAATTCATGTCTAGTCACTTTTTGTTGAACCTAGGTTTGAAAGAATGAAAAAAAATAAACTTTCTTATCTCCCTCTAAGAAAAGTGAAAATTAAGAGCACAAAATGAGAAAACCAAAGAAGAATTTAAACCAATCACTAATTAGAATTTTCTAGGAATATTCTCAAATTTTCTATAATTTACCTTCTTCAACCAACTTCATGTATTGTCTCTAGCTAGTCCAAATCACTATACCAACTATAGACAATTTAAGTTTAAAGGATATACACAGCAGGAAGTAGAAAACTTCAGTATTGAAGGGCATACATCCCTAAATGCCAAGTTAAAATTAAAAAATCTAAATTGGAATGTGATAGTCAATTGTAGTAGCTCTCAAAAAACCTCTTAGCACACTTGGCTACTTGAGGTTGTTTGAGGCATGAATAGTGTGGCATTGGTGGGATACACAAGTCAAAATACCCTAGTAAATATTTACAAGAGTTTTCTTAAAGATGGAGATTTTTTGGATTGCTTGAAAAGCTCTACAAGTCTAAGATTTCAACTACACTAAAGATGATATTTAGTGTTGAGTGACATTTAGTGTTTTTACCCCCCTACTAGCTACAACACTAAATCTGAACTTGTCCACAATTAGTGTTAGACTTGAATGTGCCGGCTGCAAACTTCAGAGCCTTGTAACTTTTGCAAAAGTTCTTCAAATCAGGAAAATGAGATGTTTTTCGGCATCTACAAAAATTGTAGATGCCGAAAAACATCTCATTTTCCTGATTTGAAGAATTTTTGCAAAAGTTACAAGGCTCTGAAGTTTGCAGCCGCCTAGCCCTAATCGGTCCGATTCTGCCCGTGAACAGTGATATTCCGTCTGATATGACAACTCTGGTTCACATTTAGTGTTTGAATTGACATTTAATGTTACTTACTTTCATAGGGTAATTGGCTTTTAGTGTATGCCTTCGTATTTAGTGTACAAGACACTAAATATCATCTTTAGTGTACCGTATTCTACTCCTCATAACCATTAACCAAACCTAATTGATTCACATGAGCTAAATATGAAATGTGTGCACATATGGAACATCAAACTCACTACGTAGATTTTTGATAGTCTCAATTAATTGGACGCACTCCTCAAAACAATATCTAGCAAATGCAACCAAATCACCAACGTGTTCAACCTCTATTATCTTCCATCAAGCTTTCATTGCATCCACTTCCTTTCTTTGAAAGAACAACAATCACCTAACTTGAAAGCATTTTCATGCAAAGGACAATAGTCACCTAACTTGAGCAGTGCATGTATTCTAGGAGTGGAACATTACTCAGATAATTAATGTACCGGATTGTATACAATAATACCAACAACCAATAAAAAATTTGGATTCATGAAAATCTACTAATCTCATAGAAGACACCTCTAATAGATTTATATATAGTTGTCATCTTGTTCAGTTATTAGTGAGATGGAAATAGTGTTGTCTAATAGTTAGTGTGATGTTGGTCACTAGAATTCACTTGATATTACATTGGTAGCTCTGAAGATGAAATCAAACTTAATTTGTCATAAGTTTAAACTTATCTTAATATTGATGTAATGTCATATTGCATTAGCATTAACTGAACATTAATAACTTGATGAATATAAAGGGGATCTTTTGAGATGCTCATTTTGATTATTGTTACCACTATCAACAATTTTGAAATGCCATCTTCAAATGCTATCTAGAAACGGATTTGAAACTATGAGAGAAAAAAATGATGTTCTAGTCAGCTCAATCTAGAATGCTTAGTTTCGGGATGAAGACAACAAAGGAAGACCAACAATCATTGGTGCTGCCTTTGTTAATTTGATAATTAGGAATGTGGCAAAATGATTAAGTAGATCTCTCCACATATGACGTCCTAATTCCTTAACCCTAAAGTTTCATGACTATGTTTTCGTCGAAAATGTTTCAAAACTGCCATTTCTAGAACAAGTACCAAATTTTTGAATTTTTTTTTTTTGACACATGTAACCATAGGATCTTGTAGTCGGCTGACTTGAGAACATGTGGTAAAAATTTCAGAAATTTCCACCATGTGGATTGCAAGATATAATCATTAAAATTCATTAAAATCATTTTTTTGGCCTTGCAAAAAATTTGGCACCTGCACTTCACAAGCTCACTTTTCTATGAAAAAATGTCCGAAATGGTGGTGTTTCTTTGGATTCATTTTCCTAGAGAATTTGTCTACATGCTTGAAAAATTTCCTATCATTTGGAGTTGTATAATATATAGGATAAAAATAGTAAATAGAAAGAAGTAGAGAATGATTCAAAATACAAAATTGGTAAGAATTTGGTTATGGAATTGAAAAATTCCAATCCCAAAGGTTTAAATGATGTCATAAACAATCTACATTCTATGGTTTTATTTTTTTCAAAAAACATTGAAAATTGAGTAAGATAAATGACTTCAAAGTTTATTTTAGAATAGAGAACCATAACTACCCGCAAACAAAAATTCTTCATAACTTTTGACTTATTGGTCAAAATAGAATGATACAAAGATTTACACATATATATAACTCTAGAAAACCAATTTCAAGTTTTTTGTTTTTGAAAAAATAAAAAAATTTAAATCTACCCGGATTGCCTGGCTAGGAAAAAAAGTAATTTATTAGGCCATAACTTTTGACTTGTGTTTTCAAGTGTCATGAAATTTAGTGCATAGGAAAGATATTCCTTGCGTCTCAAGTTCTATTAAAACTTCAAACAAAAATATGAAAATCTCCAATCACAAGTACTTGCCCAAAATTTCTATACTACCAAAAAATGCATGCTAGTCCTTTAGGGGTTAAGGGCAACGTCTAAAAAGAAAAAGCCAACAAATATGGAACAAGTATGTTTCACCCAAGATATCCTCTTGGACACAATTGAGATGTATTCCAAAGACGTCAAATGAAATGAATACCATAGAATCGGAAATTAAACCCACGCAAAGGTACACTATAAAAGATTGAAGCAATAGGAGCAAGAGCAAATCTCTAGAACATCTCATTTTATCATTTCATTTTCTACAAACAAGGATCATGTCTAAGAAGTCATGCCCTTTTTGTTCTGCTTTTCTCCACTACTTTGCAGAACATTCAGGTAGTAAAGGAGGTTGCAAAATAATAATTTTTGCACTTGCATTGATTTGTTATTGAGAACAATGAGTTGGCCAGCCCTGAGAAATATATAGCTACAAAGTTGAAGTCACCATGTCCGATATCAAATGAACCAACATGCACAATCTCTCTATGAAGAAACGTTGTTAATGAACATTTGAATAGCTCATCTATGAGATACGAGGCCACTCTCTTGTAATTGTTGTGTTGCCTTTAAATATGGCAAATGAATTTGCTAGAAGCAACTAGTTGGTAACCCAAACTCTTCTCAAGGGGTGTAATGTCAAGTTCCAATTACAAGCCATTATGAAAAATATTTGGACATGAAAAAGTCTCTTTCCAACTCTACAATAATTTTAGAGTTTAGACAAACACAATACTAAAAGAGTCAAAAAATATATTTAGGAGTTGGATATAATATTTACTAGAGTAAATATGAAATTATTTTGACCTAATCAATATATTATGAAATTTTATTAGAGAACTTGCCAAATTATAAACTGTATTTTATATATATTATCAAAGTACAATGCTTTTGAAGTTGATATGAAAATTTCAATAAATACTACTTCCAATTTGATTGTCTAGATCATTTTGATTCTTGGGAATGATGGAGAATAGAATCTCTATTGATGGATTCTCAGTTTTTATTTATAAAAGATATGTTTTATTAATCATCAACATTTGATTTGGGTCATTAATGGATTTGAAGTTTATATATATTCTATATATTTTTACTATTCACTTCTATCAATCTAAAAAACAACATAAATGATAAAATATCTATATGCAAAGTATGAGTATGTTGGTATAGCTTAGTAGCATGTGGTTCTCCACACAAAAACACTTGCCCAAATGTTAGAATGTTAGTTGCCATGCTTTGTACAATACCCCAAAACTTCATTTTCTTCCTTTTTGAAAATGTGGGAGATACATAGTCCACATCTCATGAGTCTCTCAAACTTGTGTATTCCAAGTCAATGTCTTGAATGTTTTGATTCTCCAAGAGCAAGTCCATCATTGCTCCAAGCACTTTGTAACCACCAACTGCTTTATTCCTCCCAAAATCAATTTTCTACAAAGATTTGTTGGTCTTTAGGGCTTCCAAGAACACCTTCATCTCTATGCTACTAGAAACTTCACAAGATAGGATTTCAAGAGATTGGTTGGAATACAATGTAGTTGCTAAGTTGATGTATCCTTTTGAGAAGGACTTTTTGACCACAATTGAATTCTTAGAGACGTGAAGTGTTTTGAGGGATGTACTTGAGGCAAGCATGCCACTTATATGTTGAAGCTGAGCATCTGATGTTAAAGAAAAAATTTGAAATCTCTCGAGTACACTTCGAAGGCCTTGGAAAAGCTTCGTGAGCTGCTCCATTCCCTCTCCATCCAACTTTGTCACCCCCATTGCAAATGTTTTGAAGATTTCAAGATTGTGTGGCACATCAATATTGGCCATAAACTCTGCAACTAATTCTTTGCCCATCTCCGCCTTTAAACCTAAAAGGTAGAACCTGACATCTTCAATGGAATCATTTCCGAGAACTTGAGAAGCACACTTGAGATACACTTAGCAAATGAAACTAAGAAACCATTTCCACAAGTAAGATAAAGTTTTTTGAATTTGTTGCTAGACTTGCACAGGGCGTCTGCAAATGCTTCCTTGTGTTTGCATGAATTTTCACCCTCACAATACTTGTACACTTCTTCACAGAATTCAATTTCTGATGAAGCAACTGCCTCGAGAAACTCACCAAAACCTGCTTCCATGCCGCTGCCATGGATTAATATAAAATAAAGGTCTCCAGAAAGAATTATGACTTTTGAGTCTCCTCCAAAAGCCAAACGTGTGCACTGATGTCTATCTTCGGGTAAGGAAGAGAGAAAGTGTGTCAACTTTGACTCTTGTTGCCCTTACTGGGGAAGCAAATGTCCCGTAGTCTCTCCGCTGGCAGGATGGGAGGCAGCACACGAAGGAAGAAATCTTTCTATGTCCAGAAGCTAAACAGCCACACCAGGAAAGTGAACAACTTCCTCATGCTGGTCTTGACTCCGGTGCAGTTTCAATGCAAAATCTCTAAAACAAACAGAAGTTGCGATGATCAAGAGAGGTCGAGGCTTGCAACAATACGTATTAGCTTCGGTCCTCCAAACCCCAACAGCCCTTTTCCCTACTGTGCAGTCCAAATACTTCTCACCCACGCCCTTCCCAAGTTACACAACGTCGCCACCAACCTTTAAAAGAGCACCCCTACCATTAACAATAACAAGTCATCATGTGCTTGCAACATACCAAGTGAAGTTCTTGCAACAGGGTCCTGGACACAGTGTACCATGTGCTTCATCCAGCCCAAGGAAGGGAGGGATCCAGCTATTATTCTCACAGACTATGTGTTCTAAAGCATCAGTCGCATCAAACAGGAGTAACGAACATGGAAGTAAACTCTTAAGTAGGATGTAACTGGTCACCTCGATGTGGGCAGCCAAGCTTGCCAAGCCGTGTCGAAACTTTTAACCCCTCATCCATCTATCAACAGATCTCTCTCGGGGCCAGGACGAGCACCAGACCGCTGAGGATCGGACAGAGAGCAAAGCACTCGCGAGGATCCTGCCTGTCGACCGGAAATGGCACAGTGCTCTCTAACGTTGACTGTGGACGACACAGAAGCTTATGGAGCTCTGTGGACGTGCTCTTGAAAACACTTGTCTTCCAGTCAGAGTCTCTCGGTAGTGGTACCCAAAATCCGTTGTTGTACTTTACTCGTCCCAGCTACAGTAGCAGTGGACTGCCCGATGCGAACAAGCACGGACAAGCATGGAGAACCCAAATGGACCAAATCTGCAGACACTCTGCAGACACTACTGAAATGAATCCTGACTTTTTCCTCCCCGTGAGGTAGGTCCCGAACACTACTCCTGCCTTACCTGCGTTTTTCAGAGGACATCATATACATCACATGCTCTCTTGATGTCCTCAATTTTCAATTTTTTTTGTGAATGTTGGAAATTACCATGAATGCTCTAAGAAAAAGTTCAGAAAATTATATCAAGAAGAAACCATGCTTAAAAGATCTGAAAATTTCAACAACAATTGGTATATACCGGTATTGTTCATCTTGGTGTGGACCAAATTCCACATCATTCTACAATTAGAAATCAGTAGACTGTGGAGTTATAGCCCTTAACATTACAGGTGTCTGAATATCAAGTTTTTGGCTGTTTTTTCTAAAGAAGAGCCGATCAGATAGCAAAAAATGATTGCCAATATTCAAAAACGATCAAAATCTTTTGGGATTTTGAGCGTCTTTGGAGTTCCGAGAATCATCTCTTGCGCCGTGCTTGGCTCTCCCCCCAAGCAGGCCCCAACTTGTTTTTTCAACTCTTAACTTGTTTTTTCAACTAGTTCATTCTGTTCTTCTTACTTCAATGGGGTCTCCCCAGCTGGTTGCTGCAGAGACATAATTATTTTTAAATTTAAAATAGCTTAAATACACGAATTAGGAAGGGGGAGTTTACTCGAAGTATCTAGATGTCTAGAACACCAAAACAACCCCTCTAGATCACCAAACCAACACCCTTGACCAACAGAACAGCACCGAGATCACAACAGCAAAACAACACTAAAACTTAGCTTGTGACATACTCCAAGAAGAACAAGACCAGAACAGAGCAGTTCACAAACAAGTATAAACACTTACATTGAATTTCACATGAAGCTGATGCTGACGCTGGAGCAAGCAGACGGAGCCAGCCAGAGAAAAAAAAAGATGAAGGCCTGCGAGCAACAGATTGAAGCCCCACCAGCAGGATGGCAAGGTCGAACGTCCCTTTCGTCAAGAACAAGACGAAAGCAAGATCACCAGTATCCCTTCTCCATTTAAACACACTGTTGGTGGGATTCCAATACTTTGGGACCTTCCCGAACGTGCGCTCTGCAACATTAATCCATACACGTTCTCAATCTGTCACCATTTTGGGAGCGAAAATCGTGACAAATAAAGGACTGCAAGCAATGAGAACAGCAAGCACCACTTGCTAGGCAACACCCTCAACAAGGAAATTGCGCGATTGCAGGCAGATTGCGAGCAGATCGCAAGCGAGGACAGCCATGGTAATGATATGGTGGAAGTCTGTGACGGGAATACCTACCTCAATTGCAATTATGAGATCTAGAGCCCTCCTACATGTTGCTAATACACAAATTGGCATGCCAGCTTACTGAAGTGGTACGGGCAGCGGTATACTGGTATTGGAACCTTAATTTCACTCAACGCGGTAACGTACAACACGTTCTTGGCTATTCCCCGCGAATCTTGCGCATTGATTGCCAGCTTCAGTGGACACCTTGGTAACGTTACTGTGGTATGCAAGTGCGCGACCCTTGCTTGGAACAGCCAGGCAGCATTCGCTCCATTTGATGCAAATCAAGCCATTTTATGACGATGCCAACGATCACGAACAAGCAGGAGGGCCACGAATGGACCAAATTTGCGGGGATTGTTGTGGCTTGACCTAGAGGAAGAACAAATATTCCATGTAGAATGACAGCAAATAGCTTGGCAAGTGAACACTACAAAGTTGTGGATTGTCTATGGAAGAAATCAGTTTGATCAAGCTATTATAGGGTAGCAACTTATAAAGTATACACACCTGTAATCAACAACTGAGTGCAATAGGTACATGCTCGTTATGTAATTCTTTTAACAATCAGCCAACAATCCCATGATGCTCAAGTTTTCTTTCACAAGATCCATTGGTCGAATGGGGTCAAAGGAAGCCCATCTTGTTCTAGAGATGAGAAGAAGGTCAAGCCACACCCCTCGTAGCTCATAGCCATTTGTCGTGAGTCCCGGCCCTTCCCTTCATCTCTAGCTGTTATTGTATGGGTTTCTTTTTTGTTCTTAAAATAAACTTCATTGTTTAGCCCCCACCAAAAAAGAAGATCCGCTAACTACATCAACCATTGCAAGAATCTAGTGAAGAGGTCTAAATTCACACTATAAAGTTTCATGAATACGTGTAAATGCGGGCGCTTAGGGGTTAAACTGTACTGTACAGTACAGTTTTCATTATAATTAGCGGTTAGTTTTTCGCTCAACAAGCTCATTGTGAATCCCTTGCGGGTAAGAGGCACACAACCATGGTGCAAGAATGCAAGACCCCATGATGGGTGAGGGACCATGCAACCATCTCATATGTACCGATTTTTCGCACAGGGGGGTCAATAGGATCTGGCTATGGCACAGATTGGACCAAATTGCCAATTCTAATTTCTTAGCAACCAGATCTGCATCTTGTGCACTGCCCATATTGTACGCAACCTCGTATCCTGTGAAGGTCAAGAGTGCGACTCTATCTTGTTCGTTTAGGATGTCTGTTTAGGTTCACTTGTATTCCATAAAAGTCTGTTAATCCTGTGAGAGGATTTATAATAATTTGCTCTAATTAAGAGTTTCAATGTTTGAGCACACCAGGAGTGCTTTCACTTGTTGCAGATGTTCATGATAACATGATCGAACAAGTTTTAGATTCAAACTGCTCTTAGCTGACAACTTCGTCATGAAAACAGGAACTATGCAAGCACTTGATCTTCCAAGGGCATTGGCAGCTATTCTTGAATGAAGAATACAGAACTCACGAATGGAAGTTTGAGCAAGTGGATATGCATCATATATTAGATAACCGATGAGCAGTGCTACCGACAAATAGGTTATTGTACATAACCGGTTGAACATTTTTCAATCATAACTTTTGATCATCATGATGTAAGAAGCAAGTTGAAAGTGAAGAAGTTTATGAGTTGCAACTTGTAATGGCAATGGTGACGGGTTGCCAATGGGACGGTGCCACATTAGCATTGAAAAGTCAACAACTGATTATGTGGCCGGTCACTGCAATTAATAAAGCTGCCGCTTGTATCTTCGATGCCAACCACCTTCATGCAAGGTTTCCACTTGAATGATGTTTTCAACTGTCGAGTTATGGAAATGCATTCTTGGCTACTTGTCTGTGGGACAAATTTCGACTCAGTTCAACTGAAAATATTTGTTGAGTTTCTTCACCACAGTCGTTGAGGATGCTTCTCGTCTAAAATTCGAAGTCCAGATCGTTTCCCTGATTCAATTAAAGAAGCCCGAGCTGGATTGGTTTTTTTTCTGGTGAGCGTTCAATTTTACAACTGATTGCCTCTTCCTGGACAGAGGTCCTGAGTTGGAGTAGGTGGGTAGCTGCTCCCGGACAATGGCAACCCCAAGGGAGTTACCGCACCGTATGCAGTGGCAGCGTGCACAACTCTTCGCCCAAACAAATTAGAAGTGATAACGTACACTGCTGGTGCCTTCGGATGACTAACTCAATATGTAAACTAGCGTATCAGTCAGATCTAATGTCATTCCTATTTCATCTCCAAATACGAACTTGAACTTCCCATGACTGAATCGATCAATTGGCGAAATGCAAGCGGAATCTCTTGACAGTGTCGCTGACTGCCTGACTCGCTCAAGGCAGATGAATTTCGCTTGTCCTTCGTTGAACTTCAATTGCTCGGTGATTGGAAGTAATCCGCCGCATTGGTGAGCATTGCAATTCAGGTTTGAGGGTGAAGCTTCAATTCTCACCATGAAAGTAGGAATCAGAGGTCCAGAACTTGTGGGCCTTCAATTCTGCCAGGAGCTTGTGAAGACACCAAGCAGATGGACTATTCCACTCGCCATTGAAACATCCTTTCGAACCAGCATTTGCCCTCGACTTGCCCGAAACTAGCCCCTCCGTTGATCGAGTACATTCATTTGGATTCGCTGTGAACTACTCGAGAATCAGCGCTGGTCTTTGGAGACTTTTGATAGTTCAGGGGACCGACTTTAACACAATGTGCTTGTCCGAGCTCGACATTAATTGATCGAGGTTCAAGTTGTTTGCTTAAAAATGGAGGCCAACAGAGGCAGCTCCAAGAGTTGTGTTTAGAGGTCTCTTACTGAGCTCTTCACTCTGAAGCCTGTCAGGTCCAATAATGGCTTACAAAATGCCTATTTTGTCATTCAAAGAATTTTGCATAAGTATTGGCATTTTTTGTCTTGCATAAGTAACATTCAACTCTTACGCAATCCCAATCGAGCATGCATACCAAATTTCTACTTTCAAAATACTAAAACTCCAATTTGGGTGAATTGTTTCATTTAATATTCATGGCTTCTACATGATGATTGATTGAAAAACATTGGTGATGAAGTTTTTTAATTCGATTGCACGCATATGTAGAAAACATCCATACCCACATCTTACCTCTTAGCCGTAACATTTTCAGTCCGTGGCACACATCTTGAGTTCAAAAATGAAAGTGGTGGTACTCAGTCATACAATTACAGGCAAGTGTTGTTACTGCCAACCGCATTGAGAAGCGGGGACGGTCAGGAGGATCAACGCTGCTCTAGAATGTTACATTTTGATGCCGTGCCTGGGTTCAAGGTAAACCTATGGTGATATTTCTAACTGAGGGAGTTTAGTACTCAGCATGGGTTTCATATAGGAACTTGCAGTTGCGTGCCAATTTCTCATCAGAGCTATATCAGTTGCGAATGGGTTCTATTTTGGTAAGCTGCTTCCCAGCCTTTGGACCTGCTTCACTGCTATCACATTGGCATTGAGAAGGGGGTGTTGGGAGCCTAAGATTAATTCCTACAAGGCCGACTTCATCTGGACGTTTTGAAATCGTCTGCAGGAGCTGCCCAGAATTTGCAATGAAATACGAGCCGCTTTTGTTGTAAGTAATATTATCTTGCGAGCTGTCTGCCGGCGTGCTTTGCAGCACGTAAAATTCCATTCTGAATCCCATTTTGCTAATGGGAGTTTTCCTTCTCCTTCGTAAAGTGCGAAACGAGAGTTGAATGTCCAGACAGGGTTTGTGCAAGATGTTGGCCGATTGGCCAGTTGCTTTACTGGCTGCTCGGAATGCCCGAGCTTTCGAGTTTTATTCTGTTTTGCTGTTCTTTCTCCATCCCGCATTTTCTGAAAGCGGTGTGCAAGTGTGCAACCGTGGCTTGGAACAGGCAGCGTTTCGTGGTGATCGTTCCAATTTGATGCAAATAAATTCATTTTGTGACGATGTCAACGATCACGGGTCACAAATGGACCCAATTTGCAGACAATGAATCTTCCCCAACTCCAGTCAATCTTCCTCACGTGCAGACATTGCTGAATTGAATTACCTGCAATTGACGCAGTCCAGGACTCCAGGCATCAAGACCACACACAGGGAACTAAGTTTGGGCGCCTCACGACGGAGACCAACTGAAGAATCTGTCAGCAGCAGTTGGCAAGAGCTACCGCTTTTGTAAAGG
This sequence comes from Antitrichia curtipendula, assembly GCA_951230915.1. Classification (NCBI taxonomy): domain Eukaryota; kingdom Viridiplantae; phylum Streptophyta; class Bryopsida; order Hypnales; family Leucodontaceae; genus Antitrichia; species Antitrichia curtipendula. The sequence goes on from OX579640.1 coordinate 4,362,140, forward strand.
AAGAGTTACCACCTGACTCCCACTGTACTCCCACTTGTGAACCCTTGACAGGACGCCGTGACCGTTTTTTTCCGAAGAATGACAAAGAATCTTCTCTATAGGACAGAAGTGTAACTATTCATCCTCTAAACTTTGTGTAAAAGGGAAGGTTTTGTACAACAGCTTGACTTTCAGTGAGTGCTTTTGCATTTTTTGAAGCCGATGATTCACATGGTACAGAAAGGGATGTTTCCCACAGTCAACATTCTGTCCTTTAAGGTTTAATCAATCTAAAACATCTCCTTGCAAGATTGGAATAATTCCTCGATGGATTCTTTGGAGTGAATTTAATTTAATCTTTAGACTTGCTAGGAAGTTGCTATGCTAAGATCTCCCACTTTCTAGGGGAGCAAAAGGGACCCCCAAGCATTGGTTAATAATGTTATGAGGTTTCTTGTGGCTTAATGTGGAGGAAGAACATATATTCTACATAGAGTGATGGTAAATAGCTTAGCAAGTGGACAATGCAAAGCTAGGGATTGTTTGTGAAAGAAATTATTTTGATGAAGCTACTATAGGATAATGACTTACAAAGTAAGCACACATATAATTGACAATAAAGTGCAATTTTCATCATTAAATATAAATTATCTTATAAAATTTTATTGGCAACTAGAAGGTGATAATCACAACTTTAGCATGCATTATTTGGACAGTGTATAAATAAATTACAAACTTTTAAAGTAATGATTTTAGGTGTATCAAATACCAACACTAGGCTCTCATAATCTTTCATGTTTGATTGTGTGGGGGTCATTGCAAGAAAGATTGACTATTTTGTATAGCATTTTGTATAATATTCATTTTTTTTGTTTCAAGAAGGCTTTATAACTAGAAAAAAAAATTAATGTGAAAAATATGTTTCATGTATATACCTTTAAGGAGAATGTACCATAGCGAAAGAAAAAGCATGGAAAATTTTTCTAAGTAGGAGAATTAGAAAAGTGCAAAATCTCATGAAATAGGTACTACCACTGTAATTTTCACATTTTTATTTGTAAAAAACAGGATAAGCAATTTTTGTAAAAACTAAAAATTGGTCTTTTGGAAAGAGTTCATAGTGATGAGATTTCATCAAAAGATTAATCTTAGTACCATCTTCCATTACAAAAAAACAAGGATATAAATGACTTGTCCATAATGATTGCAAGCACAATAATGACTACAAAACAATCATTTTGTATTCATTGTTGAGCTTGCAGTCATTGTGGACAAGTCATTTATACCCTTGTTTTTTTAGATAGTGTTCATTGTTCAAAAATTGCACGCAATGGGAGTGTTGTTTGCACTCACGCAACAGACAAAAAATAATATATTTTAGATTTTTTTGGTAGGAATATGCTTTCCTACCATGCAAAAAGGCCATGAATATTTCAGCTCCACATCATTAAATTTGGAGACTCCTAAAATAGTAAAAAATCCTAAACCTTATAATGTGACAAATTAACAAAATTGATTTTTAAATATATTTGTTTTTATAATTTCTAAAAAATAAGGGATCTGATTATCATCAAGTTAAACATCTCCAATAAAAATTTCAAGACGATGAGGTATATGCAATCAAAAGTTATAGGGGATGACAAGAAGGTATATACTTGTTGTGACTTGAAATGGGACCAGTCTTTTTTGCAATGACTTGTGGATCTTGTATAATCAATATTTAGGTTTTCATTACTTATTTTTTGCTTCAACTACAAGTGTCATATTTTGAACAATGTTGGATATAGATGTACATACCTAACATGGACAACTTGTGACTTCTAACATGATGTTATTCTTTACAACGGACTTATTTGGAATTCCTTGTAGCCAATTTAGATATTTTGTAGTTTGTCCCTTGCTAGTTTTTTCCAATTCCTATGTTTCCCTATGTTCTAATGTCATCATGGGGGGATCTTCAAATAATTCCTATTTAGAAGGAAATCAAGTGGGTTTTCTTTGCAAGGATTTTCATAAACTCTTTCCAAATCCCCTATATGCAATCCAAATTTGTAGACTTAACAACAGATTGACACATTATATTTCAATGTTGTTTCCACCTAATATTTGGTAGATTAAATAAGATGTAATTGTTCCATGTCGATTGTCAAGGTATTGTGAGGTTGGACACAAAAGAGTTGTAAATTTTCAATCTTCATGTCAATGAATTCAATTAACATAAATCTAACATTTTTAGAGTTTGTATGTTTAAAAACCAAAGAAATTTTATAACGTATAAAATTGTAAAATGTTTTAAACAAATGAAACGTACATATTATTAACATTTTGAACTCTTGAAACCTAAAAAAGGGTCTAGATCAAAAAATTTGAAATGTACAAATCAATGAGATTAGAAATTCAGTCTATATATAAGTTAGATGTGAGCCTCCAAAATCTACGAATTGTTTTGATTATGGACAATGAAATCTACATTAAATTTAGATTTTAAAGGCATAGATTTCCATTCTAGAATCTTGAATTTTATAAATTGAGTTGATTTGGAATTGGAGACATCTTTAAATAACACTATAAACTGCAGAAAATCCCCCCCTTGTTAAAATCCCATGTCTCACATTACCCTGCAACGACCACATTCCCTATGTGTAAAAAAGAAAGGAAAAAAGGGAGTTCTTACAAGGGAATGCCGCAGTTAACTACTTCTAGACTTTCAAAGGGTCCAAAATTAATAATAGAAAAAAAAATGGTCATTTGGAGATAATGCAAAACATCAGGAGATCTATGTAAAACATTGGGTGATCAATACAAAACATTTGAAGATCTATACAAACATCTTGAGATCTCCACATGTTATTATCTGGAAGTTTTTGAAATTTTTGTCCATAATTCACATAAAAGTCCAAAAGTAGTTAAATGTGGCATGGGGTTTCCATTATAGTGCCTATAGGGGACTTTGAAAATATTCCTTGTGCTTGGATCTTAGACAACATGTGCATGCACGTTATTTTTAATTTTTAATGCACAAATCCTTCATTTCTTAGAACTTATGCAAATTTATGTTTATATATAGAAAGTTTTACAAAAATATATGAAATTATACCTTAACCTAGTTGTCACAAATGAAGGTTTTTATTTTTATTTTTTAAATTCCTAGTATTGTTCATTTTGGATGAGTGAGAAGTTAATTGAACAAAGAATAACATCTAGAAATAATCTCTTAACCTTACATTGCTTGACATAAGGATGGTAAGATTATTTTCTGAATTTTTTTAACAAATGGTTGAAACTCTCTCATCCTACCTATATCTTTGCTTTACATAGAGCATCCTTTTTTCTTTCCACACACACATATATGACATTATCATTTATGCTGCTTCCCAGCCTTGGACATGTTTCACTGCAGTGGCATTGGCATTGAGAAGGGGGTGTTGGGAGCCCAATAAGATTAATGCCTACAAGGCCGACTTCATCTGGACATTTTGAAATCGTCTGCAGGAGCTGCCCAGGATTTGCAATGAAATACGAGCCGCCTCTGTCATCCTTGATATCACCTTCGCGGGCTGTATGATGCCGTGTTTCTCCAGCAGGTCAAATTGCATTTTGAATCCCCATTTTGCAAATGTGAGCTTTGCTTCTCCTTCATATGCTAAATGAGAGTTTAATGTTTAATGAGGGTTTGTGCAAGGTGTTGGATGATTGACCAGTTGCTTCACTGGCTGCTCAGGATGCCCAAGCTTTTGAGATTTATTCTGTTTTGCTGTTCTTTCTCCAACCCCCGATTTTCTGAAAGCGAAACTACTTGGGATGCAGGCTCTCATGTTTGTAATATCAAGGTGAATTATATCATATGGAGTTGCTTGCATCCTGAAGCGACTTATTTCGAGAATTGTAATAAGCATTCAAGTGGAGAATGTGGAATTAGTTTGAAGACTGTTTACCTTAAGAGTGGAAATTTACTCTTGGTCAATGGGCAATTATTTAACATACATGTCTAATTTCTCTCATGAAACTCGTGTCTTCATTATTCTGTCATTACTTAAGCTCCCTCTCTGCTGTTCCCGGTACATTGTATCATTTTGCAAGATCATCTGTCTTAGTTCTATGGTTTTGGATACACAATAGGTAATGATTGATTATATCCTTATGAATTTTTTTTTATTTTTTTTATTTTTTACACAAATAAAGGGATGCCTTTATCCTTATGAATTTCACTCTCTGTTGCCACCATGAGTTTTGCATCTATTAAATTTTTGATTGGGAAGTCATTTGTAAATTTCCAAATTGGAAGTCATGTCTTATACTCTTGTCAGGGTTCATAAATGTTTTGTGGGCAACTCTTTGGACACGTTCTATTTCTCTATTTTGGATCAGGTGCTCATCAATCCAAGGGCACCAATCGTGGTAAGATATTTTGATTGGATATTGAATGAATGTGTGCTCAATAATCAGTTATAAAAGTGCTCTCAATTGCATATAAGGTGGAACTACCCATACCCAATCACTTAAGTGATTTTAGGACAAATGAGGAGCAATGTGAAGAAATACAAAAAAAATTCATGTAGAGAGAGAAGAAATATTGGGACCGTAATTTTTTGGTAATTTTAGTTCCAAAATTGAAATTACTATGAATTTTGGAGCCCCAAAGTGTTTCGAACCCAAAGTCAATGTCTTGAGTCTTCCAATTCTAATTAGTCAAGAGACTACTTTCTCGATCAACACTTCTCGCACACTTCATAACAATTTGGAATATGTGTCATGACCTTATTACTGTGTGACCACCCATAACCAATCAAATAAGCAACTCTAGACATGATGTGAAGTATAGTGAGGCAAAGGAAATATTTTCACAGGTGGACAAATAGAAATGAGGAAGATTGCCAAAAAATTGTAATTTTATCAGTTGAAGTGAATTTACCTTGGATTTTGGAAGGCAAAAATTGGTCTAGACCCATGGCGAGTGTGTTGACTATTCCAAAACCATTCATTTAAGAGACTACTTCTTGTCCACTTTGGCACTCCAAACCAAGCACATGTGTCATGAAAAGAATGGAGGATTTGATGGTCAAAATCAAGATCTCATATTTTAGCCCTAGACTATTCTAAATTTCAAACACTCTATTGAATGTTAATATATGTTAATATTAATATTTTAAGATGAATTAAAACACACGAATCCCAATATCCCAATGGTGGTTCATTATTCAAAGCAAGTTGGAAACATGCTTGAAAATTTTCAGATAATTTGGAATTATACAACACATAGGAAAAAAAATAGTAATTACAAAGAAGTAGAGAATGATTAAAAATCCTAAATTGTTAAGAATTTAAGTATAGAATTAAAAATCGCCAATTCCAATGGTTGAAATGCTGTAATAAACAATCTACATCCTATGATTCTATTTTTTTCAAAAAATATTACAAATTGAGTAAAATAAAGGACTTCAAAGTTTATTTTAGAATAGAGAATCTATAACTGCCCACAAACTAAAACTCCTCAAAAATTAAATTTCATTAATCCAAATGCAATGATTCAAAGCTTTCTATGTATTTAGAAATCTAAAGAACCAATTAAAAAATTAGTTTATAGAAGAAGTGATTTTTTTTATCTACCTAGGTTGTCTAGTTGTAAAAAATACTACATATTATACAATAATTTTTTAACCATATAGTTAAAAGTTACGAAAATTGTTAGGCCGTAAAGAAAAACCTTGTATCTATGTTTTATGAAATTTCTAAAGAAAAAAATAAAAAATCTATTTGTAGTGAGTTGCCCCAAATCGCTATATTGCTTAAAAAATGCAGCTTGGTCATTTAGGGGTTAATTGCTGAATATAAATACTATAATTATTATCAAAATTGTCAAATTTCTACATATTCTTGTTAGCAAACCCAAAAAGATTGTAGTGCACCATTCTTATCGCAATTAGGTCATCATTGAACTAAGTTTCAAAAACTTAGTCTAAATTTTTTTATTTTCTAGAATTCTAACGTTCAAAATCTTAGAGAATACAATTACAATACTAATTTTGACCACTAGGGCCCTTTGTCATGTTGTATGGTACTTTGGAGGGGGAGGTTCAAACAAGATATAGAACCTTGTATAGGTATCTTACCTATATTTCTCCTACCTAAATAAATATACTTATGTGTCAAAATTGTAAGGCCCTCTCTTGAGTTCAAATGTCTTCTAATGTTTTTTTCACACAAAATCAAAACTAACAAGATCTCAACCATTAGATACTTAGATTTGAAGGAGGGATGTTTTTAATTTTTTAATATTTTATTCTTATGTCTTTGGTGATGAGATTGATCAAAAACAATATCGAGGACATGTTGGGATGATTTTTTTTGGCAAGGAATCTTGTGCAATATATTCTTACTTTTCAACAAATAAAATTGCCAATTTGTTATCAATTGTGGGACAATATTGATCTATTTTGGATGAATGTATGTTGTTTTGGATGAATAAGTGCACTTCCATCTATAGATGACAAGTTTCACCCACCTCCATTGATGTAAATAACTTCATCCTTCTAGTGATTATTGCTTTGTGCATTGCCTAAAATAAATGAAATAAAAAACCCTGGACATGTTAATCTGAACGGCTAAACAAGCATCTTAACCCCTAAAGGATCAAACTGTGTTTTTTGGCAACATAGTGATTTTGGGCAGCTCACTACAGATGGACTTTTTCTTTCATTTCTTTGAAATTTTCACACAACATGTGCCCGAGGAGTAGCTTTAAGGCCCAATAATTTTTGTAACTTTTGACTACATGGTTAAAAAGTTATTGCATGATATGTGATTTTCTTTGAACTTTAGGCAGCCCGGGCAGCTCAGAAAATTTCCTTAAAAATGACTTTTAAAAAAAATAAAAATTTGAAATTGGTTTATTAGATTTTTATCTAAGTAGGAAGCTTTGGATGATCCCATTTTGATCGATGAGTCAAAAGTTATGAGGAGTTTTAGTTTGGGGTAGTTTGCCACTAGTTATAAAATCTATACATTACAAAAAAAGTTTGAAATCCTTTATTTAATTCAGTTTTTAATATTTTTGGAAAAAAACAAAAACTTTAGTTGTAGATTGTTTATTAAAATTTTTTTACCATTGAGATTGGAATTTTTCAATTCCATAAATAAATTGTTTACAATTTAGTATTTTGACTCATTTTCTACTTCTTTCTACTTACTATTTTTTTTTGTACATGTTGTACAATTCCAAATAATTTGAAAATTTTCAAGCATGTAGCCAATTTGAATTGAAGAATGAATCCAAAGAGTTACAACCATTTGGACTTTGTTTCATACAAATATTGCCTTCTGAATTGCAGCTGCCCGGATTTTCGCAGTGGTAAAAAAAGGATTTTTGTAACTTCAAACACTAATATCTTGCAATCTACAGGGCGGTTTTTTCTGAAATTTTTTCCACATATTTCCAAATCAGTTTACTAAAAGATCCTACGGTTAAATTTGTCCTAAATTTTTTTTTTTCTAAAATTTGGTGGTTCTCTTAAAAATGACATTTTTAGAGTGGTTTTGGTGAAAACATAGTCAAAAACCTTTAGGGGTTAAACGAATATGACCAAAGTACAATAGAACTCTTCTAATGGAACATGTCCCGGACTGCATGACAACATCACTTTAGAGAGGCTCAAAGGCATTAGAGAGGATCCGCACCATGGAGGAAGTTGTCCTTGTGGTACACGTGTCACATCTTCAAGTCACAAAGCTTGTTAACAAGAATAATTTTTCCTTTTTTTTTCGACAAGGTGAGAACCACCACTTATTCCTTGGTCCACTCTCATTATGTGCCACCACTTCTTTTATTCTAGAAGCCGGGACCACCAAAACTTATTATTTTACAAAGGTTTATTCACTCATGGAGGGTGCACTTATAGGAATTCTAGTGTACCAGACCTCGTCCACTGTACGTGGTGAGTCGTGGACTGCGTCAATGGCAGGTCAGTTGAAGCCATGCCTTTGCGGCTGAAGAATTTCCTGCACGTGCGGTGGAAGGTTCGTCGGAGTGCTGCGCAAGCCGGAAATTACGGAACCGTTAATTCTGCCACCCGAAACCTGTCCAGGCCAATAACCGATCGAAGGGTCGGAACAGCTCATGTGCGTCATCTGTACCAAATGATTACGAGAGCCGCTGTATCGCATTTCATAGTTACAGAACCACTCCTGTCACACAAAGAAACTAAAGAAACTGAAGCAAACTGAAAAAACGGTTTGCTCGTGTACCCAACTACTCATTCCTTTTGCATAAAACCCAATCCATTGCGAGAAGAAAGAACGATTTGAATCTCTCCTTCAATATCTGTCGCAGGTCTAAATGGTTTGCTTGAAATCGTACGGAGTATCCTGTAGGGAAGAGAAAGAGATTTTGTAGAGCGAGGTCGCAGTTGCTGTCAATGTGCAATCGACGACGGGCTTTCATTTGCTAAAGGAGTTCCCTCTTCTGTTTCTGGTGGGTTGTGTATTTGTTTTTGTGGTAGATCGAGATGGGTACTTCGGTTTCGTACTTGAGAGGAACGGTTGGACCAAGTGGTTTCAGCTCGAATTCCACAGCTGAAGATGTCACTGCCAATTTGGACTTAACCTCGAAGACTGTCATCGTTACTGGTATTAGTCTGCTGCTTTCATTTCGTTCGAAGGGAACCCGAAAACGTGAGATTTGCAAAAAATGGGCTGCTTTATAAGAAATGTAGTGTGGAAAGGTGTTCTTGATGAAGATGGAGCTCATTTCTGGCGAATCTCACGTTCTAATCTTGAAGCGACACTTCGGACGTTTGACTGAGGGGGATGGGAAAGAATATTAGATCAATGCGTTAGCAAATGGAGTAGAATCGTAATGCAAGTCGTTTTACATATTTCCGGCACTTTAATCATATTCTTACAGATTTTCAAAATTGAAATCATTCGTAGCCTAATTGACTCTCGACAGATTAGTGCTGCAACTCCTGTTAATTGGTTAGTTTTGAAGAGTGTGACAGTTATGGAGACTCTAAGCTTCCGTTGTAGTGCAAAATTTAGGGGTTAATTTTTGAGGGTGTCTCTTTCAGGTTTAGGGTTTAAAGTACGGTTGGTGCAGGTCCTCAGTGTCGGAGAGTTTTTCTGTGCAGGAGCGACATCCGGGATTGGCAAAGAGTGTGCGAGGGTTTTGGCCAAACGGGGAGCGCATGTCGTCCTGGCAGTTCGGAATGTGAAGCTGGGCGAGACGGTTTGTGAGGAAATACACAAAGAAACTCCTGCAGCTCGTCTGGATGTCATGTATCTGGACCTGAATTCTTTGACTTCAGTTCGTGAGTTCGCGTCCAATTTTAAATCTCGAAATCTGCCTCTCAACATCCTCCTGTGAGTTCACTCCAACCTCATTGATCTTATCTTTTCCAGTCTGACATAGTTTGAATGTGTGACAAGTGTTATGCAGTCAATGATAGTCTGGCAATTATGTGGATATTGCAGAATGTCAGGTTACAGAAGGTTATCTTATGGAGATTTGAGTGTTTGACAGTTTTCAGTCAATGTCAGAATGCCAGTCACTGGTTATTTTTCTTGAAATAAATGAACCAGAATTCCATTGCAGAGGGCCAAATACAAGCCCACCAGCCACAAGTGGCTTGGTGGGGAGACAATCAGAACAATGCCAGTCACTGTGAGGCGACTTTTAGCAACATTGAACATGGTCTTCAATTGAATTTAAATTCGATTGTTTCAACAGCTTTAGACCACGTCATAACGAACCGTCCATTTAATTCTAGGGTGGTCTCTACAGGGAAATGTCATGGTGAATATATATTTTTATTATGGAATCAGAATTTCCTGAAACGAACTAAGGTATTTATACTGGAATCCTTGGTATTGATTGCTTCACTTGTAATTAAGATTTTTTATTTTTTATTTTTTTTGTTGTGGAGGCGTGAAATGACAAAGCCTTGGGGTTTCTGCAGTAACAATGCGGGACTTGTGAATTCGAAGTTCCAGCTATCTGAGGACGGTGTCGAGCAAATTTTTGCCATCAATCACCTCGGCAAGTGTCATATGCCGATTCTGCAATCCATACCATACCTTAAGTTAGGATGTTTGTTTTGTTTTTTATGGTGAAATCTTCTGAATCGTGTGTCTCTGGTCACGTTCTCGGTACCATCGCAAAACCTCTTTGCAAGGAAGGGTGCACAGGCTTTGTTTTGTGGCGTTTGGATCTATGGATTTTTGAGCTATTTTTTATTTTAAAAAATTAAAAAATTACTTTTACTTTTATTTTGGCTGTGGCAACGTCACAGGGCACACTAGTGTGTGTTTGAAGTTCTATACCGTCATGTAAAATTCTATCTGGTTCTTAAAGTAGCTTCTTACGTTTCTATTTTTATTTTTAAGAAAATCTCCTAAATATTTGAGTGCATCTCATGTGGGGGATGAACCTAGTAGCTATTGTAATTTTTAGGGGTTCTATCTGCTGAATTTATTCCCTGAATTTGGGCCTGCAGGTCCCTTTCTTCTGACCGACCTTCTCCTCGACATCATGAAAGCCACTGCTAAGGAGTCAGGACAGGAGGGCCGGATTGTGAATGTGTCATCATATGCACACTATACCTTTTCCAAAAACAAGGACCTAGATCAGATTGGTAATCCAAAGAGGTATGATACAACCACAACGACGTTTATGTTCATGGCTGATCAAGTGAGCTTCGTATGAGTGTGCACCCTTCACATGTAGGCTATTGTGGAGTTCACATTCTTTTGGTGTGTTTGACAAAAAACCAAAATGATTTTGTAAACAGGTTTGTGGGTTTCCAAGCATACGGTCAGTCAAAGCTTGCTAATATCCTACATGCAAAAGAGCTTTCTCATCGTCTCCAGGTACGCTCCCAAACTGTGCTCATTTATTTGCTGATTATACTAGCTGCTTAGTGTATGCTGCTTCTAAATTTTCCCCTTTCATACTAACTTGGGACGGATGCATCGTCCTATCTGGGATTGAACTGGTCATAGCCAATTCATGGGCGTACTAAGCTGCTTTTAGAATCATTGAACACAATTCTTTTTAGATGATCTTCAAATTACTGCAGTGAATGCCGCCCTTAGATGCGTCAGTTAATGTCGTTTTAATCTTTTGCTTATATATTGAATTTTCTTCATTTGCTGCTCTTCAGGAAGAGGGTGCAAATGTGACCGCCAATGCACTCCATCCAGGCACTATGGATACTGGTTTTGGTAAAAACGAATTATCATTCAAGATTATTATAGGTATTTCTCTACTTTGTAGAATCTTACTGAAAATTTTATTTGGTATCATCCATCAAATAAGTCGAGGTGCAAGGTGTCACTCGTGAGGAATGTTAAAAGCGTTGCCATGGAGTGATTTGCTTTGTGAGTGCGAAACATTGTATGATGAATCAAATCGAATATTTGGTGTAGTTGCTTATGAACCCTCCTCTGCTTGTTGCCTGAGATGACATGTCACCTATTAATTGGTGAGATAGTACTGATGCTTTTAATAAAAAAGTATTAAGGTAGGAGGTCCTAAAATGGAGCGGGTTCTAAAACCAATCAAGCTCTAGAGGTACATTTTGCACTTTCCAATGTACAAGTGGTGTGCATTTGAGGAGGTGGTCGGTTTTAGAGCCCACAAAAATGAACTTTTCTGCAACTTCATAAATTCATAACTAATTCCACAAAGCTTCAAAAAATATGAAACAACTTGGGTTAGATGCCAATTTCTCTTGCCTTTCAAGGAAAATTTACTGAAAAATATTTTAAAAAGATCTACCTCCCCGAAAGTCAGCTTCAGCTCTTAGATGAGCGGTTTATGAACCTCCTACCTTACAGAGAACCTTTGCATATTAATAATCTCTCAAAGGAGCTGGTTCCATCTAGAGCGGGTTTCCTATTTTCTTGATTAGGCTGAACTACTCTGGATGTTATAGTGGAAAAAACATGTTGTTTTTCTAGTTGTGAATACTGTATATTTCCTTGATAAAAAATATATTTGTTGCAGGTGTTTTCTTTGCTGTCGCCAGCAAATTTGTGAAGACTGTTCCACAGGTGAAGTCTGTCTGCTTATCCCCAACCTTGTCATATCAGTGCATGCATAGATTAAGGTATAGAATGTTTGAATTTCGTCATGTTAAGCACTGTAACACAGGGGAGGAGTAAGGTTGTCCGAGATGTGGAGAGCTGTGGAGAGGTCGTGGTACAACAGCCCAATCTCTATCAAATTTTTATCACTCTTACGCTTTACGAAAGTAGCCAATCCCATTTCCATTCAAAGAATGAGTAACGGTAGACAAATATCCAAGTCATTCTAATTTCCCTCCAAAGAAGTTCAACCAAGTGTCTGAATAGATGAATTTTGGGCAACAGGAGTCAGTATGGGAGACAGGATTAAGCCCTCGCTGTTTTGGTCTTCTACGGTATTTGAAAATGTTGAATATATACTGGTCTTGATTATAGGGTGGGTTTACACCTGAGCAATCTAGTCTCGCTAATCAGATCTTAAATTCTTTCTGGATTGCATATCGATCTTGTGCAGGCAGCTGCTACGTCCTGCTTTGTGGCAACAAATCCCAACCTCGAAGGAGTCTCTGGGAAGTATTTCTCCGATTGCAATGAGCTTCTGCCGGAGCTACTTGCTGGTCGTGACACGCAACTTGCAGGCACTTATTGGAAGTTCAGTGAGGAGCTTATTGCGTCCAAGAACAGAGAGAAAGGGACTCAACTGGACGAAACCTCTTGAGCGCCCACGCCTTAACCCTAGCTGCCCAGGGCCTTTTGGGGTTCTAAAACATCGTTGCTTTTGAAGTGTTTTAGGTCTAAATGTTACTAAGGAATAGAGCTGTAGAATTTTTTAGTGTAGGTGTTGTAGACTCAACTGTATAATGCCCTGCAATTCATTTACAAATTTTTGGATCCTCTTGAGATTACGAGAACTTTGGGAGGCCCGTGTGCGCTCAAAAATGAATGGAATTTTGAATTTCGAATTGCATTGGAATCACACTGAAGTCTACTTTATCATCATTACAATTGCACATATTTAATTGAAAATCATACAAAGATTTTGGTGTTTTCTATTTACTATGTACTATTTAGTGTTGCCAACATTTGTGAAAATTACTACTTATATTCAATGGTACATATAAGAAACGAATTTTCACAGTTGCTTTAGAGATACTTATTCTCATACCTCTTGAATTTCCTGTATGATTCCTTGCTTGTTCTTCACCCAAATGCAAAACATCTTTGATTGTTCTCTATGAAATGGTAGACAATGTATAAAAGGAACCCAAATTGTTGTATAATTTTAAATTATTCCTTTTTTTCGCTTGTTACAAAATTGAAGTGCTCTTCATTGCAATTTCAACGCAATTTGCGGTTTCAAAATCAGTTCATTTTTTAGCATGCTAGAGTTTTCTAAAGTTGCTGAATTTTCTAGTGAACGCTGACTGAAAAATTCGTAAATGAACTGTAGGGCACTGTACAGTTTTTTAGTGTATGCGTATGTGTTGTTGACAGTGTCGCTGACTGCCTGACTCGAGCAAGGCAGATGAATTTCGCTTGCCCTTCGTTGAACTTCAATTTGCTCGGTGATTGGAAGTTACCTGCCGCATTGGTGTGCATTGCAATTCGGGTTTGAGGGTGAAGCCTCTCAGTCACCATGAACGTACAAACCGGAGGTCCTTGTTGTGGAGGTCCTATTCGTTTCTGCCAGGAGCTTGCATTGCGAAGACACCAATTCAAGCAGCTGGACTACTCCACTCGCCTTTGAAGCATCCTTTCGAAGCAGCATTTGCCCGAGACTTTCCCGAAACTGGCCCCTCCTTTGATTGAGTGCATTCATTTGGATTTGCTGTGACGCTGTGAAATACGTACTCGAGAATCAGCGTTGGTATTTGGAGACTTTTGATAGTTCGGGGGAACGACTTTGACACAATCTAGAAATGGAGGCAGCTCCAGGAGTTGTGTTTTGAGGTCTCTGACTGAGCTCTTCACTCTGAAGCCTGTGGAGTCAGGTCCACTGATGGCTGCTTCATTTAAATTTTATTTTCTCCCGCAAATGCTTGAAACTGAGAGCACATGATCAAATAATTTATGGCAATTCAAGAACGTGACATGAATCGCTTCCACCGAAACCTGAAACCTAGAGTCAAATTGTCCTAATTAGTGCTTGTGACACTAATTTATCAAAATCACACTATTTGTAAAATAATGAAATTAGAGCCAAATGAAATATTCTTATATTGTACCAATCTCTGTAGAAATATATATAGTTATGTATTTTTGAAATATATATATATATATATATATATATATATATATATATATATATATATATATTTGTTTTGTTTGTTTGTTTGTTTGTTTGTTTGTTTGTTTGGGATAATGTTTTGGTGGAAATATGTAATGGGTTTAAGTATTTGAATTGCAATTATTAGATCTAGAACACAATTTGACATGCCAACTTTTCCAGCACTGGTATTAGAACCTTCGTGAACTTCTAGCAATGGTATTGGAACCGCTCTACTAGACTGAAGGCTTGGTAATTTGTGCTTTAGCTTGAACAAAACACGCCATCTACTTTGTTAATTCTTATACTGGCTTAGTAATTTTGTTTGTGACTTGTCTCATTTCAGAACGCAGTTGTTCTATTCCATCTTATGAGGCTAATAACATCAATAAAGGATCTCTAGTAGCCAAAGGCACCCGAATTGTTTGTTCCTCTTGGAGAAATATTTTGATAAGTCAAGGGAATAATTGTTTGGTGATGATGAACCAGAATGAACAATGGTATAGGTTCTTCTACCCTCTTGACCATTTGTTTATTTACCTTACCAATTTCCTCTATTTCTAAGGCTACTTGAATAGCATCTTCTAAAGTTTCCAGTCTTTGAGAAAGAATATCCTGAATAGTTGATGCAGAGTCATTACCTTGGATGAAATAATGACGGATAGTTTCGTCATTGAGGAGATTCTCCACATAGCGAGTATGTACGTTTGGAATCGTCGCACATACATTGTGATGTTCTCCGCTGCTCCTCATCATAAATTATTTAAAGTTGTCAGAGCTTGTTGTTGTCCAATCTCAAGTCTGAAATATCGTAAGAATGTGACTTGCAGCTGCAACCAAGTAGTAAAAAATTCAACTTCATGTGCTCTAAACAACAAATAGGCAGTTCCTACAAGAGTATTTGGAAACCAAATTAGGTAATATCCATGGTCGGTAACTAAACTTGAAATAAAAATTTCTTTGAATCTCTCTACATGGGTTACGGAATCATCATCTCTTGAGCTAGAGAATCGAGGTAAATTATGAGGGATAGGAACTTCTCTTAAGCTTTGAGGAACCCCAATGGGTAATCCTCTTGGTAACATCATTGGATCAATAATTGGTGCTTCTGCACATGCGTCTTCACGTACTTGAGGTACTCGAGGATTTAAAGGATTTGCATCCATGGTTGGAACTGGTTGCGGAAGCTCAACCTCTTCTTCTATTGCTGGTAAAGGTTGTCCAAGTGGCGTTGAACTACCCTTTGTGATCGTAAAGTTATGTGGAATTTGGGTGTGTTTGATTTTGATGGAATTTAAGACCTAGATGAGTTCGAATTCACACAAATCCAATCCAATCATATATAAATATAAAAATCTACACAAATAGTATACATAGATATATTAGGAATTAACTGTTCTACTGATCTGATGCTACTACTAGTACTATCACCTAATCTGCACAGATTAGGGTATTGACTATCTTTGCAGTAGTTGGTTGGATCCCAAAGAAATACAACACCTGCTCATTCTCAATATGCTCAATATCTCCAAAGTGTTGGTTCTATGTGGAAGCATGTTGAAGAAGGTCACGTTCTCAATGCGATCGAAACGTGTTCTTGGGCTACGGCTCGGGTAACTATAAAATAACGGGTGAAAAGTTGGTCAATGCACGTAATCATCCTCTAGCGCAGTAAATAGAGAGACTCGGTAGTCCTTTGCATCTTGGACAACCTTCACCATTAGCAAGTCTAGAATTACGACTCCATTAATTGTTTCCAATGAAGGACCTCTCGAAATGTGCATACAGGGCCAATTTGGATAGACAACACAATACAGAGCAATCAATGGAAAGTTGAAATCCTATAGAGTACACATTATTTGAAAGGATTCCATAAATTTCAATTTCTTATCCAAAAATTCAAGTCCTAAAAAAGCAAAACTAGAGAAAATGAGATGGGAATTACTTCTAGAGAAATGAGAGGTAGGTTGAGGACAAAGTAGTAGGAAGCTCCGAAAGATGGACAAAAGCATAGTATTCAAAGAGTGACGAGCAAGTGTCCACCATGGCCACAGAGGTGGCCATAGCCAAAGGCATGATTCAAACAGAAACTCTGCAATAAAATGAGAATTCAACGTTTAAGCATAGCCATTCAATCGAACAAAGTTACAAAAATGGTGGCATCATACGTATTGCCTCCCTAAAGACCTGAAATAAATAATCAATTTGTGGAAACCCTCATTTTTGAATTTCATCACAAGCATATGTAAGTCCAAAAAATTCTGTCCTTTCACACCATGATCTCTCCCAACAATTGAAATTGATTGGAGGAGAAACAACAAACTCATTTGAGTTAGAACATTTGAAGCAATTCAAAACCAATTATAGTAGAAGAATGCATTTATGGTCATAGTTTTGCAAGATTTATGTTTAATTAAATTTGATTCTCTCCTTGCAAATGCTTGTGACTGAGAGCATATAAGCAAATATGGAAATTCAATAACGTTACATGAATCACTTCCCTTGAAACCTAAAACCCATAGTAAAATTGTTTAAAACCTAATTCATGAATTGCATCACAATTGTACAAAATTCCATCTTTATTATTTGGCAGTGATTGAAATTCATTGCGGAGGAAATGGCGAACGCATTTGAAATTGCACAATTGAATCAATATGAAAGCATCGACACTAGAAGAATGCATTAGGGACCATAATTTGCAAGATTTACCTTCAAATTGTTTTGTTTTCACTTCCATTTTTTGTTACTTATTGATCTTCCAATTACTTATTGATCTTCCAATTCCGATGCCCCAGACTGAAGAGTTTGGACTTGAATTCGATTCTTGAAACCAACAAAACTAGAAGTGGCATAGAAGCCTTCAATATCTTTCAGAATTAGGGGGTAGGACGAATGGTTTGAATATCGATATATGAATTTCCGTTTCATTCATATTCAAAACACTCAAATATTGCAAAATACAAAAAAGATATTGCCATAATTATTTATTATAATAAAATTGCAGTGCCTAATTGAGAAATTATTTTTTTTTCAACAAATTTTGGACATTTTTTCTCAAGAATCTAGAAGAAAGTTGAAGTCATCGTGTGATAAGTGGGAGAAGTTGTAGAGTATGTATTCCAAGATTAAGAAGTTGGAGATTAGATAGGTGACTAGATAGTCAAAATTCTTAGCTTTACAATTATTAAAAGGCAAATGGTGTGCTAGAAGGGAAGAATCAAAGTGCATTGGTACCTGAAATAGAGACTTCCAACATACTAGTGAATATTGGTGAGGAGCACGAAGATGGTGAGCCATCATAGATGCAATCACCACAACATACTAGTCATGTGTCATCTACCGACACCAATGACAAAAGCATTGGAAGTAACGTATGAACACGTGCAACAAATTTAGTTGGTTGTTGGGGCAAAGGTATTTTGACACAACCAGTTAAGAGGGCTAAAAATGATAGCAATTTGATGGATGCATTAGATAAGCTTGTTGATCCTACTAAAATTGAAAGGTTGAGAGTTGAAGCCATCTTGACAATATAAAGATAGTTTGAGTGAACGTCAAGAAAATAAGAAATCCAAACTTGAATTGTTCCAATTTCAACAAATTAGTGATGGGTGGATGGTAACTATATATGTTTGCAAGTGTTGTTAAGAATACATGATAGCCTAGCATTTTGTTTTAATTATAGTTCGTTTTTTTATGAATGCAAGTTTATTTCATTTTTATTATTATTACATTGTATACTCATTTATGTTGTACTTAAATACAATGGTTCATTTGATGTAAATTGATTCAGGGTTTAGGTTCATTTTTTCAAGTCACACATTCATTGAAAGTGATTACATTTTCATTTTTATTTCAAATTCTTCTCATGTCATTTTAATTTTAATTCATTCATTTATATTTTTCTTTCTAGGTAATGAAAACTAAGTGATATACTGAGGAGCACAAAACTTCTCTTTTCTCTTTTGTCTTTTCTATTTTGGAGTTCAAATGGAGAAGATGTCAAGTGAGATTGGAATTTTTGATGCTCAAATGAAGTCTTTGGAGAATAATTGCATGGTGTTTGAGATGGTGCAAGTAGCTATGTTTGTTGTTTGGTGATTTTTTGGAGGAGATTAAAAATTTTGTCTTTACTTTGTTGTCAACTAGATACGCAAAAATGAGGTGATTTAAATGGTATAGTGCTTTCATATATAAATGGGGTTTGCAATCATGAACGTTACATATCTTCGATAATGGACTCTAAATACAAACACAAAATATACTTATTAACAATAACGTTTCACAAAGAGCTCAAACTCTACCTGACCATAGAGACAAATCCTTCTCAAAAAAAAAAGTCTCTTCACCCCAAAGTTCCATCTTATATAATAGAGATTAGTGATAAAGACTATTAGTCTTTAAAATAGGTTAGGACTTCTTCTCTACCTTTAGCTTTTTAGCTTTGCTTCTATCTAGAACCATACACTAAAGTAAAAGTCTTAATTATACTTTTCTAATCATGTCTTATCCAATTCATCTTGTATCCAAATCTTAATCTTCTACTTGGAGTTATCTAACTCCAACTGAAGTTCCAACACACTTGTATATAACTCTAGTGTACATCCACGTGGAGTTGTCTAACTCCACTATATAAATCCATCATTTGCAAAATTTTATTTTCTAGGTGCTCTAGTGCCTTTGTTATCCAATTAGAGTTATCTAACTCCAGTGCAAAATCCACCATTTGGAGATATCTATTTGCAGGCAATCTTTGCTTGTCCACTAGTATACATTTCATCATGGATGAGCTCATCCATCAAAGGTCATGACATGAAGGTTTCAACACAATCATCGTAAATCTTTCATCTATCAATGCATTCATCCATCAAAGGTTGCGACAAGGATCATGAGAATGAAGCTACATTTTATTTGTTTTTAATGGATGTATGTGTGTTGCAAGTGATTTTGGTGTAGAAAGACTGTCTTTAACTAAGAATTACATAATGTCTTGGTTGCTTTGTACATGACATGGATGACTGAAATAGAAGGAGTGCAGCCTAGTGCAATCTTGAATGTTTGTGCTTGAGCCCAAGTGTGCTTGTGAAGTTTTCTAAATTAAGGAAAAAACTTTTGTTTCTTTTGTTTGTTTGTTTGTGTACAACCTTGTGAAGTAGCCATTTGAGCATTGTCTTAAAGTTTGTAAACTATCCATTCTTGATATTGGTATATTTTTTCATTTATCTTGTATATTTGCTTCCCCTCTTCTAGTACGTGGAATTTTTTCAATAAAAAAACAAGTATTAAGTGAAGAAAAGGTCTTTTAACAAAGAGAATTCTTAAGCTTCACTACTGTCACTTTATTTACTACCATTTTTGCAACTAAATATGAATGAAAATTTTTATATTTATTTTTTGGAGATGAAATTACATATACACTACGAGCTATAAAAAATTTATAGTTTTTTACAAAAAAATTGAAATTATCGTGAATTTCTTAAGAAAAAAGTGAAGAACATTCATATAAAATATAAAATATAAAATATGCTCAAAAAATCTGAATTTTTTTTATCATACATGTATATTACAATGAATAAAATTTTGATATAAATCAAAATTATCATGTCATTTTAAATTTAACCAATCAACAAACCATAGTTATAGGCTCAAAGTTCATATTGATTTAACATATAGAAATTTTTATTTATTAAAGAAATCTTAGGGCATGAGAGTGCATTGTTTACTTGGTTGGCACATCAAAGAGATAGCTAGTGCCATCAATTGCACCAACTATGTTTGATAATTCCATAATGTCCTAAAAACTTTCTATAGTACTTTGCAGCTAATTGCCACGAAGTGTGTGGAAAAATTGAAAGAATAAACTGTCTTTAGCAATTTCTATCACCCGGCATACAATGAAAATATATATATTTACAAATAATAGATTCACCGCATCCATACAAGTTGTGCATCCTAGTGCAACTTACACCATGTGCTAATTAATATAAAATAACTTGACTTGTTTTCTAATAGGAATGGGGGGTCTAACAAATATAGTTGCAATGGGATGCAAGTAGGGTGCTAAAAAATCAACTAAAGCTTCGATTCCTCGAATGCTAAAAAATCCATACTATAAGTTTGCCAACCCTCCAACATTTATGGAGATGTATGCCATACATTGCCTTCTACAACGTCGTGGCGGATGTGTTGTCATGGCTCAACTCACCACACATGACTTAAAAAAAACATTGTCTTCATACCTTAGCAACAATAATTAGAAACAAACGTCATATTGAATGTCATCTTGTGATGTGAAATGGAACAATAGGTACTATATGACAATGCCTATGACCATAGAAGGTCAAGAATACAACTTCAAAAGCAAATAAACCAAAGAGGGTGTGGATGGCCATATTTGCAATTTATTGCCTACAATATAGAGCATTTCAAAAATATCCAGCCTAAGGTGACAATCCATTTTTGATCACTTAAACAATTCAACATGTTTGCAATATAGGTATGGTGAGGAAAAAAAATCTTACTTAGAAAAATAGATTTAAGGAGGATTTTATATTTTTTATATTATTTTCTTCAAAAACATAATTACCATGAAATTTTTTGGTGAAGATTCCATTCAACCTATTCTTGTTATAAAAATCACCCTATTTTCAACCATAGGTTTATTACAAAATCAACAATACTTCAATGTAAGTGACAATTGTGGCTCTCAATGTACATTTTGTGATTATTCTATGCTTCTAATGTACACCTCCTCAACATTTTTGTTGCTCTTAGTACCCCTACTCTACATGAGCTGTCATCTATTATAGACCAACAATTTTTCAAATACAACTGATTGGAAACATAGCAGCCTAAAGGCATTTGCAATGCATACTTGACATACAAGACTTGTAACAACAAATGGCAAGTCATTCCACTAGGCCCGCACATTGCCGAGGTTTTCTTTGAAAAAATTGATCCAATGCAAAGCTGACAAATTAAATGTCAAATAAACTTTTTTGTATTATAAAAAATAAAGAATCTAAATTTTAAAAAAAAAAGACTTTTTATAGAACAAGAAAGGTTGAATTGATTAGCACCCATACCAATGTCTGAAAAAACGTTGACAATTATGACTATTCCTTCAACGGGCCAACTTGTGGGCCCTTCACATGTTGCAAATTAGCCGGTCCCATGTGGTTGCACACGGAGGCCCAAATAACGGTTGCATTGGAGCACAATTTTAATTAGAAATAATTCTGCACACCGACTGCACGCCGGTGCGTGAGAGTGCTGCGCAACCCGGAAATTCCGGAACCTTAGATTCTGCCCCGACACCTGTCCAGGTCGATAACAGATGGCGGGGCCGGAACAGCTCATGTGTGAATACTTATGAGAGCCACTGTACGGCATTTATGCCGCATTCATAGCTGCTGTTCTACTCCTGTTTCACACAAAAATTCTGAAAAAACACTGAAAAAACGGTTTGCTGATGTACCCAACAAAGTTACTCATTCCTTTGCGAGAAGAAAGAACAAATTGAATCTCTCCTTCAAAATGTGTCGCAGGTCGAAATGGTTTGCTTGAAATCGTTCATTAGGAGACGGAGTATCCTATAGGCAAGAGAAAGAGGTTTTGTAGAGCGAGGTCGCAGTTGCTGTCAATGTGCAATCGACGACGGGCTTTCATTTCTTAAAGGAGTTCTTTCTTTAGTTTCTGGTGGGTTTTGTATTTGTTTTTGTGGCAGATCGAGATGGGTACTACGGTTTCGTATTTGAGAGGAACGGTTGGACCAAGTGGTTTCAGCTCGAATTCCACAGCTGAAGATGTCACTGCCAATCTGGACTTGACCTCGAAGACTGTCATCGTTACTGGTATTAGTCTGCTGCTTTCATTTCGTTCGAAGGGAAACCGGAAACGTGAGATTCGCAAAAAAGGGATTGTCTTATGAAAAATGTAGTGTGGAAAGGTGTTCTTGATGAAGATGGAGCTCATTTCTGGCGATCTCACGTTCTCACCTTGAACCGGTACTTCGGCCGTTTGACTGACGGGGATGGGAAAGAATATTAGATCAATGCATTAGCAAATGGAAAATTGAAATCATTCGTAGCCTAATTGACTCTCGATAGATTAGTGCTGCAACTCCTGTTAGTTGGTTAGTTTTGAAAACTTGTGACAGTTATGGAGACTCTAAGCTTCCGTTGTAGTGCAAAATTTAGGGGTTAATTTTTTTAGGGTGTCTCTTTCAGGTTTAGGGTTTAAAGCACGGTTGGTGCAGGTTCTCAGTGTCGGAGAGTTTTTCTGTGCAGGAGCGACATCCGGGATTGGCAAAGAGTGTGCGAGGGTTTTGGCCAAACGGGGAGCGCATGTCGTCCTGGCAGTTCGGAATGTGAAGCTGGGCGAGACGGTTTGTGAAGAAATACACAAAGAAACTCCTGCAGCTCGTCTGGATGTCATGTATCTGGACCTGAATTCTTTGACTTCAGTTCGTGAATTCGCGTCCAATTTTAAATCTCGAAATCTGCCTCTCAACATCCTCCTGTGAGTTCACTCCAACCTCATTGATCTTATCTTTTCCAGTCTGACATAGTTTGAATGTGTGACAAGTGTTATGCAGTCAATGATAGTCTGGCAATTGTGTGGATATTGCAGAATGTCAGGTTACAGAAGGTTATCTTATGGAGATTTGAGTGTTTGACAGTTTTCAGTCAATGCCAGAATGCCAGTCACTGGTTATTTTTCTTGAAATAAATGAACCAGAATTCCATTGCAGAGGGCCAAATACAAGCCCACCAGCCACAAGTGGCTTGGTGGGGAGACAATCAGAACAATGCCAGTCACTGTGAGGCGACTTTTAGCAACATTGAACATAGTCTTCAATTGAATTTAAATTCGATTGTTTCAACAGCTTTAGACCACGTCATAACGAACCGTCCATTTAATTCTGGGGTGATCTCTAGAGGGAAACGTCAAGGTGAATATTTTTTTATTCTGTAATTACGTAATCAGAAATTTCTTGAAACAAACTAATTGTACTGAACCTTGGTATTGCACGGCCCCTCAAGTGCTTGGCCCTCGGTTCCTGCCTGGGTCCATGTTGATCGTCGGTCTGTCTGTCTTGGTCCGGTGTCCCTGCTGCGCCAGGCCACTTGTGGCTGGTGACGTGTATTTTAAATTCTTTGCAATGAAATTCCCTTTCATTTATGTCAAAAAAAATCTAAAAAAGAACTTGGTATTGATTGCTTCATTAGTAATCAAGCTTATGAGGCATGAACTCTTTCATTGTTGCGTGAAGTGACAGTCTTGCGGTTTCTGCAGTAACAATGCGGGACTTCTGTATATGAAGTTCCAGTTATCTGAGGATGGTGTCGAGAAGATTTTTGCCATCAACCACCTTGGCAAGTCTCATATGCCGATTCTGCCAGCTGCCATGTCTGTTTGAAGTTCTTTACCATCATGTAAAATTCTATCTGGTTCTTATAGTAGCTTCTTAAGTTTCTATTTTTTAGTTTTAAGAAAATCTCCTAATATTTGGGTGCATCTCATGTGGGGGGTGAACCTAGTAGCTATTGTAATTTTTAGGGGTTCTATCTGCTGAATTTATTCCCTCAATTTGTACCTGCAGGTCCCTTTCTTCTGACCGACCTTCTCCTCGACATCATGAAAGCCACTGCTAAGGAGTCAGGACAGGAGGGCCGGATTGTGAATGTGTCATCAGTTGGACACAATTTGACTTACAGAAACCATAACCTAGATCAGATTGGTAATCCAAAGAGGTATAATAAAACTACCACGTCTGCTTGTATGTTCTAAATTTAAATTTTGAATTAGATATTAGCCTCTGTGGGAGCTATGAACAAGGGTGAAACTATCCTCTCACAAAGACTTTTATTTAGCATAGCCCACTTGGTCATGAATGAAAACATTCACGGCAAAGACATTATCTACGTAGAGTTTATGTTCATGGATGACCAACTGAGCGACGTATGAGTATGCACCCTTCACGTGTAGGCTATTCTGATGTCCACATTTTCTTTGTGTTTGACAAAAAATCAAAATGATTTTGTAAACAGGTTTGTGGGTTTCCAAGCATACGGTCAGTCAAAGCTTGCTAATATCCTACATGCTAAAGAGCTTTCTCGTCGTCTCCAGGTACGCTCCCAAACTGTGCTCATTTATTTGCTGATCATACTAGCTGCTTAGTGTATGCTGCTTCTAAATTTTCCTCTTTCATACTAACTTGGAACGGATGCATCGTCCTATCTGGGATTGAACTGGTCATAGCCAATTCATGGGCGTACTAAGCTGCTTTTAGAATCATTGAACACAATTCTTTTTAGATGATCTTCAAATTACTGCAGTGAATGCCGCCCTTAGATGCGTCAGTTAATGTCGTTTTAATCTTTTGCTTATATATTGAATTTTCTTCATTTGCTGCTCTTCAGGAAGAGGGTGCAAATGTGACCGCCAATGCACTCCATCCAGGCACTATGGATACTGGTTTTGGTAAAAACGAATTATCATTCAAGATTATTATAGGTATTTCGCTACTTTGTAGAACCTTACTGAAAATTATATTTGGTATCATCCATCAAACAAGTCGAGGTGCAAGGTGTCACTCGTGAGTAATGTTAAAAGCGTTGCCATGGAGTGATTTGCTTTGTGAGTGCGAAACATTGTATGATGAATCAAATCGAATATTTGGTGTAGTTGCTTATGAACCCTCCTCTGCTTGTTGCTTTAAATGACATGTCACTTATTAATTGGTGAGATAGTAGTTATGCTATTTAATAACAAGTATTACAGAGAACCTTTTCATTTTAATAATCTCTCAAAGGAGCTGGTTCCATCTAGAGCGGGTTTCCTGTTTTCTTGATTAGGCTGAACTGCTCTGGATGTTAATAGTGGGAAAACCTCGTGTTTGTTTTTCCAGTTGTAAATACTGTATGAATGTAGATCCTCATAACTCCTTGATGAAAAAAATATTTGTTGCAGGTGTTTTCTTTGCTCTCGCCAGGAAATTTGTGAAGACTGTTCCACAGGTAAAGTCCGTCTGCTTACCCCCAACCTTGTCATATCAGTGCATGTATAGATTAAGGTATAGAATGTTTGAATTGCGTCATGTTAAGCACTGTAACGCAGGGGAGGAGTAAGGTTGTCCGAGATGTGGAGAGCTGTGGAGAGGTCGTGGTGCAACAGCCCAATCTCTATCAAATTTTTATCACTCTTACGCTTTATGAAAGTAGCCAATCCCATTTCCATTCAAAGAATGAGTAACGGTAACGGTAGACAAATATCCAAGTCATTCTTATTCCCCTCCAAAGAAGTTCAACCAAGTGTGTGAATAGATGAGTTTTGGGCAACAGGAGTTAGTATGGGAGATAGGATTAAGCCCTTGCTGTTTTGGTCTTCTACCCTCGTTCAAAATGTTGAATATATACTGGTCTTGATTATAGGGTGGGTTTACACCTGAGCAATCTAGTCTCGCTAATCAGATCTTAAATTCTTTCTGGATTGCATATCGATCTTGTGCAGGCAGCTGCTACGTCCTGCTATGTGGCAACAAATCCCAACCTTGAAGGAGTCTCTGGGAAGTATTTCTTTGATTGCAATGAGCATCTGCCAGAGCTACCTGCTGCTCGTGACCCGCAACTTGCAGCCACTTATTGGAAGTTCAGTGAGGAGCTTATTGCGTCCAAGAACAGAGAGAAAGGGACTCAACTGGACGAAGCCTCTTGACCTCGTTTTTCTATATTCTTAAACTTTTTTCCCTCCCTGAATTTGATCACAGTAAATAAGGTTCAATGTAGGAGACATGACCAGGTCCCTGACCGTTTTAGAATCCTCTCAACTCACATGGAGTATAAAGGATAGGCCCCACGCCTTAACGAAGGACGTTGTGGATAGTTCTACCAACTGTCAGGATGACGACCTATTTCCAACTACTTAAGCAATTCAGCCTATCTGTGGCATGGGGAAGGTCGAGGAAAAACAAAATTCCCGTGTAGAGAAATTGAAGAAAGAAGGTTTTCATAATTTTTGACATTTTGTCCCTCAAAAACAAAACTGTCATGATTTTTTTTGGTGACGATTCTATTTGTCCCATTTTCGATTTGTAGACAAACCAATTTCCAACCATAGGTTGCTTACAAAACCAATGTAGGTGATCATTGTGGTTTTCAATGTTCATGTGATGATCATTTTATGCTTTCAATGTACACCTCCTGGACACTTTTGTTGCACCTATTAGCCATGTTGTACATGAGTTGTCACCTATAATACAACTAATGGAGGAGCCTAAGCTAAGAGAATGGGATGACAATCAAGATGGGTTGACTCCTTTACAACACCATTTGAGCCATACGTTGTCATTGCTTCCTCCTCTCAAATAAGGTTATTAATTGTCTTGGTGCATAGTGTTGGAACTATGCACTAACAAAGTTTTTTGCATGTTAGAGAGGTGTAATGAATGGCCACCTAGCAAATGTCAACTTCCAACACTACTTTTTACATAAGGTTCTTCAAATTGGGCCCACCTACAAACTCCATTATTGAAAGTTATATTCAAAGAAGATATGCAATAAGAGAGGTTCTACCTATATTTATCAGCAAGTGATGGTATAAATGATGTGGATAAATGTTTATGATTGTTGATTTTAAATGAAAATGTGCTCAAAGGATGGGCCATTGACCATAGTTGAACTTCAAAATTCTTCACTCAATGCTCTTATTAAGGGACCCTACATGAAAGAAGGGTTTGATATTTTTATTTTTTAGAGATAAAATCACATGTCTTCTATAGGTCTTAAAAAATATTGGAGAGGTTGAAATTATTATGATTATTTTTCTTTTAAGAGTGAAGAAAATTCATATCAAATACATAATACGATCAAAAAATTTGAATTTTTTGTCATAGTTGTGTATATACCAATTGTGTAGAACATCATGGTCCAGTCCAAACTTTCATATCATGCTACACTTGGAAAATCAATAGACCATGGTCATGGGTCCACAATTCAAATTGCAATAAAATATTCAATTTTGGAACAAAATATAAACTTGATAAGCCACAATGAGTTCAAAAATAAAATAAAATAAAATAGATTTCATCCCCTTGATTTTAAAATTCTTGAATGCATTCTAGTTTTGGATTTGGATTATGTGTAGTGTTAGCACTTCCATCTCTTGGGAGAACTTTAACCTCTAAAAAATCTTGCATACATTCTATCAAGCAATGCTAAATCAAAATTTTGAAGTTTATTTTTTGAGTGCATTGTCAATTGGCCAAAATACGAGTTTAAGGGATCCCGTCAAGTCATGTCACACAGTCTCTTGAAGTGGTTTGTCCTTTAATTTGTATCACTATAAATTTGGGTTTGGGTTTACGATGTTGGTGCTAAAGATCTACTTGTATTTTTCCTTAACATCTTTTGTCAACTGAAATTGTAGCTGCAATAATGTTAGAAATATGCTTGAGGGTTTACTCCTTTGGGGGTGGCCAATTCCTCTACTAGTTGTGCAAGGTTTCTCCTAACAATTCATTTTCATCTATATCTTTATTCCTGAATGCTTTCTCTTCATCTATGTATAATTTCAGAAATCAGAAGGGAACAAAGAAGGAGAAGAAGATGATGACATTGAAGATGAGGTTGTTCAAGAGATTAGAATTTAGGGTTTTGCATGTTTGCTACAGATATTAGGGAAGCTATGAAATACCCCTTTGAGAATTTTTGAATGTAAAAAGTTTTATAGTCAATGGGTAAAAGTTTTGCAACTAATGGCAAGATGACATGTGTACCCCCCTCAATTATTCATGTGAGTTTTTTTCAAAAACCAACAATTTGTCACTATGTACTGTGTACCCAAAAGATGTCATACATCTTTTGGGTGGTTAATTCTATATATAATTTATCAATTCTAAACTTGATAAGCCACCTTTCTTCAAGTGAAGGATCATTTTCATTGCTTAATTCATATTGAGAGCAACAAGTTGGAAATTGTAGAAAAGTCAATAATACCTCATCGACGTAACTTCCCAAGGAAAAACAGCTTCTGCGACAAATGCATTCAAGCAACTCCCCAAGGAAAAACTTGGATGAAAAATCATCATTTTCCGTCCTGCAGATGCCACAAATCGGGTCACACGTTAGCCATGGCATCACAACAGGGATAAAGTTTTAAGCAATAGCCTCTACACTAGGTCTGCCAACTATCCCATGATTAGGGGATTGAGAGGGATTGAACTGCTGAGAACTGTGTAACAATTACAACCCTCAAATCATTTAATATCACTTGTTTCATGGAAGTCGCCTGTATCTCCCCTTAAGGTTGGCGGAGAGACAGTAAGTTATGAACAATATGAATTTGATAGCCAAGCATGTGCAGTCATGAATGGTCTGCACCTCTCTGCTTTGACACAATGCCCTTGTTTACAGTCTTAGATGAATCCTTGAAATGCTACTCAATGTTACTTACGTACACCTGAGTCGTACATTTGAAATGCCCTGCACCAACCGCACGACCTGGTCTTCGTCAACTCACAGAGCTGCGTCACAGAGTGAGTATGTACGCACGGAACATCCACAAGAGTGGAAAAATTTGCATACCCACTACCTCGTGGTTCCAGTGCATCTACTTGAGAATTAAAAAACGTTCTTCAAACTGACCCAACGTAAGGCCATTTAAGCTTTGAATCCGAAAATTGGAAAGCATACATCTCATCTATGCAAATTTGCGTCGTGCTTAGTGCACTACTCATGAACCTATCGTATAATCTAACAACTGCATTCCTAAAATTTACTGTAAATGAGTTACGTAACAAATCTCGTCTCTGAAACAATGTCTATTCGATGACTAAAACGCGGGGTGCCTGATGAGACCTTCCTATCAATACTAATGGCAAAGTATACCAACATGGCTCACAAATCCATTGCCGCTAGGTGCGAAGCAAGTTCCCTATACTTGTCTTGACTGTGCTCCTCAACATAATGTGCCACAAAGTCTCCATCTTCATACTTGTTTAGCTCATGACCGAGTGGACTGTTCATAAACCTGCAGACAAATATCCAATGTTCTGAGAAAAATTCAACTAGCTCTCACCATTGACAATGCAACCACAGGCTTAGACAGGTCAAGGGGACATGACCTCCGGACAGTCATCTAACACTACCCATAATTCTCTTGTTAGGATAAGAAGCATGTGTAGCAGTACAACCATAACCAAATATCGGGACAAAGAAATAGACCAAATTTAGGGAGATATTTGGGAACAAAGAAATAGACCATGGGATTAAGTAGAAAACCTGTATGGTATTACAGCAACATGAGCATTGAAGTCATCGGCATTCTTCATGCGGTACAGTAATACAGCATCACGCTCCCCAGTTTTCTGAAACAAGGAGGTGCTGTAGAAGTTGTAGAGTTTTTCCAAAAAACCCTGCTCAAGACACATCACACGTCTTCCAAAATTAAGATGATTCTCGAATATTATTCAAAGAAACAGCTTTCGCATACATGGATCAAACTAGGTCCTACACACAAGATCAATTCATCTCAAGTCATCAAACCAAGGAGTGGCGAGTGCGAGCCCGCATCTCTTTTACGATTTCCTATACCTTGGAGCTAGAAATACGAGTCCATGTCAGCAGGACTTGTACAGTCCTCATATGCAAAGATATGTTAGAGCCGTGCATTTTTCTGCCATCTGGATTAGTCTTGTCAAATGGACGAACGATTCGAACACAGATATCAAGTGATCACTCAGCCTAACCCACATCGCCATGAATAAATATCTAAGAAACCCTGACCAGCGTGAAAGTCTTTAGGATATACTAACGCAAAAAGAAACGACTGCACTCAAAGGTTAAAGATTCATGACCCACCTTGGTCCACGGAGTGCTGCGCATAATGTAAACACCAGTGTTTATGTAAGATTTTGCGGTTACGTCGCTCTCTCGGTCTTGCTGATAGTCATTCGTGTATATGACATCTTTGTCCTTCAGGTTATAATCTTCTAGCTCAAGAATGCTTTCTATCCTTGTGTTGTTGTTTCGGATGATTGCGTCTGCTTCCATAGCGACCACGACATCGGTAAAGCTCAGCAGCAACAACATCGCTTTCAGCTTCGTCCAGGAAGGTGGGCGGGAAGCGTCCAGAGTGGTTGAGACTTCACAATATCTGTACCCATAAATTGATGCGTAGGACAATCGATTTCGTCTTAACTGCACAAGATAGGCCTGCCAACATGGCCTGCCAAAATCAGCGGCCCATAAGGTCTCAAATGTGACAGCCAATCTACATAGTTTCTAACTTCTATGCGTCACAGCCAAGGTCCATCTAAGTTCCACTACTGATGTTGTGTACTCGACCTAGTTTTGGGAAGAACGAATCCACCAACTCGTAAAATGAACACATATATGAAATTCAAAGTTTAGTATTCCAAAGTGCATAAGGGGTCTCTGCCGTCAGCTATGACAGGGTATGTAGAATAAGTAAGAGAATCAAATATTTAAGACAAGAATGAAAGTGCGACTTCTCTTGCTATCAATATACAACACTTCTCGGAACTGGCGAACAATATGTTAATAACCGAGAACATCTTAGTAGGACCCCTAAAGTTCCCTCACAAGTATTTAAGAAAGTTCCCTTAGAACTATTTGAGTGTTTCCTAGTCCTCAATCTCTCTAAAGAAACAGACAGAGATCCTGGCCAGATTTAACATTGTCAGAAATGAACTTCCCATAGTCTTAGTCTCTAAATTAACACAACCTATGCACAATACAGATGAGAGTACCGGTGTAAGTACCTTTGGAAGGTCAATAACCACAGTTAGAATCGTAACATTGCCGAGCCCAAAGCACAGCGAATTCGGCTTCTCTATCCAGCGCCGTCGCTCCTGCTCTGCTCGTGACATCGGAGAGAGCACAGCCGATCCATTCTGTACTACTGACTCGGTACCCGGGGGTGCCTCTTCATCTGAATCTGCGAGCCCATTCCGCTTATCAGGCCCTCAAAACTCACGGACACATGTGATTGGAAAGAAAGCCCCTTCCAACACTTGACCAAGTCCAAGAAATACTATTACGCAATCGGACAAGGTTCAGTTCAGTTTAAATCCTCCATGTACACACGGAAAAATAAATGTGCATCCTAAAAACGCATCCTCATCAATTCCAAGACACAGGAGCAGCCAAATAAACTTAAGAAAATCCGTCCTATTATAAGGCATTGTCAATCCCCATTCTCCAACCAACTCGCTTCACAGGCACCACTAGAGAAGCAAGAGCAGAACGAAAACACAGAGAGTCAAATGGAGGGAGACACGAGTTCTTGGACCTGTAAATATTTTGTCTAAACCTCAAAACCCCGATTCTTAAGAAATATTTACGCTCAAAACCCCTTTCTTACGACACTTCAAACTCGAATTCTTAAGAACAGACATCCAGAGTTCAAATGTCCACCCCTCTAATCTTACTGTCACAATCCCAAATCTAACCAGATATTTGCGTAGAAACATGAATGACACAAACTCCAAGGCAATTGAAGTGTATGTTCCCTCTGTAACATTACATGAACATCCTCACTGCACATTCCAACAACTCCATCCGTGACGAAAGTTTTGCAGGAAATATACAACAGGTCTGAGTGGAGTTAGAACCCCTAGCCATCTCACCAGATCTCTCGCTCGCTCGCTTCCACAGTTTCACACATCTTCAAAAATCAAGAAAATCACTTAAAACAGAAAGGATCAGGGGAAAGAAAGAAAAGAAAAAAGTACCGGAGCTCAAGTTCGAAGGCGCAGAGCGGAAATGCGCGAGCACAGCATACATTGCGGCCAAGAAACACACGAAATAGCAGAACCGATAACAATACCGCCCGAGCTGCCTCATCACCGTCATCCGCCTCACCCTGCTCGAAGCCGCCCACGCCTTCGGAGACCCCATCCTTCCTTCCTCCCCCCTTCCCGTCCTCTCGTTACAAACGTATCCACTCCATCACATCCTGGTACTCAATCCTCAAATCAACTATCCTCCTATACTCCTCATCTATTCCCTCCAACTTCTTCGTACACCATCCGGCGGATCCACCAAGCAGAAATCAAAGTACTCGAAGCTGAGCTTGCGTCAATACGAAATCCCTGTCCATAGGCGATGGAGTCCAATTTCCAAAAGAACGTGAAACCTATATCAATCTTTTCTTCGTTTGAAAGAAGCGCAGGGAGAATGGAACAGAGCAGAGAAACGCAGGAAAGGAAGTGAGAACGGTCGCGACAGCAGCGGAGCTGGTCCTATACTGATCATGCGTCTGCGTCTGCGTCTGGGCTTGCTGTTGTGATGTGATCGCGAAAAGCAAAGCAGCAGCAGCAGCTGAATGCAGAGCTGTTGCAATCATCCAAAAGAAAAGCCTGGGCAGGGGGGTGGGGAGAGGACGACGGTTCTCATAGAAATTAGTGTGGAATCTGTGGAAGCGGTCCTGACGGAGAGGAGGCTCGGTCCAGAGGCTCGGTCCAGGGAAGGTTTGGGCCCTGGCAGCAATGTAAATTTTAGGTGCGTCTTCAGTAAATTTATGTAAATAATTCTCAGCAAATTTTAGATGAAAGACGAATGGAATTGCCATGTAATGCAAATTTTTCCATTATTTTTTGGACCATCGTGGAATTAGTTACAAATTTTAAAGTTGGAATAACAAAAGACTGAAAAAGAATCTATCTTTTGATATGTTCATTGTTGGTATCATTGCAGAATGTAATTGGCTCACTGAAGAAAGAAATATTTAGTTCTATATTAGAGAATGCTTTTAAAGCCTGATACCTTTATGGACCTCCTACCTTAGGCCAACACTTTGAAGAAGAGGGAATTATGAGAATAAGAAGTCTAATGAGGAGGATACTAGAGATCAATAAGGAAGATTTTTCATTTGCAAAATCTCCAACAAGGAGCATTATTGTCCAATATAAATTATAAGTAGGCAATATAAAAACAAATGAAAACTATGTAGATCAATGAGAAGATCATTTCTTAAACTGATGAGACTTCAGTTGTGTATTTTCCAATAGTACAAGTTTGCCTCCAAAGCAAAGAATTACGTGGAGTATTCTCCCCAGAAAATGAACGCCGCATTTTGGAGTAGTGATTTACAAGAAGGGAAAAGAAGGCAAAAATGACCTTTTTTCCTTCTAAGCCCCCAGTAAGTTAGTGATTCCCCAAAGTAAAGTATCTATAGAAGATTTTGGATGAATGTGAATGTTTAGATGGTGGAGTTTTGATAATACCCTATTATGTTGAAAGTCCATGGAATTGATCCAAAAACCTAATATTACGGCAAAATCCATCTACAAAACATACTAAAAAATCAATAGTGATGCTTCATCTAAAAGAAATAAT
The DNA here is from genome assembly GCA_951230915.1 of Antitrichia curtipendula. NCBI lineage: Eukaryota > Viridiplantae > Streptophyta > Bryopsida > Hypnales > Leucodontaceae > Antitrichia > Antitrichia curtipendula. The sequence continues at coordinate 4,395,764 of OX579640.1, forward strand.
CTCCTTGACTGAGAGAGCAAAGCTTGATGTACAATAGGGTCCAATAATCTTACAACGTGTTAGTTGTGCCATTCGAAGAATCTTGCATAATATTGAATACAGTTGGCATTTTTTGTCTTGCAAAATTAACATTCATTTTTTATGCAATTCCAATCAAGCACACCAAATTTCAATTGCAAAAAAGCAAAATTCCATTTTTGATGAATTGTTTAATTAAATATTCATGGTTTTTACATGATAATTGATTGAAAAACATTAGTGATGAATTTTTTTAAATTTGATTGCATAGATATGCATGAAACATCTTAATGCACATCTTTCCTTAAATAAGCTTCTCCAAAAAAGTTTCAAAATTCCTTCTATAGAGATTTTCAATGTTAAGGTGATGATGCCCAAATTTTGAAAAAATAGACATTTCTTTATTCTTATTAGATTTTGATATTTGACCCTCATGCTATAACTAAATTTATAAATTTGAATATGATAGTACAATTATTTTGCCAAGGTCTAATCAAAATATAGAGATATCTATTTTACAAAGTTTAGTCATACAACATTACATTAAATTCTTTATAGAGGGAATTCTAAATTGTTTTGAGATGCTCGTTGAAGCAAAAACGTGCCTATGGATGTTTCCTACATATCTAAGCAATAAAATAAAATAAAATTCATCACCAACATTTTTCAATTATTTATGATGTAAAACCATAAATATTAAATAAAATAATTTCCAAATAATTCACCAAAAATGGAATTTTTTTTTTTTGAAACTAAAATTTGGTATGCTTGATTGGGATTGTGTAAGATTTAAATGTTATTATGCAAGATGAAAAATGCCAATTTTATTCTATATTATGCAAGATTCATTGAATGGTACAAATGTACAATAGGTAGTTTGTAAGATTATTGGACCCAATTGTAGACAACATTCTATGGTTCCATAAAGGACATTCGTTGTTTTCTATAATTTGGTCAAACTTCATTAGTTTTCTATGTGTAATACAATTTTCAAAATTTTGATATTTTTTTCCTGTCATAATAAATATCCAAAATTGAACTTCATTTTTTAATAATTAAATACGTTAAAATAAAATTTATATGATTATAAAGTATATTTTTTGTAAAAAATATATTAATTATAAATTTTCTAACATTTTTAGCAAAAATAGAAATGATAGTCATAGTGACAAACATCATTGTGTATCTACTTAGTGTACTCCTTGAGCTCATACAATGAGAGATTTGATAAGAAAAAAGTCTCCAAACAGTGTATTTTAAGCTTTTAAGAGGCCAGCTTTAATGTATCGTAAAAATTATAATTTTAATCATTTTCAAAAAAATGGAATAAAAAATAGATTATAGAAACTATATTTTTTTAGTTAAGGCTTATAAGATTTAAAATCAAGAACTATGCAAAAATTGAGATTTATTCAAAAAACATGCCCCACATACATGTTTGTCTTTTGAAGATTAAAAAACAAACACAATGAGTTAGTGATTCTCTAGTGGAAAGCAACAATGGAGATTTTTTATGAATGTAAATTATTTGATAAATTATTTTTTTAAATTTCCATATATAGTAAAATCTTTATTATCAATATAAATCTTCATTCTACTATAGAAATTGATCTAAACAATGTATAGAAAATCTATTGGTGATGATTGCAATTTTTTTTAAATATATATTGGTGACAATGGTTCATATAAGGTAGAGATTACCTAGGTCAAGATACCTATTGAAGGTATTTAACCACAATAATTGTATCCTATTAGTGAAGGTGCAAAGTTTGTATCACTAAAAAAATTCTATTGTAGAAATAAATTTAGGATGTACTTGTGAAATCCAATTAGGTTCCGTATTTCAAGGCCTTCAATCTTTCTTATCAATCCTCTTCCTAGTGTGGTAACCACTTGTTCTAATAGACAAATTTTTTTTTTTTTTTCTAAATTACCTATCCTCAAATTTTCTTCTACATTGGCAAGGGTCTAAAGTAACTACAACTAATTGTGACATTTTTGCTAAACAAACCCTTTATACTCTTGTCTAAATATGTAATATTTCTATTCATAAAAATCTAGGACAAATTTTGGATACATCTATTTTCAATACTTTTAATATTCATTGCTTAGACATTCATTGTCCAAAAACAAGTGAATGCTAAGAGAGTTTAAAATGCTTCTTTGATTCCGCTAGCAATATCCAACACAACCTTAGAGATCTTAACCCCAAGGCACTCCGAAGTCCATATTTGGGATGATGAACAAAGTTAATTAAGTCAATGTTTTGAACACATAACTTCTCATTCATCTAGGTTACTTACAGAATGCTTCAATCATGAAAAATAACCATTCTTCAATTATGACCAATTTGATGAAATTGAGATGAATACTATATTTGGACACAAATATAAACAAATAAATCCAAAAAAAGGATTTAAAAGTTCAAGAAACCATAATAATAGGAACCATGTTCAAATGCTCATTGAACGATGTTAGGTGCAGTTACCAAACAATGGAAAGTCAACAGGAATGATTCTAATTTTATTAGACAGTCTAAATCTGCTCAATCATTCTGAAGTGGCTCCAGGACATTTCTTATCACTTTTGCATTTGTGCTCTTGTTTTTCGTGTCCAGAACACAAATTTAGTTATTGCAATCACTCAACAGTCATGACTATGGCCTATGCATCACTATAGATAGTCACTTCCGTAAGCAATCTTCTTCGCCATAGAATTTCCGGAAGAAATTCTTCTTCTTCTTATCAAATATTATGCGGACTTTCTGTGAAGAGTAATGGTGTGCAGCTATCTCAATGGCGTGTGGATTGCCGTCCAACGTGCAGGTCGCCTCCGAGCGGGAGATTAATTGGACAAAGAGCGATGACTCCTAGGGCCATAACTAATGAGGAGCAGTAGACATCGATTGTTAGTGTGAAGGAATTTTTAAGGATTTGAAAGTAGTGGGTCGGGTAAGCGATTTCTAACCTACTTTTGTGATGTTGTCAAGAGGATAGTGAACTGTCAGGTGAGGGAGCACTTTGCCTTATGAATTTGGTCGAGGAGGTCGCGTCAGTAATTGTAAATAACTAGAATGCACAATGGAATCGAAGGCCGCGATTGAGAAACGCACATCACCTGAGTCGAGGTTATTGATATCGGTATCCAAATCTTTCGAGCTAATTAATGCACAGCTCTTTTTTTGTCGCTTTTTCTTGCACTTCTTTTCTTAAAGTGTCCTCTAACGATTGGAAAAGTGTATTTCAACTATTGTACATTAAAAAATATAATTGCTGGAGAGGAGTGGAAGCTGATAGTGAGATCTCACAACTAGGTTATGAGGGAGCACTTGGTTTAATGAATTTTGTCGCGGCGCTCGCCTCAACATTTGTGAGCATTGGGAATGCAGAAGCGTGCGATCGAGAATCATTCAACTTGAGAGTTGAATTTGTAAATTGTTGTCAGTATCCAATTTTGTTGATAGAGGAATTACATGCGTGACTTTTTGTTATCACTTTTTCTTGCACTCATTTGCTTGTAATGTCTGATATGGTAAACATTGCTTAAAACGGTCGAGAGGTGTTGTGTGATGTGCTTCATTAAGAATTAATGGCCGGCCTCGGTTTGACAACTTGAACTTTAGACCACTCTTTCAATTGGAAAGAGGAGAAGAAGGTAAATTGACAACTGATGTCGCGAATAAGATGGGAAATAAGGCACAGAGCTGCTTAGTCGAAGCTCTAGAGGATTGACCGCTCATGCACTTGACTGTCGTGAGAGTGCCTACGATTCTGTGGTTTAAGCGTTAGAGTGACGGTATGGAAGTCATTCGATTCCACTCAAATATTCTTGTTTGCTTTTTAGAGGTTGCGAGTCTGTGGCACATATTTTTTTTTCCGTTGATATGTGGTTTGTAGCAATGCTCAGGAGAAACTATGAAAAAGCTATCTCATAATTGTGCAAGATGATACCTACCGCGATTGGTCAGAAACTATTTGTTTGGTGTCTATAAAGATTGTACTACAACCGTACATCTGACTCTTGCAGGTTAGATTAATCATGAATACGGGCGTGGCAATGCTGGAATCAGTCACTAACCTGGACAAGCTGTACTATCACGTACTTCCCAGCCGTGGAGAGTATGCCAATTTGATGTTAAAGGAAGACAATGTGAAATTTCACCTACTGATTGACTAAGTTGTCTCTGCCAAGCTTGAAACCGGAAAATCGATGCGGGGCGACATTCCGACGTACATGGTTCAAATTATTGATGACAACAAAGCCATTGTAGCAAGTTTGCTTGTCATGTGGAAACCCGACACTAATGGTGATTATGATGATGGCCAGGTAGATGCTTATCAAAATTTGCTGAAAAAATACAGCTCTCTAATCTCATTTGCTCCTAATGTGTCTCAAGAGGATGAGGCATAAGTTGAATTTTGGCATCCACCGTGGAGAGTGAACATTTACAATTGCAGGAACTATTTTTGGCCAAAGTGCTAGGGGAGGGAATAAATTTGTACCATTTTAGATAGGCAAACCAATGCAGATTTCACTATCAAAATTGTTGTTGAACCTCGATTAAAATAGACTAGAAATTTTTAAGTGTGATATCCGTCGTTCGTATTTGATTGTCAGATGATACTATATCTATTGTTCTTCTAGCAAATTTGCCATGATGTTTGCGACATTTTTATCCATGCATCTCTCTCATGACCTAAGTGGAGAAAATTCTTGTGTTGACCATCATTTCATCGTCCTCAAGTGACTTCTTGTTTGCAACTGCTGCGATGGAATCAACTTCCAAGGGACGAAGAGGATCATCTGCATGCTGGTACCTACATACGAAAACTACTTGTTCCAAATAATCGCTTGTTCATAATTGGCGCTTAACTAATTTGTTTTTTGCAAAGAACGTCTTAGCTTAGTGATTGCTCAATGCAAGTGCTGAAGGACCGCCAATCAAAACTACGCCTCCAATAGAGGCTAACTCTGGTATCTATCATTAACAACAAATTATATAATATAGTTGATTGTTATACTTTTAGTGTTTTGGTATGTAAATGTAAATTTACAGTAGAGTCCAATAATCTTACAAACTGCCTATTTCTACCATTCAAATATTTTTGTATAGTATAGAAAAGAATTTTTTTGTAATCCATCTTGCATAATTGACATTAAATTCTCCATCATGCAATCTCCATCAAGCATACCTAATTTCAGTTTCAAAAAAGCAAAGTCTCATTTTTGGTGAATTCGAAAAGTCAATTATCATGGGTTTACTTAATATTTTACTAAGCAATGAATTTTTTTTAATTTGATTGCATTTATATGTATATATAAGCAATATGCACATCTTTCATATTAAAAAACACCCAAGAAAACACCCCGTAAAGTAGTAAAAATATTATCTATGAAGAATACAATGTGAGATGTCATATGACCAAAATTTGTCAAATAGATATCTCTAAATCAATTAATTAGATTGTTGCATAGTAATTGTACCATCATGCTCAAATGTACTATATTACTTACCATGTGAAGCAAATAGAAAAATTACTAAGTAAATTTGAACACACATTTTTTTAAGATCTAAAATTTTAGTAATATGTTGTTTTTAGTGTTATACTAATTATTTGAATGGCTCAAGTATGTAGTTTGTAAGACATTGTACATAGCTAGAGTGAATTTGAGTAGATAGCCAATTGATACACTACACAAAGCAAATATACCATCAAAGTTAAATATTTTAGAAGAGTTTTCTAAGGGGTCCAGATGTCAAATTTTGTTCAGTGGTCAAAAAATTTAGACAAACTTCATTTTGGGAATCTTTTAATATATGAATTTGGAATCCTTATTTCAACAATCAATATAGGATTATCCAAATTTGCACTAATATCCGCACTTATGTTCATATTTGTATTTATACCCATTATATTCTTGTTTGTACCTATATACATATTTTTTAAGAGGTGGCTAGTATTTTGAGGGGGTAGTTTGATCTTAACCACCAAGAAGGGGTCAGTTTATTTTTTACCACGAGGGAGAAGATAGTTTGTTCTTGACTATCGAGAAAGGAAATAATTTGTTCTTGACTACTAAGGAAAAGATAGTTTGTTTCTAACCACTTGGGCAAAGCTACACAAAATTGTAGGTGCCCTACAAGGTACTTCTTCCATATACTATAACCTCGGTAGTAGGTTGACTTTTCCAAAGTATATATAGTTTGTCTCTACTCTTATGTTCAAGACATACTTTCCACCTACCCTCCATCACCATCAATTTTTCAAGTCTTTTCTTCATAGAATTTTATAGGGTTTATTGTACATGTAGGTCATTTTCAACACTTGTCTAAAAAGTATAGTTTAATTTTGGAATTGAAACAGTATAGAATGTCTTTTTTAATTTGATGTTTAGATTTCATTTAGAGAAAAAAGCCTTTAAATAAAATTTTCCTTGTTTTTCTTATATTAGTCTTCAAATTTAATAAACTTTAGATGCACTCTAAATTTTTCTTAGTTATTTACTAACTTGACCCAAACAGCCATAGCATAGTTTTCTTTCTTGTTACAGAAACACCTGCAGTTGGTAGAGTAAAAACTACTTACCTTTGATCTTTTTATTTGTGAAGGACTTTGAAACAATGGTGTCAAATCTTAATGGCAAGGTTGATGACAACCACCCACCTATTCAAAAGATTCATACTCAAGGTGGTGTTAAAAACAATGGATCTAGTGAACAAGGAGCTCCATCAAGCTCTTCCAATATTAGTGAGCTCATTCATGAGCTTGAATGGGATGCATATTATGCTCTCCTAAAAGCATTTACTGCCCAATCGGAGCTTCTTCCTTGGACAAGGGTGAGGCTTATGTCCAATTTGAGAAAGGAACTAAGAATTGCAGATGAAGAATACAAACAAATGTTAGAGACAATTGGAGATGATGAAACAGTTGCACGAGTTTTGACATGGAGATGTACGGAAAAGGACCCCAATATGTTGCCTCCTCCAAGTCTTGTTATTTCTCAAAGTAGAAAAAAGCAAAAAAGAAGCCATGCTAGTCCACTTGCTCCATTGTTGAAACCTCTTCCTTATATTATACCTTCAACTTCAAACAAAAGAAAGTTGCCTATGCAAAAGACGTATCCAAAGAAAGGCTTTGCGGATGAAATTAAGTCAAATGTAGTATGCACAGGCACACCAAGATCCAATGTAGGCAAAGGAGGAAAACGAGTAGGTGGACCAACACCACAAAGCCACCTCAAGAATGTAGGTCCATCTGTAGATGAATCTTGGGTGGGTCGGAGCCTCCGAATAAGATGGTTCAAAGATAATATTCTCTATAAAGCCCTGGTTGTAGGATATGACAAGGAAGTTAAGATGCATCGAATAGCATATGATAGTGGTACCTCAAATGAGACTTTGGAATGGATAGACTTGACGAAGATGGGAGACAATGATATACAATGGTTGGATAATGTAATTGACACAATGTCAAAAGATGGTAAAGGCCATCATCTTTTTGGTTTTCTAGCTGAACATAAACAAGGGGGAGGTTCAATTAGACTTCGAATGGAAAAATCAAAAGGGAGAGATGAAGGAAGAAGACCATTTGACAAATCTTTGCAAGTACCTAATATGCCACAATCCAAATTAGGGAGAGGAGAGGCTCTCGTTGAAGTGGACAATAATAGAACACAAGTAAAATACCCACAGGTGGCAAGGTTTGTGAAGGAGATAGATGCTTTGGAACATGAGAAGGACTTGGAAAAATTGGAGGATCGCAAGCGGATGATGAAAGAATATGAGGAGATGTTGAAGAAGGCATTGGTGATGGTTTCAAATTTTTCCATTGATGGTGAGAGCAAAGAAGATGACAACTCTAGTGACAATGGTGATTTGAGTATTGATGATGGTTCTAGTGACGATGGTGATTCTAATGGATCAGAGGTCAGTTATGGTTGTACATCTGGTGCAAAGTTAAACCATATTGAAGACAATGGAGACAATGATGATTACATTGAAATAGATTGACTTTGCTAAAAGTAATAGTAATAGTTATGCTTTGGGTTGGTATTAAGTTCTCTATCAATGGGGGCATTAGTTGATAGATATGTGTCAGTAAGATGTTTTACCTAAATTGATTTGACCAATCATTTGTACTATTTGGAGATTGGTTTTGATTTTAAGTAGAAAGTTTGATCCTTTAATGGCCTATGTATCCAAAACTTCGATGTGTCTTTATCAAACTCAATAGTAGCTTTTAAAATATCCATTTGTTGTATATGCTTTTAAAAACTAAGAAAATAAAGCTTGATAAGTTTAAATTTTACTTTTTTTATTAAATGTGAAAGATTCTAAAAGTTCAATAAAGTATTGCCAGTGCAAGCTCGAGACATATATTAGAATCCAAATCACATTAATATTGCTTGAATTTTTATTTATTTTTAAATTAATGTTGTTGTTGTTTTTAAATTATATATTCTTTTATTAATGAAAAGAAATTAGATTGTTTCAACCTGTACTATTATTGATGAAATATTATTTATAAATCATTTATATATTTTTAAATCACAATAATTTATTTTTTTATAAAGTTTTTTGATGATCAAAATATATAAAGAAAACTTATTATATGTAATTTTTCAAAAGAATTATCAATATATTATATAAAGACTAAACTAAACTTACTAGTAGTAGTTTGATTTAAAGGATATAGTTAATGGTGTTTTGATTGTAAAAACTAATAATTACTAGAAAAAATTCCCAATATTCTTTATTGATTGGCAATTTTGTTAAATGGCGGTATTTTGTTAGTTGGTCACTTTTAACAGTTTAGATCGTGCACTTTGAAATGGTCTAAAATCTATACCTATCTTAGATGTGTAAAATCTATATCTGTTCTAGATATTTGGAAACTATAAAAGTCTTAGATTTTTCAAATTGTATGGTCTAAAATCTATATTTGTCCTAGATGTCACTTTTATGATTTAGAGTGGGCACTCTGAAAATGGCACATGGAATAGTGCCATTTTAACGAAATTGTCCATATTGCCGATTGTAATTTAAGAACAATTTCAAATAAATTGAATTTATATTTAGATATTTATCTTCATTTTTTGCTACACAAATTTTATTAATGAAAGAAATTTGTAAAGTGAATTGCATTTTTTCACATCAAAAGATGATACATAATTTTACATTATAAAAACATAAGATTAAACTCAAATATGATGTAAGATGCTAACTTGAGCATAGAATATTATGTGCCCAATATTAATACGAACTAAATATTGATATTGGATGCATAATATTCAATTTTAAAGGAACAATTTTTTAACTATTTAAAAGATAAACAACATATTTAAAATAAAATGCACAAGGAACAAGTTCAAAGATTTTTTTTGTGCACAATAGACAATTGAAGACATAAAAGAGGAACAAAAGTGTCATATAAGAAATATAACTATGCCCTTATTATTTGTAAAAGCTTTCCATAATGTCAATCTATTTTATTATTTAGTAGTTGAGCGTAGTTTTTCTAACTTATTTTTAAGTGTCCAAATCACACTTATAAGTTTATTAGAGGGTTTTTTTCAATTGCCAAGAAGATCCAACAACAATAAAAATTAATTAATTTGATGAACTATATCCAAATACCAATTTGGATGCTTTCAAGACATGGTCATTACACATATCATGTACTTTTTTGACACTAGGATATGGAAATCTAAGAAGACATATTAACCACTTCAAACTCAACGACACTAGCATGTGAGCTTAGAAATGCAAGCCTACGAGCCTTGAGCCTAGGTGTATATAGGTACTTTACAACTATTGAAAGTGTCTATAACGTACATACTTATAATGTAAGTACCCTGTAACCATGGAAGGTGTTTATAACATACTTACTTTTAACATAGACACCTATAATATAAATATCTTATAACCATGGAAGGTACCTATAGCATAAACACCTATAATATAATTAGGCACCTATAATATAAACATCCTATAATCATGGAAGATGCTTATAACATAAGTACCTACAACATAGACACCTACAATATAAATATCCTATAACTGAGGAAGGTGCCTATAATATAGATACCTATAACATAGGAGCCTAGGCTTCGAGGCTCATAGACTCAAGATCCTAGGCTCACATACTAGCAACCGTGATTTCAAACTTTCACATATGCAAAAACTAAAGTATCATAGGAAAAAATCTACAAGGATAACTATAGAATATTAAATCTAAAAGTCTTATTTCAAATATTAGTATCCTTAAATGCAATGGTATCACATAACCATATTGACCAATTGTAGAAAGGTCCCTTTTTAACTTGAAGAGAGCTTGTAAATTACACTGAATTAGACATTTTAAATGTAAATTTTGTCTATTCAATAAAATCCCAAGACAACAAATATAAGGGGTTAAATCCTTTGGGAAAGATCAATAAGTCTACTGTTTTATGACTAAGATCACTTCTTTTGTATTGTGGACACTTATCTACTTCATTTTAAGGATTGTTTTATGAGATAAATAAAAGAAACCACACTTCAGGTCCAAACCCAATGCTATATATAATAGACTCAATGAATGCCATCCTAGTCCTATATTGTATTTTGGCTCATTTGTCAAATAGTCAGGGTTAAGTGTCAATTTGTCATGCGACATGCATGCACTATCCACATAATTAAATGACAATCTATATATTTGAAATACAAGAAACTTTTAGGGACAATATAGATTCTTTTATTAACTCTTTACATTGTTCACCAGTTCTAGGTTGTAAATTTTTTACTAGCCTAATTTACAAATAAAATCGTGCTCAAGAAATCTGTATTTCTATGTCAATGTATCGTATGCATTAGCATGTAAGGGCCGCTTTACACCTAGAGGCCGGGCCGATTTGTTGTGTAAGAGCCCTGAAATCCTCACTTGTGATTGGTCGAAAGGCTGAAATCGGCCTGAACCCCTTTACACCTAGAGGCCGGGCCAATTGGTTGATATAAATTTTTGATTCGAAAAAGATATGACCTGACATGGCCCGAGCTCGCTGAATTGGGTGCACCCAAAGTGGAGGGCCAATTCTTGGCCTCGGGGCCAATGTCAGATTTCAATAAAAAACCATTTTTTTTTTCAATATATTTTTTTTGAACAAATCTAATCCGTTGGATTTAGGAAAAATTTGAACGGCTCTTTTTGTCTCATCTTCCCTTCATCCTTTCTCCTCTTCTCTTCGTCTCTCTCTTTTCTCCTTGTAGAACGTCTCTCACTGAATTTTTTGGAGCTTGCCAAATTGTTGCTGTTATTTCTAGGGATTGCTTGAGTGTAGGAAGAACAATAGGATGGAGGGATGGAATTCTAGTGAAGGCTATGAGGCAATGCAAAGGTATCAAAGTGCTGAAGCTCATGCTTTTCAGCCTTTTCAAACTTCTTTACAAGAACATGTAGGTAGTGTAGGGGTTTCGAATTTTTTTCAGCCGCCTCCTGGAACTCCTATTCCTCCTCCACCACCATTGATGGGTGTGCTTGCAGCTCAATCAAAGAGAAAGGCTACTGAAGAGATCGAGGAAGAAGATGTACAAATTGTAGCTCCACCAACGCCAAAGAAGAAAAGAATTGCTGCTCCAAAAAAGCCTCGCAAGAAGAACGTGAAGAAAGAGAAGGAAGAAGATGAAGAGTCTGGCTCAAAGAATTGGAAGGATCATGACGTGGAGACTATGATTTCATTGCGTGGCGAGATGGAGCCTGAATTTTTGAAGAACGCAAAGAAACAAGGTATGATTTCTGCATATGTGAATTTTTGAACAAAAAAGTTATAAAAAAAATCAGATTTCAGATTTGGCCAATTTGGCCTTTTAAAGGCCTTAGCCTTTCGGCCCGAGGCCCCCCTTTCCCCCCATCGGGCTTTGCCTTAGCCGTTGAGAGAGCAATTTTTGTTGGAGCTAGGGTTTGAACCCTCCACCTCGCGGGCGCGAGGAGAGTTCTCTAAAGAAGAACTCGAAGTCTACCTTCCTTCTTCCTTTCCCCCTTGATGTCCATTTCAACCATGGAGACTATCTTATACCACATTCACTGCTGGAATTTTCAGCACATTCACTGTTTGGAGGCCTAATCAAGCCCGTATGACCTTTTTTACTATAATTTCAGCCCATACATGTAATGTGCAGGTGTGGATACTTGGTTGAAGCTCCATGTTCGTTTAATTGCGGTAATTCCTGGATTGAACCAAACGGCCGAGGCGTGCAAAAAGAAGTTCAACAGTTTGTACAAGTTATACAAAGAAGACAAGTTGGCGAATGGAATTTCAGGTTCGGACCGCCACGCATGTAAGTTCTACAATTCTTTTGATCAATGGTGGCATCAGACTGGTACCGTAATGAAGCATGTGACTGCATCCACTAGTGATTCTATTAGTGTTGAAGAGAGTACCATGGACATTGAGAAGGATCAAAATTCAAATGACATTCCAATTTCAACTACAATTCCAACAACCAAGGTGGACAAGAAGAATTTTGAGGAGAAATGCTATGGCGTTTTTATACAGATGGCCGAAAACAGTTCAGTCATGGTAAAGAATTTTGAAAAAACCAACACTTTACTAGAAAAGGTAGAACGACAGATGGATAGGCTTATAGACAAGCTTTAGATTTAGTCTTCTGCTGAATCAGATGCGTCATGGTCAGGAGGGAAGAGAATTTTCCCCTCCATCCTCAAATGTGCTTTCCAAAAGGATTCAGCTAGCAATTCATGTGCTTGTGTTGCTTGCACGAGCATGCTTTTCATCCTAGCTTCTTTGTCTTTTCTCGTTTCCACAGCCTCTACACTTGAATCTTCCTCTTCTTCTACACCATCAATTTCGTTTACCACAGTTTCTTCAATGTCTTCAATTTCTACACTTCCGACTTCAACCTCGTCCATTTTTAGGTATCTTCTCATCTCCTTTGCAGCTTGTATAGCTACCATAAAAATATCTGCATTCTCAAACTGTCCTAGCTGATTTGTACTCTCCATGCGCATAATTCGTTCTCCTTCCTTTGCCCACTCATCATCAAACTTGTCTTGGTGTATTATGCACAAGTTGTGAAGGCAGATGCATGCGGTAACCAGATTTGGTACATGTCGAAGAGGCATATCAATTCTCTTCAACATAATCCTCCACCTCCCTTTTAATATACCAAATGCTCTTTCTACAGCCATTCTTGTTGAAGATTGTATGAAATTCTAGTGAGCCTTTGCTCTAGGTAATCCATCCTTTTCACCTTTGAAAGAAGAATAAAACCATGGTCTCATTGGATAAGCGGCATCACCCATCAGTTTATAAGGTAATAGCTCACCTTTCATCACTTTTTTTCCAATATCTGAATTTTGGAACAAAGTCCAATCATGGCAGCGTCCAGCCCATCCAAAATCGTAATCCCAAAACTTACATTTACTGTCTACTACACCTTAAAGTAGAACTGAATAAAAACCTTTCCTACAATAATATGAAGTAGGATCTATAGGAGGAGCAATTATAGGAATATGACTTCCATCAACCGTTCCAATTACATAAGGTAATCCTCTAAGCTCTTCAAATTCGGCTGCAATTCTACTCAAAGAAGCTCTTGATTGTTTCTCAATTACCAATGGTTTTAAATGCTTCTCAATTGCTGCACAAAACTCCCTAACAATGATAGATGCAGTACTCTCATGAATTCCATACGTTTCACTACAACCACGTAAAGAATTACCACTACTCAATCTATTCGAAGAGAGAGCAACCCGATTTCTAAGAGGAATGGAAGCTCTATACTTTGTATCCAAACGACTTAGTGATGGAGATAAAATACCACACAAATAATCAAAAGTTTCAGGAAGTAACCTTGTATGTTGCTTGAATAATTTCACCGAGTAGCATCCAAATAATTGTCTATCTGCAAAAAGGGTACTCCGATCATACATCCAAATGCTCCGTGTCCTCCGAGAAGTACCATTCTCTCCAACCATCACAAAAAACATCATTGCCATGGCAACATAATGTTGTTGCAAAGCAAGTTGTTGCAAAATTGCAACAACCACCATAACATGTCGCACGGCCATGAAGAATACAAGAGTCACTAAGACTTTTTGTCTTCGTTCATCCATCTTGAACAAATGGCAATGAAAAGAGAGAGATGAAAGGCTGAAATTCTCTTGATTTATGGAATCGGCCCGACTTCTTGGCCCCAAGGGCTTTACATATGGGAGAATCGGCCCCCATGATGATCTTAGAATAATTAATGCTTGAGGATGGCCTCTAGCCCCAAACGGGCTGAAATTTGGGTGCAATCGGCCTCAAGCCAAATCGGCCCGGCCTCTAGGTGTAAAGCGGCCCTAAGTGCTAAGTCTTTCCTGCTCCATCTTGATCATTTAACCCCTAAAGTTCCGTGATTATGTTTTCACTGAAAACGCTCAAGAACTGCCGGTTTTAGTACAAGTACTAAATTTTTGAAAAAAACTTTTTTTTGACTCATATAACCATAGGATCTTGTAGTATGCTGACTTGAGAATATGTGGTAAAAATTTCAGAAATTTCCACCACGTGGATTGCAAGATATAAGCATTCAAAATCATTGAAATCGTTTTTTGACCCCTGGAAATAACCGGGCAGCTGCACTTCAAAAGCTCACTCTTCTATGAAATAATGTCCAAAATGGTGGTACTTCTTTGGATTCTTTTTCCTAAACAAGTTGGCTACATGCTTGAAAAATTTCACATCATTTGGAATTGTACAAGATATAGGAAAAAAATAGTAAGTAGAATGAAGTAGAGAATGATTCAAATTACTAAATTGTTAAGAATTTAGATATGAAATTGAAAAATGCCAATCCCAATGGTTGAAATGTTGTATTAAACAATCTACATCCTATGGTTTTATTTTTTTCAAAAAATATTGAAAATTGAATAAGATAAAAGACTTCAAAGTTTATTTTAGAGTAGAGATTCCAAAACTGCCCGCAAACTAAAACTCCTCATAACTTTTGACTCATTGGTCAAAATGGAATGATTAAAAGCTTTCCACGTATAGATAGCTCTGGAAAACCAGTTTCAAATTTTTGTTTCTGAAAAAAGTGATTTTTTTTTATCTGCCCTAACTGCCCAACTGAGAAAAAAAGTAACATATTAGGCCATAACTTTTGACTCGTATTTCCAAATGTCATAAAATTTAGTTCAAATGAAAGGTACTCCTCGTCCACAACTTCTATTAAAATTTCAGCCTCAAACTTATAAATCTCTGGCCACATGTACTTGCCCAATTTTTTTATGTTGCCAAATTCTGCAGGCTGGTCCTTTAGGGGTTAAGTCAATTTGTCTTCATCTTCAATAGGCGGAAGTTGGGTCAATTGGCTTGGACTTACACCCAAGACCGAGCAATTTTTAATAGGGCCCTATGACCGTGCTCGTGGTTTCTTGTTCGCATTGCCTTGACAACAGGCTACACTACCAAATTGACCCAGGCTGTAGACTTTCAATTAGACTACGCATTCATGCTGACAAAAACCAATCTAATGTGGGGGTGCTTCTCTCAAAGAATTGCCAATTTAATTTAACCCTTAAACGACGGGCTCATAACCGTGGAAATCATTTCTTTTGACACCGTGTGAATTGTTGGATTAAAATAATGCAAAAGCACTCATTGGAAGTCAAGCTATTATAGATGATCTTTCCTTTTCCCACAAAATTTGGAGGATGAATAGTTGCACTTATGTCCTATACAGGAGATTCTCTTATCGTTCATCGAATACAAAACGGCCACCTCGATGTTTAAGGGTTAACCCCAAAAGGACCCTGAGGACAGAATGTGTCCTTGACCAATTTTTGAAGTTAAATAAAACCTTACCAAACTACTATTTTTTGTAATTTATATTTTTGATAAATTGTTTTTGAAGTTTAATTTTAGCTTCAAAAATTTGATTTTGAAAATGATTGATTATGATTTTTCTATTCAAGATTTTGTGCACGGGTGTCTATTGCAATCTTGACTTTTGTAGTGTTGAAGGCTCTTGGGAATGAGCCTCAAATACACTAGATCTTTGAGAAAAAATCACATTAGAAATTCATCCCAAAAAATTGTAGAGTAGATTTTGAGAAGTCATAAATTGATTGGGGTTATGCATGTTAGGCCCTTCAACCTCATATTTTTTTGGTGACCAACTTTTTAGATTTGACATGTAAAAAGAGGATTGAAAGACTTCAAATCACTTTCACAGTTTTAACACCCTCATGCTCAAAGTCTCAAACATTATAATCTTTCAATCCGTAAGAGATATTGTTGTGTTTTCTTTTCTAATGTGATGTCTAACATGTCTAGTTTGATTTTATACGGTTACAATTCAAAAAAAAATTATAAAACTTATCAAAATGTTGGCTTTTAATTCAATTTAGAACAAATTCCTAGAAGCTCAGGAATTTCGAGGGTCATTTTGGGGTTAAGAACCAAGAAGATGTTTACAGTTCAAAGTTGGCCTTGCAATTTGGGATACTTGATGCACTTGGACCAACGTTCACAGAACTGGCTACAATTCACTCCATTGCTACTTAAAATTTTTAGTAGCTAAATGTATGTAAACATTCAGTAGCCTTAAGAGAGGCTGCCTTTCCCTTTCCGAATTCCTCATCCACGAAATTCATCCTAACATCATTAATGTGAGCTACAGTGCTGGGATAGTAGCAAGTAGCAACACACTTATGGTGCACTTCATTTGTTTTTGCTAATTCTAGGACCATACTTGCAAATTAACAACTAAGTAATTGTATAGGTGAAAGATTGTTTGCCAAAACTCCTAATAATACATTTGAGTTACGTACCAATGCAATCTCTAGAATTGCCACCAACATTTTCCTTTGAGTTTTTAGGGATGAAGAGAAGCTATTTATATACTCATGGGGTGGTAGGAGGTAGAACAACCCATGTGGGATAAGTAAATTAGAATTTGTAGTTTCTTAACCACTCATAGTTAAGTCAAAAGTAGAAATTTTGCTTAAATTAGAAATTGAGACCTCACTTAGGCATAGTAGAATAACTTTTTTCAAAAACCTTTGAACTAAGAAAAGTTGGTAAATTAAGTTCAGTTTCAGCTCCAAAAATTCGTTTGATATTTAAAGCCTCCAATCAAAAGTTATGGACAAAATTTAGAGAGGATTTTTTTTAAATTCTAAAAAAAATGTCCGTTCCAACCCCTCTCTAAAATTTGTCCATAACTTTTGATTGGAGACTTAAAATCCCAAACGGATTTTTGTACATGAAACTTAACTTAATTTAAAAACTTTTCTTAGTTCAAAGGTTTTTGAAAAAAATTATTGTACTACGCCTAAACGAGGTCTAAAATTCTACTTTAAAAACAATTCCTGCTTTTGACTTGAGCTCCTACTAATTCTAATTTAGACATCCCACATGGATTGTTCTACCTCCTACCACCCTCTCCACTACTCTAAACACATGAAATGAATAACTGTCAAAACTTAGTGAGTTACAAGCTAATTCATTATTTGCAAAGAATTTTTTTGCTCAATGTTTTATAGCTGTACTTTGGAGCTTAGGTATTTATTCTAATAAAATAGGGAGCACCACGGTGTTGAACTTGCTAACCAAGCTCACTACTGACAAGTCTCATGTGGATTGACACTTGTCTTTAGTTACTCATCATGGTGTCAAATACACCACACCATTTCATCTGTTGGATGAAATAGTGTGGTAAATTCGACACCATACTGTCAGGGAGGAGGCAATAGTTAGTAGGACTATTGAATGTTATGTACATTGGAGAAAATCCTTGAAAAATTTAGATTTTAGCCTAAGACTGGAACAAACAATAAAATTTGATAGCCAATTGGCAACTTCCTCCACATTGGAATTAGCATCTATTTAGTCAACTTTGGATTATGGTACTCCCAATAATCCTTTACAACTTGCAATATCCTTACTTTTCTATTTTTTTTTAATACTACTCACTCTCAAGGTAGCCAAAGTTGATGCCTATTTGTCTTGAAGGTAACATATTGCACTAAATTTCATAAACCAGGTTTGGTATTACTGACTTGAACTATTCGGTAAATGCATGTGTGATTAATTAGCACCTAATTCCATCGCAAGACATTAAACCCGTCCTACGAAGTGGGACCGGGGGGGAGATAAAACGTAGGAATTGGGAAGGTAAATGTAAAAAAGAGACCCCTATTTTCTGCCGTTTCTGACCTGGGCTAGACACTCACCTAGCTAATTTGGGGCCTCTGATTGCAAATATGAATTCAGAACTTGCAAAAATAAAAAATTGTGAAAAAAATAAAAAATTTGCGTTTTCACCACACACACGGTCTCACTTCATGGAATGGATTTAACGTCCTGCAATTCCATCAAATTGTCTGACACATTGACTCCGTTGCTAATTACTCCTGTCGGCTTGATTCAAGATGACCCACTAAAGCGGCCGGAGTGGATTGGCCCCCTCACTCGTCCTGCCAAAGTCCATCCAGGGGTGCATATAAAAAAAAGCTCCCTATTTTGTGCCGTGAAAAATCTATTTTCTACAGCCCCCTTAGCTAATTTGGGGCCTCTAATTGCAAATATGAATTCAGAATTTATAAAAAAAATCATGCATGGAAAATAAAAAATTTCAGGGTTTTCCCAGGGGGCGAGCAAGGGGGTCAGTTCACCCCGGCCACTAAACCCAACCATTCTACTGCCAATTAGTTGTACTTTTAAACTTGAGCATTGGACTTCACATCAAGGTAACATGCTCTTAAAGCGACCATTTAAGGGCTGGTCCACCTTTTTCACAGGCTTCCGAAGACAAAAATATTTTTAGATTATTTTTCAGAGAAAGAAAAATAGACGTGGACCCTAACACAAGTGGTTTTGTATTTTTGCCAAGCTTTTTTGAATTACTTATAAACTTTCAAAGATTCAGGACGTAGGCACCTATTTGTGACCATAGGTCTTCCAAAATCCGTCCACTTGCAACTTATAAAGAGATGAGCAAAAATCAAAGACAAATGATTGGCTCTTGCAGTAGAAAAATAATTTTTCCTCCATGCATTCAATTGCTAAACTGGTCCATTTAAGGATCACCCCGTCTTCATTCTTCACCTAAAAATAGGGATGGTTTGAAAAAGATGGGCGCTTTTAGAGCACACTACCTTACTTCTATTCAACTTGAACCACTGAAACATCCAACTGGTGCTACAATCATTTTCAATTGACTAAACGCAATTCACGAGTCACTAGTTAAACCATAGCCATAGTTCACAAGGGAATTAATACATACATTAAATTTGCCATTTTGAGAATGCACAAACACAGCAATTGGGTCTGAGTGTTTCACTTGACACCTGACCTTGATTGAACTTGCCATTAATTTTTTTTTATAATACTTGGTCACTTTGAACATGCATCTGGTTCTAGTTTTAATTCTGATAAACCAAATCACACACCGTCTAATGATCTATGCTCACGTTTCACATATCTCTTCCAATTAATTGAACATTGTCAATCGATTTGCTCACATAGCGTTATCACACTCAACACACTTGAATGACAATAATTCACAAACATGCACATACTCAAAACTACAGTTCAATTACAATTTTCAATCATGGCTTTAGCTATAATTAATTCTACCATGTGATAGATTACATGCATAGATTTTATGCATAGATTGATTACTAATCTTGCAGCATTTGCAGCATGGCTTATAGTCCCAAAAATGTGAAGACAACTCTTTATAGAAGGGCTGCCAAGTTGAATTGCCCCTTTTCCTATCTTGCCAATTAGCCCACTTTCATATCTACAATACTATCAATTCAACTTTGATAGACTATATATAATTCTAATTTATTTGCCGACGGAAACAATTTGAATTGCTAAGTCCTATTTACACATGGATAGCCAAACCGACATGGAAAAAACAAAAAATTGACACGACAGAACTCCAAGAATGAAGTGGTCTAACTCCCCTAGCTAGCTTACATAAAGAATGATTCTTTGCTTTGAGCCTACATTTGAGAATCTTTGACAATACTATGGGGCCCAATGTACAACATTCAAATATCATACTTCATTATTGCGATTGGCAAAAATTAAAATTGAAATTTTTCAAATTACTGAGAGAGAGAGAGAGAGAGAGAGAGAGAGAGCAGAGAGAGAGCAGAGAGAGAGCAGAGAGAGAGCAGAGAGAGAGCAGAGAGAGAGCAGAGAGAGAGCAGAGAGAGAGCAGAGAGAGAGAGCAGAGAGAGAGAGCAGAGAGAGAGCAGAGAGAGAGAGAGAGAGAGAGAGCAGAGAGAGAGCAGAGAGAGAGCAGAGAGAGAGAGCAGAGAGAGAGCAGAGAGAGAGAGAGAGAGAGAGCAGAGAGAGAGCAGAGAGAGAGCAGAGAGAGAGCAGAGAGAGAGCAGAGAGAGAGCAGAGAGAGAGAGAGAGCAGAGAGAGAGCAGAGAGAGAGAGCAGAGAGAGAGCAGAGAGAGAGCAGAGAGAGAGCAGAGAGAGAGAGAGCAGAGAGAGCGCAGAGAGCAGAGAGAGCGCAGAGAGCAGAGAGCAGAGAGAGAGAGAAGAGAGAGAGAGAAGAGAGAGAGAGAAGAGAGAGAGAGAAGAGAGAGAGAGAAGAGAGAGAGAGAGAAGAGAGAGAAGAGAGAGAGAGAGAAGAGAACTAATAAATTAATGTTGCAAATGCCAAACTATAAAAAGATGGGCCTCATGCAAATTTGTGGAGCTTTGTATACTATTAAACAAAGCTCTTCAAATATTGCAGAAGTTAGAAGGTTTTTGTCAATTTCATTGTCAAACTGTGTAGCAAAAATATATTCCAAAGATTATTAATTATTTTTAGGAGATTGTACAGATTGATACTTACTCAAAAATATTTTAACCATTTAATTCCAAATAATGGGTTAAAGGTTATGTGGAATTTCATTTTGTAATCAATAAAAATAGAGAAAACATATAAAGTTGTCTTTTGCTATCATTTTTGAAAATTTTCAAACAAAATTAAAAATAAAGGATATTAATTAATTAATTTTAACATTTTTTCAGTGGAAATTCAGAATTTTCAAATTCTTCCAAAAGTGATTAGCATATTAGTTTTATCTTTCATTCAATAGCACCTATTACTTTATATTATTTTTAAAAATAAATATGAAAGATTTTTGGTTAAACTTTTCCCATAAATTTTCAACCTATTTTCCAACATATTAACAAAGTGTGCAAGGTAAAGGACATACACTCTTTTTTCTAAGAATTTTGAAAGACAAAACTTCACCTTTTGGAAGGGTTAAAAAATCTTACATTTGAAGTTTAGGTACATTGATATTGCAATTGGTGGGGAGATTCATCCTAAAATTTTGGTACAATGTACTTGAATAAGTTAACCAAAGGATATTATAGTTGGGGTTTGTTAAAAAGAAAATATTGATGAAGATTTTGGGCCTCTAAAAATATAAGAATTCGAAAAGTAATTGCTAAACTTAATTTTTCAACTTTAAATATTTAACTAGCATAAGATTCCAACCTTCATAGTTGGATATGATATTCAACAACTTTGTACTACACAATACAAGTTTGAAATACATGTGGATTGATTTTATCAAATTTTATATTGGTCCATTTTTGTACTACTCTTCACTTCTATTTACTTGGTGGTGCTTAGCATAATGGACTGAATGCGGATTTGTATAATGCATTACCATGTGCATAACATCAATGAGTCCCATGTCTGCATAAAAAAACATTAGAAATTTGTTTGTTGTTACATACTTTAATGAGGCAACTATAAAATTGTGAAGAAGATTTCATTGCATTCCACTCCACAAAGTTTTATGCAAATTCAATAGTGCAATTTCAAGGTTATAATGGTTAATCCTTAAACAATGAATTGGTCACCGTAAAAATGATCTGTTTTGGTATTATGTGAATTATTGGTTTAAAAAAATGCAAAAACACTCATTGGAAGTCAAACTATTGTAGAAGACATTTCTTTTTCTTATAAAGTTTGGAAGATGAATAGTTACACTTTTGTCCTACATAGCATTAGAAAAATATGAACCTTGTGGAGGGTTGCTAACTTTTCATTTTCGGCCCCCCTGCAATGTAAATACAGAAAAATTTAAAAATAAATTTTTATTGAGTTTTTTTTCTTTCAAGAAAAGATATTAAAAACTATTCAATCTGATGTGGCACTGATGTGGCACTACTAGTGCCACATCAACTGCTAATAAATAAAAATAAAAATAAATTTTTTTTTCCAATTTTTCTATAATTGCACTACTGCCATTGAAAACTTGTATCCCTCTTGAGGCCTAAATTTTTTCCTAATAGAGAGATTATTTGTCATTCATTGGCTAGAAAATGTCCTCAATATCGTTTATGGGTGAAAGTTGACCAAGTTTGTCAAAATGAGTTGACCAAAATAGATTGGTGGTTTATAAACCTAAATTTTTTTCTAATAAAATGTCAAAATATTCCATACTTTTTAGATATCATTTTCAGAAATAGGCTTAGGAAAAAATAAGAGAATAACTTCAACCTACAATATAGAAGATGTTGTGTCCAAACTAAAAAGTAATGATTCAAAGTAGTTTAGAAATCAAAGAATAGTAAGCATAATGAATTTTATTATTTTTGAAGTTGTCCATTCCACATAAAAATCTTTGACTACACTAAAGACATTTCCAAGAACAAAATAATTTCTAATTGTATTAAAAAAATTCCTTAAATATTAAATTTTGTAGAAGAAATGGAGCCTTAAGTACAACAAATGTAGAAATATTTTTCTTCTTTTGATGAGTATTCATTTTCATCTTCAAAGAAACTTCAAGATTACCTTTGTGTGTTTAATTTAATATAGTCATGGACACTTGAATATAAGGGCATTAAGGATTACATCTTAATTTAGGGCACAAGAGTTTAATATAAGACATGTGAGCTCATCTTTAAATTATATTATATTATAGTTTGATATAATATACGCCTTACTATTAACCAAACATTCAAGTTGTTTTATAATTAGAAAAATATGATTATAGGCTATCACCTTCAAATTGTAATAAAACATATATTTTTTTAATTTTTAATAGTTATCAATTTGCCTTGTGTTATTGCCACAATATAATATAATAAAAATAAAAGTAATTTTCTAATTTTTCTAATTTATAAAAATTTGGAAATTCAATAATTTTCACACTATAGGTTCAAATACTACAAAAGAAAACTTGTGCACCCGTCCTTGATGAGAGCTTTCCAATAGTACCAAGAATACAATCAAGGATGTTCGGTTCAAAGATCTCACCATAACAGACAAACCAAACCAAACCATCTAACTTAAAATATGGATCTTACAATGTTGAAAGAGTTTGAGCAACTATTTAGACACGCTATGAATACATCATGCCTATATAATTTTGGTTTAAGTCAACGTTAAACCAAAATCACTAAAAAATGATCCACATGGGGGCTATCCTATGATCATTCAACCATCCCCGTAAGGTTGGTAAATGCACCATTAACGTACACAATTGTTTTCTTATCCTCAAGCTCTTTTCTTTGTCTTTAATTGGGGTATAATCTTAAAGTCATGGTAAAGTTCCATATGACCTTTCAAAGGTTGCCTCTTTAAAGTGTCGTTTCTCCTCCTCAACACTTCCCTTTCAATGCTTTTCCTTTCCAAATTTGAAAGTGGAACTTGCAACCTCTTGAGGTCCAACATACATAACTTCTCTCCCATTGTTGCTTTGCATTGTTGTTGTTACACACATAAGAAATCCAAGTCCATCCTTCTAGTTCTAAAAGACATTTATTCAAAAAGATATTTGACTTCAAGTTTGCTACCTTGCCATTAATAATAAAAAAAACAAAAAACAGAAATAGATTAATGCTTAATAAAATAAACCCAATCTTGAGCTAGTCAGGTTGAAAATGTAAGTGTCAGTTCTTAATGAAAGTAAAGGAAGTATGCTTACATAGATGGCTAAAATCCATACCTTAGGTTGTTTGTTTGTTTTGTTACACTGAGATCTCCGGAACCGTGCGCCCCAGTTTTGTTCTGTTTGTTATTTTGTTTGTAGCAATCCACTTGCCGAGAATTCTGACTTGGTGAGATGAAGCAGATGAAGCTGATTCCTAATGCCAATGCAAGGGTGTCGCTAAAGCTTTTCAGAATGTTCCGTGGATTGCCACAAGCCATGACCGTGTGAAGGCCATCGCGATGGACGAATTTTGCGTGAAGAAGGGATTTGGCTAATGGGTCAACGACAGTCAAGCTGCGAGTCCATGTATGGTTCCCCGGTCGAGGACGAGACATCCGACAGTGAGAGGGACAGTGGGTCGTCGATTTATGGGTCCAGTAGTGAAACCTCTCTCAGAGCAAGCAAAATCGACAATGAGGAGGAGAAACCCATCATCATGGTACTTGGTAAGTTCTTAAATGCAGGTTTTGTTTCCTTTTTTTTCATGTGTTAGAAATGTTGATAGAAGTGCTGCCCTGATAGAAATGTTGTCGGCATATGCAACTTTCACCTTGTTGGAGGAACGGCAATGCAGTTGTTCTATGGTTTCATCGATTTCTTGGAATTCATATATTTGGCCTGTTTTTGAATCACGCTACTTGGTTTACACGATGTTGCAGATTTTTACTTTCTTGTGTATCCGTTAGAAATGTTGATTTGAAGTGACCTTTTAGGGTTTCATTGATTTCTTGGAATGCACATGTGTTGCCTGTTTTTGCATCCTGGTACT
The DNA here is from genome assembly GCA_951230915.1 of Antitrichia curtipendula. Lineage (NCBI taxonomy): Eukaryota > Viridiplantae > Streptophyta > Bryopsida > Hypnales > Leucodontaceae > Antitrichia > Antitrichia curtipendula. Next base: position 4,420,508 of record OX579640.1, read on the forward strand.
TGGCAAGTCGTTTGTTGCGAATTTGCTTTCTTTCGCATCTGGTAGAATGTTGACACAAGGTGGCCTTGCCCATTTCCACTCCTTGGTTCTAGGTATGGAGCAGTTTTGTTGATTTCTTGGAACGTGGATGTGTTTTGAAAAGCTTTTGGGAGGTTGCGGGTGCAGGTGGACCAGGTTCTGGGAAGGGCACCCAATGTGGTCGCATGGTGCAGGAATTTGGGTTCAAGCACATTTCATTGGGGGACATCCTGCGAGAAGAAGTGAAACAAGGGACCCCGGTGGGAAAGGAATGCTCCAGAATCATGAAGGAAGGGAGACTGGTGCCAGTGAATTTGACTGTGAATCTCATGAAGAAGGCCATGACGGAATCCAAAGACGCAACGGGCTACATTCTCGATGGCTTCCCGCGTGCTACCAGCCAAGCTCAAGCTTTCCAAAAAGAAGTAACATTCAACAATCCTTCCCTTGAAACAGAATGGTCCTCATTCAGTATACTCGGGGGTCTTTTTTCAATACAAACTCTGCTTCTTTTTTGTCTCTACACAAGGGCAACCATTAGAGCATGGTTCTCATTGTTAAACTGTCTTTGGAGTCAAAAGGAGATTCCAAATTCGTTTAGCAAGCATGTTTTTTTGTTTGGAGTGCATGTTTTGGACATTATATAAATGCACATTGAGTTTTGGAAATGTTGAAAATAGGTCTATACAAAATCGACCCTAAGCTCTCATTTACACTTTGGGCAAGATATTGGAAAAGGGTTGTGCAATTAGATGCAATTGCCTTACTGCACAATGAAATGGGCAAATAACCAATGGCTAATGGGTTATATTGATAATTACATTGAAGATTGCACTGAAGATTGAAAGGACCACTGCATGGATGTAGCTAAAACGTTGCAATATTAATGCATTTGCACATAATAGTTCACTTGTTTTCATTTTTTGAAATTTTGCCTCTTCCTCAAAATGCTTTTTCTTTTTCTTCTACATTGAACGGATCAGATGAAGGCCCCAACGTTGGTCCTGTACCTGCACGCACCCCAAAATGTGTTGCTGCAGAGGCTCTTGTCCCGGGGGGAATCAAGCGGAAGAGTTGATGACAACACCGAGACCATCCTGAAGCGATTCGACACCTTCAAGAAAGAATCTCTGCCTGTGGTCTCCTACTACGAAAAGAACTCCCCCTCGGTTGTGAAGAAGGTGGGTTGTCCTAAAGCAAAATATGATTCTCTTTTAACCACAGAAATTTTCAAAAAAGTTGGAATTACAACAAGTTATCTGAATGAATGATCAAAATTACTAACAGCGTTCAAGTACGCATTCCTGCGTTGCCAGGTATGTACAATAAAACCGCCTGACGATGTATACAAACAAATCCAGTCGGCAGTCAAGAAAGCGGTAAGAAACAAATCCCTCTATGATCAAAATTTCACCTCACTGCCACTAGAAGAAAGAGCACGAAGAACAAAATCAAAATTCCTGCAGCTCTAGCTTCACCTACTACTAGAGGAAACAACGTGAACAAAAAACTCAAAATTCCTCTCAGCTTTTGCTTCACTACTACTAGAAGAATAAAAAATAGAATCAATTCTTTCAGCTTGCTCCACTCCTGCTAGAACAAAGAACATGAAGAACAAGTGGAAACTTCCAAAGAAGAAAAAATAAGAGTCTTGATGGATTAAGGACCCCTTCTCTTTTGAATCTCTTGTACCTCTGAAGATTGTGGTATTGACTAATTATTTGGAATATATTTGGGTGCAGGTCTCGTCCACCACCCAGTTGAGAAGACACATCAGACGGCGTGTTGTACACAACAAGGAGGCGGAGGAGTCTCACGTGAAGCGTGTCAAAAGGCGGAGGAAGGAGCAACAAAGTATCAATGAATATACAGGCCATCCATATGTGCCCCAGCTAAACCTCCATCTAAATCGGAATGTATTCTAATGTAACTCAGGTTGAGTCAATCTATACACACCTTGGTCCGCACCAGGGGTATAGGATTTAGGGTTTAGGGTTTCAATCAGGAACTAGTACTAGGCTGTGTTATCCTCTGGGTTGATCATTCATCTGCGGAAACGGTGATGGTAAAAGCTTCAGCTATACATGAATTGTTGATCATTCATCTGTATCACAACATCATGTGTAACGTGTGAGGGCTTTGGATTCCTTTTTGTTATCAATTACCCCTTCAGGGATCTTAACCCTCGCTGTCCAGTTGGCCCAATTGGCCGTTTCCACATCTACAGGAGTTGGAATACATCATTCAAATTGGTCAAAAGTGGCTGCTTCAATATCTTAGAAATTCGGGTTCAGGGTTTAGAAAAAAATGCACGAACCTCAAGAAACCGAATGAAGCTGTTGGGACTATACGGGAGGGAAGAGGAGAGGTATGCACTTCATATTTGTACTAAGATGTAAATCCAAAATGCGCAAAAGAAAATTAAAATTCACACAAGAATTCGGATTTTAGGCTTAAGGCTTTAGGCTTTAGAAAAAAATGTGCGTACCTCGAGAAACCGAATGAAGCTGTCTCGACTTTCCGGGACAGAATTGGCGATAGACACAGAAGGTCGCACCACCACGCCATCCAAGCAGATCCCGGACTTCCATGGCTGCCCCTCCTCCAACGCCGTCATGGCGAATTTCAACAAGCAAGGCGTCTCCTCCCCATCCACAACCTCAAACTCCCCCACATCGAATTCCCGCCATCCATGCTCCACGGCTCGGACGATGGGCAAGCGCAGGCGGGACTCGTCCTCCTGGTGGACTCTGGGGTCCAGGAAGCACTGGCACTCCACCACTTCGCCGTCGTTCTTGCACATGGTGAATGTCACTAGTTTGGAACTCCAATTGCGGAGCTTGCCTAACAGGACGCGGAAGGAGAGGGTGTAGGTGCCTGGGGGTAAGGTGCATTCGGTTTCGCCTTTTGCTTCGAACCAACACACCTTCTTCAGCTCTGCTACCTCTAGGAACCTGCGCAATGAGTCCCAAGGGTTTGATTTGAGACCTAAACCCTGCAGGCCTGAACTATTCATGGACCAATTCCAAAGGCTCAGGTTAAACCCTCAACCCTGCCGTGCCGATCAGAACAACACATGGACCAAGAATAACTATCTCCATGGGCGCACACCAAGCTCATTCTTCGTGTATTTTGTGAAATTCGTTAAGTTGGGTCAATTCTGGGCTTCCCAAATTGTGACCTTCATCTGCAAGACTAGGACTAGCGTAGATTTACGGTTCAGGTAGCACACTTTGAACATGGTCGGTCATGGTATTCTGCCAATTTAATGAAATTGATGTTCATTCACTCATTTCTTGAGTGCCTATGAGGCATAAATGGGCTTCTGCGTATATGGGCTTCTTCATTGAGACACCTGTTTGATGTGGGTACGGCCCTAATGTAGGGGCCCGATATTGGACCCTTCAGAAAAAAGCTGTTAGTAAGCAACTCAAATAGATTAGTGAGACTTGGAACAGGGAGACTTGAAAATTGGGTAGAATTGGTTTCATTTTGCGGGCGGAAATTTTCTTGGAAGACCCCTCATTGTGGGTCTGAATTGCGCAGGCCCCACACTAGGATCGTGCCCCAAGTCATACAGCATCACACATTCTGAGGATGTCCAGGGAATGTGCAATTACATAGCGTGTCGGTAAAGAGAGCTGAGGATATGGTCGTTTCAGGGTTTGTGGTTTCACGAGGATGTACAGTTTAGAGAAGGTGATAGTAAAGCAACCAGAGAAATCGATACTTACAACGAGTTGCAATGATCCAGAAGCCAACTCCAAAAACGACCATCATCAACGTGCTCGATATACAACGCCCGCGCCGAGATCCCCAAGCAAATCCCTCCCGTCTCGCGCTCCAACCAAAATCCCTACACACGACACAAGAGGATGCAAATTAGACCCCAAAGCAGTCGAAACCGAGAAAATCTCTCCCATTTATTTCATTCGCAAGTTCGATTTCACTTGAATTCAACCGATTTCAAATCTTTTCTAAACCCTCAATTGAATCGGTTCTTGCTATGGCGATCGAGAGCAGAAAATATGAAATTTGCTAAAAGATGGACTCCATGATCCTCAAAAAACACCTTTCCACGCTACATTCTTCATAAAATGTTCCTTCTTTTTGCGATAAATGCATTTTCAGACTACATACGATACCTTCCCATATTGTATTTTTCGTACGATATTCCATATCCTACCATATTCCCGAGAGCTGGTAATACGAAGGATTTGTTACGCAGAATGCAAACTTGTGTTTGGTTGGCGAAGAACATCCGATTGCCGCAGAGATACTCGAAGAGTTTGCGCTTACTTGCAAGTGACCGCACAGCAGGGGCCCGTGCCAGAAGCTCCTTGAACTTGATCGACAGATGCGTGAGCGCCACGTTCTCCCAAATGGAATTGAATGTCGAGGCTGTTTGGAAGGATTTGCTCACACAAGCCGCTTTCGTCACCTCTCGTGGCAACAAGTGACTCAAAATGAGCGCAAGGAAGTCTGTTGGCAGCTCTCCCAACTCACCTTCGCTCTGTTTCTCACCCTTGTTGTCGCCGTCTAAGATTACTTGTTGCTTCTGGGTAGTGCCCATCTCCAAAGAAAAAGTAGCGACTTCCATGGCCGGCACCATGGTGCTACCTCGCGATGTGCGTAGAACTCGATCGACTATCAATTCAAGCCCACAACAAATTTCGTAGCTCTCAATAAATTTGTCGGTCGGTCGCTAATTGACTCTGTTCTGGCCAAATTCACTGAGCCCAACAGCCACGGCCACAATTGCACGCTGTGAAATGACTCTTAACAGCGATTGATAGCATTTCTTTCCACGGCCAACAAGATAGAGTGGAGAACTCGATCTATTTGCAATACAAGCCCAATAAAATTACCTCGCTCTCAATGAATAAATTTCTCGCTACGTGACTCTGTTCTAGCCGAATTTGATGAAACCCAATCGCCCAAACCTCAATTGCAAGCTTCGAAATGACTCATATCATCGATTGATAGAAACTCTTCCCACAGCCGAGAACATATTGCTACCTCGACCTACTATCAATACAAACTCCCACCAAGCTACCTTGTTCTCAATCAATTTGTCGCTACTTGACTCTGTTCAAGCAGAAATTCCCTAAAACTCTATGTCCAAGACCTCAAAATGCAAGCTTAGAAATTACACACACCAGCAAACGGAAGACGACGGAAGACGAACTGATCGTCGTCGTGAGGTGCTTCAATTGCGAATTGGCGATGCGATTTGTTGGTGCACACTCATCGATCGATTCGATCCTGGCTGAACTGAAATTTTGGCAATGCAACCTCCACCCGCGGACCGATCAAGGCGAGCCTATCGCGCAGGTAAATATCTCAGGGACACAAAGAGACAAACAATTCGGCTCGTGCACGTGTTATGCCCCGATGAAGGTTCGCCAGAGATTTTATGGTGGCGAGGCAATGTTGAAAGCGGTCGACTGACACATGGAGTCACAGTGAGTCTCTTTTCATGCAAAATGTGGATGATGACAATTCGTTCACCCATCCAAACCAGTGATCCCACAATTAGTTTATGGAATTTAGTGCAAGTGTTATCTTAAAAGTGCAAATGCTACATGCATCAACTTTAGTTACCTTGAGAGTGAGTAGTATCAAAGAAAAAAAAATAGAAAAGAAAGGATTTTGCAAGTTGTGAAAAGCTAAAAATTGTCAAAAGTTAAAAATTGTTTAAAAAATCCCTGTGATTTGTCCAAACTTTTTCTAATATCACATTTTCTAAGAACTATTCCTTGCACCTATTCAATTATTTGGAAATGGATTTATCCAATTCATTAGGGGAATCATAATTGGATTTTTGAAAGAGAGTTGCAAACTAGGTTTGGGCCTCATTTGAAGGAGAATCAAGCTCATCAACAAAGGAGAGCTCATCTTAAAATTCAAAAGTTACTAAAAATCTAAAGCTTGAAATACAACATAACATTCTCATGAATTAAGGTTCCATTCATGTATGGTAGAATATTTTGAATGCCTAAATTGGGGGCCACTATCACTCAAGAATAATATGAACAAAACAAATGAAAGCTTCTAATTCTACTTCTTCTTCTTCTTTTTAACCTTTATTCTTGTTTGTGTCAATGTGTCCTCCTTGGCCTTCAATCATCAAGCATGGACACATTAATCTCTTCAAGAATCTTGCCTTGAAGTCATCAAACTTTTGAAATGAATTTGTACCAGAAGAAAAATTATGTATAAAAAATAATTGCATTAATCCTAAAATGACTCTTGGGCCTCCATGAGTGCCCAATGGATGACTTTGAAGATTAATGTGAAAATGAAGAATGCACCTATTGATTTATAAATCAAGATCACTTTTGACAAAGTGATAGGTTTCGTCCTTTCAAGGTTATTTTGAGCTCTTCACCCACTCTGACTAGTAAACTAACTACAACAGCCCTTGGCAGAAGACACAGAACTCCATATTATGGAGACCATTCACATCAAGAAAGCTCACCTTGAATCCAAACTCTCAGCACCGACCACGCCTCAAGTAACACAAAGTCCGAGTGGAAATGCACACATTCTTTGCTTTCAACAGTACTAGTGTAAGGTAGGATGCTCTAAAAGCGCCCATTTAAGGGTGGTCCGTCTTTTGCGTAGGTTTTCATGAATAGAAATATTTTTCACTCATTTTTGAGAGAAAGAAAAATGGATGCCCAACTTAACCCAAGTCGTTTCATATTTTTTGAAGCATTTTTGAATTAGTTATGAATTTTCAAAGATTTCAGTTGTAGGTACCTATTTGTGACCCTAGGTCTCCCAAAATGCGTCCACTTACAGCTTCTAAAGTGATTTGAGGAAATCAAGGCCAATGACTGGCTCTTGCAATAAAGAATACTTTTTTGGAGGGTTCAATCAATGAATAAAGTGGTCCATTTAACCCCTAAAGCCCCGAGGCCTTTTCTCCATCAAAACACACTCAAAACTGCCACTTCTATTGCAAAGAGCAAAAAACTATAAAAAATTGTTTTTTTTTTGCATATCTAACCATAGGATCTTATACTAGAGTAGTATGAGAATGTATGCAAGAAATTTCAGAAACTTTGACCAAATAGATTGCAAGATATTTGCATTCAAAGTGAAGAAAACAAGTTTTTTTGCACCTTGCTTGACTAGATTTTTGGGCTTTGAACCTATTTAACTTAAATTTTTTGTATTGCTGATTTTTATTTTCTAAGTTTATATGTTGAATACTTCAGTTGAGAATCTAGGGAAAAAAATTCAAGAAAAAAATACTAAATTTTCACTCATTAAATATTTGTTAAGTAGAAGTAGGTTCAAGATTGAAGGAATAACTAAACCGTTAATAGCTCTAAGACAAAATTGAAATACCATAATTCCAACGGTGAGATTGTTCTAGCAAGAAAATTCAACCTTGTCTAACAATTTTTTTCTGGAAATTGTAAAAATTGCATTCAAAAATGAATCCTAAAAGTTATTTTTTCAAGAAGATGCTTAGATTGCCCGAAAAACTAAGATTGTCCATAACTTTTTTATTATTAGTCCAAATAGAATGAATCAAAGCTTCAAATGTACACAAAAAGACATAGATTTTGGAAAAAATATTTAAGAAATTTATTTTGACTTTTTGTGATTTTTTTGTGTTGCCCACTGAACTCTATTTTTGGCATAACTTTTTCTCCCGGGCACCATTTGAAATAAAAATTATATATCCACAAAGCTCTCGCAAAACTGCACAACCTCGAAAAATCCCAAAAAAAATCTCTATAAATTGAGGTCATAGGAACCTACCCGGACCCAAATTGTCCCCCGAGGGGACAAACGGGCCTTTAGGGGTTAAAGACCAACTCATATCTATTTAGTACCATTTTGTAGGGTTGATTTGAAGAAGCCGGTCGCTTTTAGAGCATCCTACCTTACCCTGTGCCGTTGCCACAGTCAAAAGAATAGTAAACTTAATTTCCTACTCATAAATATTTCAAAATTCAATATCCTTTCTGTTGTTGTAGATCCAAACGTCACTAAACAAAGCATGTGCCTCCTGCTTGTCGAGGACTTTCCTAGGGTATCAAGAATACAACAAGGGGACGCACAGTCCAGGAGATCTCACTATAACAAACAAAACAATAAAACAAAACAAACAAACAAACAAATTTAATGGATGGATCAATGTGCCCTGTGCCGTTGCCATAGCCAAAATAAAAGTAAAAACAATTTTCTAATCTTCTAATCAATAAAAAAAACTTCAAATTCAATATCTTTTTCATTGTCATGAAACAAATCCCATGCACCCTTCCTCATCAAGGGCTTTCCAACAATATTAAGAACACAATTGAGGGACACATGGTCCAAGAGATCTGACCTTAACAAACAAAACAAAAGCCTAACTTAAGGTGTGGAAGTTTTTCTATTCACAAGGACCTCATGTTGATTGAATCCCCAGTGTGAAAAATGTTCACACTAGGTAGATGGTCCTAAAATTGTTGTGGATGTCTACCTTGCATCTACATTTTGCACACTGGGGCAGGATTCATTATGAGGTCTCCAGAAGCACCCAAAAGACCCAAATCCTTTGACAGATAGGGTCTGTTCAAATGTCCTATGCAACGTGAGAATTTAGCTTCAACTAAAGGCAATGGGAAAAACGTTAGCTTACGCACTCTTCCAGGCGAAGGAGGGAGCTTGTCGAGGTGGTCTTGCAGATCGATCCAAGTCTGCATGCTTAGATTTGATGCATGTGGGCCACTAAATATGTACAATTACAAGCAATTACAAGCAATTTCGCAGTTTCAGTCTACAAGATGGGCTTCATTTTTACAGTTTTACTCTCATGGAGTACATGACTGTTTGTTGTTGGAAAAAGCACTCGCAATTTAAAACTAACAGCATGGAAGATTTAAGCTTTCATGTACTAGTTGTTTGAAGCTTAGTTGCGGCACTCATTTGCTACATCTAGTTGAAGACTCACTAGACCAAGAGTATGTACAATTTCATGCAATTACAAGCAATTATGTAGTGCCTTCAGTCAGAATAATATTTGAACATTCTCATTTCAAAACTTAAAACAATACAATAATATGTTTTCTTTCTTACATGGTTTTACTCTATGTTTTTTCTACATGTTTTACTGTTGAAAAAGAACACTCAAAAATTAAAACTAACTAACAGAGTGGAAATCGAAGATATGAGCTTTCACATAGTTGTTTGAAGCTTAATTGCGGCAGGCATTTGCTACTTTCAGTTGAAGACTTCCTGGATCATTCAAGAATATATACAATTTCATGCAATTACAAGCGATTTTTCATGTAGTGCCTTCATAGTCAGAACAATATTTGAGCATTTTCATTTCAAAACTTGAACTATACTAGATATGGTTTCCTTTGTTACATGGTATTTACACTGTCCGTTTTACTACATGCTAGCTTGCTGTTGAAAAAAAACTAACTAACTCACAAATTAAAACTAACAGAATGGTAATTGAAGATTTGAGCTTTCATGTAGTCGTTGGAAGCTTGGTTGCGGCACGTCTTTGCTACATCTAGTTGAAGACTTTCTGGACCAGAGACTAGAACTCCAATGTCTTCATTTGAAAATTGTTTCTCGATTGTCGCAAAAACCTCGGCAAAATTGGGTCGCCCTTTGAATTTTTTGGTGTAGTATCGATGAAGAAGTGTCCGACTACCTGTTTCTATGTCATGGCATCTTGGGAAATGGTGAGGTTGATGTAAAGGATCCATTTGCTTGGGTAGTTGGTCGTCTTCGGAACTTGAGATTTTCTTTGCATTTTCCCCCTTATAGTCGAAGCATGCATTCCAAATTGCAACAATGACTCCGCCAACTCCGCAAATACCAACTACCAAACTCACAAAGAAGAGACTCACGTGGATCCATTGAGGCATTTTGGATCCGTAGTCAAAGCGTTGAGTATCTTCAATATATTGTTGGAAAACTCCAAAGACAACAATTGTGGCCACGGTAGAAATGATAATGAACGACATCATCCATAGATTGTGTCCAATTGAAGTTGAAACAACTTTTTCATTTGAAGTTGAATTGTACGATGATTTATCCATAGTAATTGATAAAACATTTGTGGAATGGCCGGGAATTGATTGTTGTTTTGTTACATATACATCAACAACAATAGTAAGATTGCTTGATTGTAAATCTGGATATATTGATGTTGGAGATAGTTGTTGCAAAATCTGGCAATCCTTATTTGACCGCACTATCCAAATCAAGTGCACATGCTGGGGTAGATCATTTTGTTCTAATCCATAACGATGTAGAATATCCGAGATCATTGCCAAGAAAGGTGTAATACCAATACCACCTGCAATAAGTAATAATGTATTGTAACGCAAAAAATAGTCCGATTCATGTCCATAAGGGCCTTCCATAGAGATTTGGGTGGCAAAAGGGCATCTTGGCTCATTCTTTATAGATTTGGTAATCAAAGTATGCAAGTGTTGAGTCCAACTTGTAACCCCATGTGGTTTAATATATATAGTAATGTCTTTTTTTTCATCTAAAGGACTTGAAGCCACACTAAATGGATGCCATTCAAGTGATGATATACTTGGAATATTTATAAATAAAGCACTTATGGCATTAAACTTGAGGTTTGAAGATTTTGGAATCTTCAGTTCCATCACATCATTAGAAAGAATTTTTGCACTTGAAATGAACATCATTCTTCTTGATTGTTGAAATCGAAAGAATCTATCAATGAAATAGAGGAACACACCTCCCATGCAATATCCCGCCTTTTGGACTCCAATATGGTAGACAAAGAATGCAAAGAATACCCAATATAATTGGTGGGCATAGTAGAATAAATTGAAAGAACGTCTTCGAAAGAAAGAGATTGCAGTTATCCACATAATGACCCCAGCAATGAAAGCAATAAGTCCAGCTAAAAATGAAATTCCTGTGTGTGACCAAGTAAGTAGCTTCACCATATGGTGTTTATATGCAAAAATTCCAATGAAGATGCCAACATGTCCTGAAGATATAGTCATTGTTAGGTGGCCCAACCACGTGTGGTATCTTACTGCTTGTTCAAATGGAATGTCTATCATATGCAAAAGTGGCGATGATCGTGCAATGGGAATAAATAATAGTGATATAGGGAATACCAAAACTCGTCCTAAAACAATTCCCGCTTGTTTCCACTTTAATAAAGTTGCATTTGCATGTCCATCAAACATGCGAGCTTGAGGCAAATATTCATTTAAAAACATCCACAACACAACAAATAATGTTGTGACGATAAGTATAATGTCAAAGCTGTTTAATATGCCAAAAATCTTGTTAATAAATACCGGATGGGTCCATAATAATCTCCAATAACGTCCGCATCGTGTTGAAGTAAAACTTGAAGGATAACGTTGCTTGAATGCAAGATATAGTGTAGCAACAATTGTACAAAGGACAATTGGAAATGAATACAAAATATATATACCAGCTACATCTCCGAGAAATCTTGATTGTGTTGATTCTCCAACAACCTTTGTAAACTTGTAACCTTTGGTTGTGGTTGTATAACACCACATTATAATATTGAACAACATAGTAATCACTGCTAAAATAACAAGTCCTACTTCTATCAATTTTGCAATCATCTTATTCATTTTTCTCAAACAAAAGAACTTGAAACTATTGACCGTACACTACTATTTCAAATGTAAAAAATGTATATTATTCTTGAAAGTGATATATACTTATATAACTTTTGAACTCCATTTATATATGGATATATTTTTATATCCAACATATATCTTTTACTTTTTAAAAGTGTAAGAATTTCAAAAATAAAAGTTTAAAAAAATGTAATAAACTAAACTAATATATCAAAGTAAAAGATATTAATTCATCTTATTACAGATGGTAAAATAAATCGCATTGTGGTTAGAGTACCTCACTTCAAAATTTCACCCCCTCTATAGTCTTCTAAATTACTATACAAATAACTTAAGGCATTTTTATAGCAAGTCGACAAATATGGTACAAAAGTAGGGAAGTGGTTGGGGGCGATAGTCTCCAACGTAGAGTGTTTTCTTGACGATTGGGGAGCTTATGCAGATTGCAAAAAGCGAAGCAATTGACAAAAGAAAACCATATCCAAATCAAGTTGTCCGAATCAACACAACTTTATTAGTTCATGTCCAAATCAAACCATTCTAAGCAACAAAACATGTTGATTGGGACAATGTTTTCTCAACCATGCAAGAGCAAGAGTACGTGAGACTCTAGACTCTTGCTGCAGAATTTGGTCAAATGCGATTCATTTGGGGAATTTTTCAATTCCAGACATTGACATTGAGCTTGGGTTCGGAATTCACTTGTCAGGTTAAGTTTTTTTGGGCTCAATTTGGAAACCTACCCTGGTGAAATTTTGTTCTGAATGTGTGAATTGGTATGATTGGGTGTTTCTTTTCAAGGGTTTTAGGGTGCAGGGTTTAGGGTTTTTGATATGATTGGCCTTGATTTGTCAGTTTGTTTTTGAATTTGCTCTGCGGTTGCCTTGCTGTATGCTATGTTCAAATGACGTATTTATACTGATCCTTGAACCTTTGTTATGGGACTAAAGGCTTTCAGGAAAAAATTGCTGATTCTTCTTGCTGGCAATATGATTGTGTTCAGGGTTTGAAGGTGCCCATGGGCAAAACATTACGTCGTTAATTATCTGTTGCACCGCAGTACAGTGAGGAGTTGTTTTTTGAGCAAAAGCCCTTGAATTTCCATTGCACAGGTCTGTGGAGGCAAGGAGCAAGGTCTCTTTGGCAACTCTCTAGACATCGCTGAGACTCTGATGGTTAACCCCTTTAGGATGTTAGCAGCCCAAACTGGCCTACGAATTTTTATACAATACAATATGCCTTGCCTTAATTGAGTCCTCTTTTCAATGTTTTCGCTTTCCATTAAATGTGTAGTGAGCTTTAATGTGTTTTGTTGTATGGTTTGAGGTGGGCAAATGTAAGTGGATGGCTCATTGCTTCTCTCCTTTTTTTCAACATGTGATTCTTCTCATTAATTACTGAAATTCAATTCAAGTCTTGGGATGTGAGACAAAAGTGCAAAATTTTGGATAAAATTATTAATCTACTGATGGAAAGTTGTGCACTATCACATCTTCAGATTTCAGACTTTAATGTGAATCAGACTGTATTTTACGACGTAGTATACAAAAGCGTACACTTGCTAACATCCTAAAGGGGTTTAATTGAGTTGCAACACTGTGATGGCAGTATTTACTTGCAGAATGCCGTAGATTGACATAACATTCAAGAGCCTTCAGAGAGGCTGCCTTTGCCTCTCTGAAGTCTTCATCCACAAAATGCATCCACATATTATTAATGTATGCTTCACGACGGAGACAATGGCAGTACATTTATGGTGCGATCTATTTATTTGGCTAATTCTAGGACAAAATATACAAACAAATAATTATAAAGATAGATGGTCTGTCAAAAACCAAAGAATTCGTTGAACATTAAGGTAAACCAGCCTATGACAGGCCAAGTGCCTAAGGGTACCTTCGCACCAGCTTTTACGAATGGCCGGTGCTAGAGGCCAGCATCAGTCAAAGCACGATGACTTTAGCGGCAGTTGGCGTCCGCGACGGGTCGGTCGAACGCGCGGCTGAGGAAGATAATTCTTCAGCAACAAAATAGCGCTCTGTTCACATAGGCAGCGTTCGTAAGACAAGCACAGCCTGGAATTGGGTTAATTAGTAGCAGCATGTTCGCAGTGTCCACAACAGAAATTTTTGTTTTGGCGGTTTTCTGTGCGAAGTTGAGCAGGTGCACATCGTTTCCTAGAATGCAAGTGTGTAGCTGACGATTCTGATTTTGTTTGAGGAGAATTGGTTTTACGTTCTAGTGGTGGCATCGTTATGTTTGGAAATGCGGTACAGGTATTCAGTGGCGACAGGAAATTGAAGAAGCTGAACTTTAGGGTTTCTGGAGCACTCATATCGGTCCCCAGTGCTGACGCTGTGCGAACTCGGGCGAGCAATCTGCATAGTGAAATTGGAAGGGTTTCATGGTGCTCGGTCTGATGTTCTAGAGAGTGCGAGCAAAGTTTCAAGCACGTCGACGGAGAGGTAATCAGGATTAAATCACGTTGACAGAGATAGAGACGTCGTCAGGTTCGATTTTCATTTCCTACGTCTTCCTGTAAAATATTTGTCTTCAAATTTCGAGGTCCACTACTAGTACTGAGTTCGCAGTGCAGGGTCTGGGGTCGTCAGAGAATGCAAACTTCGAAATTGTTGACTCCTAGTACTGCATTTTCTTGCCCATTTATAGCGACCTCTAACAACATTCTGTCTTTCCTGACAGATACATCGGAGTCTTCAATTTTGCATGTGAATGCCGATGACTTCGACTAATTTCAATGCTAATTGAATTTCCTTGTCTTGCACCGCAGTTGACGAGGACGTCCAGGAAGATGGACTCGCAGGAATTTCCTGTTGACATGATTTCAGCAGCATGTCTGCTCTTAGTGATGCTTCTCAACACCAACCGGGCTCTACTGGACGCCATATCCATCACCGTACATGAAGACAGTGCTGAGGATTGGAATGCAGATTTTCGGAACACGGAAACTATGTCCATAGACACAGACGTGCTCTTCCAGTCAGCTTTGAACCACTTCCGTCTGTGGAGTAGTTATAGTTACTTGGATGAAGACTTAGGGTACTGGGTGAAACCTCGTTCAACCACGTGGTTTTCACAATTCTTATTGCACGAATACAATGACAGGCGCTGGATTGAAATGTTTCGTTTCAGTAAACGTTCTGTTTTTAATTTAGCTTCTTTGATAGCTCCAGCGATCCGGAAACAAGACACTAACTACCGCTCTGCAGTGCCAGTGCCAGTGCGTTTGGCATGTACTCTGTTTAAATTGAGTCACGGTGCTAGTTTCTTGATATGCAGTGAAATGTTTGCGGTCGGAAGGAGCACGGTTTCAATTATGTTGCGGCAAGTGGTTAATGCTATTAATGTAGCACTTCGAAATGAAATCAGCTGGCCTTGGGCAGAGCACGTTACTAGTACGGCCACAGCTTTCCAAGAGCTTTGTGGATTACCTGGTGTTTGCGGTGCAATGGACGCAACGCACATAGCAATCAGCAAACCACGTCTTGGCGCTAAGGACTACTTCTACTTCAAGACTGGAGGGTATAGCATAACCTGTCAAGCGGTGGTCGACACTTCAAAGCGTTTCATGGATTTATACGTTGGTATGCCAGGTTCAACGAACGACTCAAGGATGTTGCGGAGGTCCACCTTATTCCATCGAGCACAACATCGAAATTTGTGGGACATGTCATTGTCATTCAATGGCTTTGCACCTTATCTTATAGCAGATGCAGGTTATCCTTTACTTCCTTGGCTTATGGTTCCACATAGGCAGGACAACCAAATGTCTGTTTCACATCGTTTGTTCAATCGGAGGTTGAGCAGGGGCCGTGCTGTCGTGGAGAACGCTTTTGGAATTTTGAAACTCAGTTTCAGAGAATTGCTTGGTAAATGTGAGTTGGATGTGACTATAATCCCGGATGTCGTCACTTGTTGTGCGATATTGCACAATGTTCTCTTGAACCAGTCGCAGGAAGAGATTGAATTCCTTCTTCACGTGGTTCGAAATGAAGAGCACACGCAACGCCAAGAAGTTGTCGCTGCACCTGCTGCCCCGGACCGTGAAGCTGAGGTCCTCGACATCGACATCAACGTCGAAGCTGCTGCGGAGAAGCGTTCTGATTTGGGAATGTACCTGAGTTTGCAACGACTAGCTCCGACTTAAAGTGGGTAAGTCCGTCTTCTGAATTTCAACAATAGCACTTTCATTCTTTTATGCCAATGATGCACATCGTTGCCTTGAGGTTCATTTCTGTGTTCGTCAGCGGTTCGGTCATCGTCACACTATGCATGGCACTTTGTCTTGCACTGTGAGCGCTGGATTCACATGTGCACTGCATGCTGCTCGTGTCCTACAGATGTGTGTTGACGTAAGCTTGTATGTCCATTATTTTTCTACTTAAAGACTACCGCGACTTGCTCATGTCACCAGGAAGGTGCAACGACGTGCACGAAGGTTGGCCGTCCCTATCTGTACTTCGGCAATCCTGATCGGAGAGGAAGACAGTGCCGGCAGTAGAACCTCACTGTGCATATCATTGGTGAGTGCGGTGCACTCCACGATCTTCATGATGACTGACACACAAGACATACGGTCTTCAAAAGTGATTTGAATTGAAGGAGAAGGCAGTTGCTGATGAGGAGCTAGTTTTTGTACTTCAATCGGCATTTTACACGGTCGACGTTCGCAGCGTCAGAGCGAAGGCGCCATGAGCAGCAGGTAGAAATTTTGATTTCAGCTAGCATTGTCGTTGTCAAAGAAGTTATTCATATCTGTAGTGCAACATGCCTCGGAGCAGGTAGTCGCGGCAGCTGTTGGGAAGCCAGGCGATTAGCCCCGTGCAGTGCAGTGTAGTAGCAAGTGCCACAGTCATGGCGTTACAAACTTTTTTGAATCTGTACCTTGATATGCAGAACAGAGACTTCGGTACTGTACATATTTTTATTTTCAATAAAGGAAATTTATACACTTGAAAGCGTTTTGTTGCTCTATCCATATGATTGTATGCAGTGTGCTTTGAAGCATGTCTGTAAGCTACCGTACCTGTACTGAAATGAGCATAAGCGGTACTGAGGACGAGATGGGAAAAAAATAAGGACACCGACTGCGTGTCTACATAACTATACAGAGTACAAAGTGCCTTTTTTGTTACTGCATCCGTGACCTCCGCGATTCTGATGCCGCTCTGTGAATGAAGAAACGGAATGGGAAAACTAGTTTCCGGAAGGGGAATTCGGGGATTCGCTGGGAAGTGCACAATGAAGTCCTTCATGTGCAGCAGCTTCCGCTGACTGCCGCGCTTGTGCAATGGCATCAGAACCCACAGGGCCAGAGGGAGAGTGGGACGAACGCTTTCCAAATCCGGAACTCATGACGTGAGACAGGTTAGCTAGACATTGCACCACTTGCCCTTGTTTTTCAATTGCTAGCTTTGCATTGTCGTTGGCAGTGCGTGCATTTTCGTGAAGCCGTCTGTCTCGCTCCATCTGGTATTCCATTTGTTTCGTAAATAAAGTGAGCTGCATGTCGATCTTGGAGCGCTCAATCTCACGTCCAGCCGTGGCGATGTCCTTCATTTGGGTGGACATGGCATCGCCCGTAGCTCGTGTGGCCTCGGCTATGAGAGAGTGTCCCGACATGTTTCTCCGACGCACACCCGTGCTGCCTACCGTTCTTTTGTTTGCAGCGTCACCAGTATCGGAAGAGCTCAAAATGACAGTTGGAGGTGTTGGTGGGGGAAAGGACTTGCCGGCGGCTACTGGTACTGGAGTTCGCCTCATCGATGGTGTTTCAAAAGCTGACGAAGTTGTCTTCCTTGGAAATGAAGCATCGGGGCTGTCCATGGAATGACTGCAGTCGTCATTGTCACTGCTGAAGACTGCTGCTTCCACATGTTCGTGTGCGGTGCTCAAATGATGGCGTTGTCCTTGAACTTCATCGCTAATGGCTACTACAGGGTTGTAGTTGCTATCGTCCGACGCCATCAGATCTCGAGAATGCGGAGGTTGCATAGTGGGACGTGTTTGGTACCACTCATGTATTTGGAAAAAAGTTTCTTCTGCAAATGAACGTGGCAATCCTTCAGCCTTCCTTTCCGATCGACTCAAATTCCAGTAACTTCTTTCGTTCATGCCGCTTCGTGAAAAGAAATCAGCAAGTCTTTTGTATTCTGGAATTAATAGATTCCACTTCGATTTGCAGGCTGCACCGTCTCGAAGGCAAGGAGAGGATGCAGCTTCCATGACCTCCCGGCTTATACGCATCCATTTGGTTGAGTCTGGCAGCATCAACTGACGACTGTCTTTGCACACTGCTTCTTCGTTTGACATCTTGCGTTTCGCCTCCACAAGAGCGCTGATCTCTGATGCTTCCCAATTGGGCCCTCTTTCCTTGCGTGGCTTTTTCGGAGCTGGCGGTGCTGGACTCTCTGCTGCGTGCATACAAGGAGGCGACAAGCCAAGAACCCTGTGCGAAGGGCCTACTGTCGATGGCGGCAATGTCGACAAGCTCGCACTACGAAAACCTGCGACAGGCGATGAAGATGTTAGGGAAATTCTTTTCAAACGACATGAACCTCAAGTGAATACGGAAAGCCGTAACTTCTCTACTCTTTCATGACAATGCGGAGAAGTAGTTTTGAACTGAGTACCGGAAACTGCAGTTTGTACTACTGTTGTCCGATCTTCAGCGGCGTTGTCCACAGCAGTCGATGCTCCTGCATGGACAATGAAAATTAAACAATATGAGGACAACTTCGTTCAATACGTACATCGGATCGACCATTATACTCCAATGCTGACATCTGCGTGGACACAGACTAGCATTCCGACTGCCAATGAAACTTGAGGCCGAAAATCGCATCGACACAGGGAGCTACATAGCTTTGACGAACAGAAATGGAAGATTGTAACCACGTGTTTCAGCCGGGTCGTTCTAATTCTAGTATGAAATCCAGAAAATTAGGTAGCATGAAATCATACCTCTTTCTGCATCACGAAGTCCTGAAGTACCAACGCCAGCGGATTTTTGTCCCACGCGGTGAGACATTCTGATCTCTGCGGACTACAGGTCTTGTGCAAGTGGACAGCACTGAAACCAATTGTTTCACAGAGCGGTCGACCACACTTGGAAGCTGTAATCACAGTTGCGAACAAGTCCCTAGCAGAAGACTGTAGCGATGAAGGATACCAGCGATCACAGATTTGCTTAGACGTCGATCAATCACAATGAGATTGTATTCTGCAGCTCTGATGATGGCCACTTTGAAGGCTTCCGATTACATTTTCTAGCCGCCCTCCTTCAATTCTGAAGCGCCGAATGCAAACACGAAATTGCTGCATGCATGCGTTTGCCTACGTACGTTCACGGCATTGTAATTCTTATTAATTTTTAAATTTTTTTTATTCGAACGCCTTTTTTTTACTAGTTAATCGGCAACTTAGCGTAATCGCTGTGGAAATCACCATTAACGTAACACCGCCCCCGAGGGTTGGAATCTATAGAAAACGATGATTTCACTAGTACTCTTAAACTGGCGGCCAAGGACGGTCTTTACATAACTGCTTCATATTTGAGGAAGCTAACAACGCTGCTTCCCTGCTGCCGAACCTCATATGCCATGGCTCGGACTTCTGCACCCCTCTCAGTGCGAACCCACTCTCCAGGTGCTTCGTATAAAACCGCCTTAATCAGTGCCGTAGCAACTGGTGCGAAGGTACCCTAATACAGACATCTATAAGATGACCCATTACAGTTTTCCATCAATCTGTGCCAGGTTTTTTCCAATTAATGTAAGCAAAACTTTATTAGGTAACTTGATGGCTGAAATCAATGTTTTGTATGATGGTGATGGAGATGTTAGAGACTGTTTTAGGAACTCGTCCCTTTCTAGTGTAATTCATTACATGAACTAACTTTTTTTATTCCTTTATGTCATGTTTATGTTAGAAAATATTTCAAACCTGTTAGGAAATATTGTAACTGCATTGGGTGGTTTGATGACCACCATGGGTATAGTTTTTGATGGTTGTGGGATAGTCTACAGACTGATTTGAGCCATCTGGCCAATTCACTTCAAAAATCTGTAACAAATTCATACTTTGTCAAAAAAATAAAATTTCAGTTGTTCTACCAATTTTTCATGTTTGCCTTTATATGAAAAAAAATTTCAAAATTTCAAATATGTCAACAAGGCAAACCAGGCAATCTGCCTGTCATAGGCTGGTTTACCTTAAATGTTACTCAGAAATCTGTAGTGAGCTTGTATTTATGCTATTGGGCTGGTGCATGTGGGACATCAGTTGCTCATATGATAGTGATTGGAACTTTGGGTGCAGTTTTGAATTAGGTGAAAAGTGGAAGACGAAGTGGGAAATGAATGTACAGTGGGCTACAGTTCATTTACGAATTCTTCAGTCAGTTTTCAGTCAGTTTTCAGTAGAAAGTCCAGCAACTTTAGAAAGCTCTAGCGTGCTCGAAAATGAACCAATTTTGAAACCGCAAATTGCATTGGAATTGCAATGAAGTGCACTTCAACTTCATAACAAGTGAAAAATGAATAGTTTAAAATTATACAACAATTTGGATTCCTTTTATACACTATCTACCATTTCATAGAGAATAGTCAATAAATTTTTGCATTCGGGTGAAGAACAAGCAAGAAATCACACATGCAATTCAAGTGGTATGGGAAAGAGTATCTCTGAAGCAATTGTGAAGGTTCATTTTGTATATGTACCATTGAATACAAGTTGTAATTTTCACAAATGTTGGCAATACTAGATAGTACATAGTGTTTAGAAAACATCAAATTCTTTATATGATTTTCAATTACATATGTGTGTTTATAATGATGATAAAGTAGATTTCAAGGTGACTCCAACGCAATTTGAAATTTGAAATTCCATTCACTTTTTAGCACACAGGGGCCTCCCAAAGTTCTCCTAATCTTAGCAGGATCCCCAAATTCGTAAATGAACTGTAGCCCACTGTACTTGAGGTAGTCTAACAAGGCTGAAGTAAGGTAGGAGCATCCATAACCATCAATTTAAGCAATTCAGCAAAGCTGGAGGCAAGTTTTTCTACAAAAAATATTTTTTCAATATTAGAAATTGAAAATCATGAATTAAAAAATTAATTAATTAAATTTTAAATTATATATATATATGGATAAAGCATCTAGTTTCTTAAAAAATTCAAAGCATTATTCCCTAGGGCATCCTAAACTGCACTCTAGTAAATTTGTCTTGATTCTAGTGCCCAAATCTTAAAAATTAGAGTCCACCAACCACAATTAAGCATGGAGATGTGTTTCAAGGTACTTTTAAGCACACTTTAAGGGCACACTACAATCTAGGCATGGTTCACTCACACTTATGGGTGTTGCTACCTTACCACTAGAATTGATTTGTCTGGAAAGTGAAGAGGACCGAATTACACGACAACAAGGCCTTTTGACATAAGCAATTTGTACTACTAGTATAGTAACAAGAGGAATCGACCATCTAAGGAGAAATATAGAGCTGTTGACAAAATTTTATGTCAACATTTCCATTTTTTGGGGTTGGACAGAGAAAAAGAAAACAATTGAATGACAATTTTTTCCGTAATTTTTTGATTGTGACTGAATTAAATATGTTTTTTTGAAGGAAAAGGGGCATAGGCCGCTGTAGATGCACATAGATTGTACCAATAATCAAATCAAATGAGCATTTAAATACACCAAGGTGGTCCCAAAAGTGATTAAAAAGATGATTAAAGCATCAAGACGATGTCAAAAACCAAGCAATGTCCAAAGTGGTGACAAATATCAAGTTATTGAGAGCATATCCTCACATCAATAAATTGGTGCTCCAATCCAACCATCCAATTTCAATATTGCTATTAGTTTCTATTTAGACAATTTAAACACGCATTAATGAGTCACGCACAATACCTAATGGTATCCTCTATTTACTACTCACTATCTTTAAACCAAGCACTTGGAATGAAATTTTCTCTCTTCATAAAATCTTGTCCATTTTTACACCCATCTGCTCTATTTCATGCCCTTTTTAGGGGCAATTTTGAATGCCCGAGTGATTTCAGAGCATGTTATCTTATGACCATGTGAAAGCAAATGATATTGTATTTGGTGCCCTCGATAAATGCTTTCTAGAAATCAACAATACCTTACAAAGGTAGTGGCACTTTAACCCCTAAATGTCCAAAGTACCAAACTCTAGTGTTGACAATATTTTGAAGTTAAATAAAACCTTACCAAGTTATTATTTGTAGTAGCTTATGTATTCTTTAAATTGTTTCAAAAGTCTAGTTTTAGCATTAAAAATTTGATTTTGAAAATGAATGATTATGATTTTTCTATTCAAGATTTTGTGCCAAGGTGTCCATTAGCAAAACTTGATTTCCTAGTGTTGAAGGCTCTTGGAAATGAATCTCAAATACACTAGATCTTGGAGAAAATGTCACATTAAAAATTCATTTAAAAACATTGTAGAATAGATTTTGAGAAGCCATAAATTGGTTGGGGTTATATATATTATGCCCTTTAACCTCAAATTTTTTAGGGGACCAGTTTTTTAGATTTGACATGTGAAGAAAGGATTGAAAGACTTGAAATCACTTTCACAATTTGGCACCCTCATGATTAAACATTAAAACCTTTCAATCCATAAGTGATATTGTTAGTTGTCTTTTCTTTTTCCATGTAATCTCTAACATGTCTAGTTTGAATTTGTACGGTTATAAAAAAAATTTGAATTGATAAAATTTATTAAAATGTTGTATTTTTGTTCAATGTAGAGCAAATTCTAAGAAGCTCAAAAAAAGGCCTTGGGCATTTAGAGAATAAATCATCACGTATCTAAGATAAAATCATATTTTTTTACTCCATGTGTCCTACTAAAAACCTCCAAATTGGAAATAGTGTATGTACCACTAATACAACTTCATTTATTGATTTTGATCATTGATAGTTGAGCAAGTGATGTGGATTTTTGGAATTGATTGAATGGGAATTGATTTGGATTCAACATCACTTACTTAACAATCAAAATTAGTAAATGGAGTGATTTAGTAATACATGCACTGTGTCCAGTTCAATAGATTTTAGTGGGACAAAGGGAGCACTTAATAGCAAACCAAATTTGCATGAAAAAATGATCAGTTTCCTATTTAGAACTTGAATAGTTTATCAAAATGTCTATGTAGTGGTGCATTACTTTTTATTGCTTCAAGGTTCCAAATGTGTTGTTGTCTTTTACAAAACCTATGACTAATTGTAGGAGCCTAAAGTATGTTGCTTTTGAAAATTTATAAGATGTTTTTTGAGCAATAGAAAATTCAAATTTTACTTGCATTTCTACTATTGGCGACATCTTTCATTACAAATTGTTAATCTCGTTGAAGAGAGTTTTCATAATGTGGCTGGACAAGGAAGATAGTGAAATGCTTAAAAGATAAACATGCCTTTTAGCAAGCAAATTTGCTATCAACTTATCTTGGAGAAGCTTTTTTTCAATTCCCATATTTTTTAAGAGATTGAAAAGTTTGAAAGAAGTCATTTGCAAGTAAATTAAGACGTTTCAACAAGAAATTAATATTTTGTGATTTTTCAAAGTTTATTGGAACTAAATTGGTAAAGCGGGAGTAGACCCATGCTAAAACACATGTTGATGTGTCTTTTTTCCAAGTGCATTGTCATGATGCTAAAGGGTTTCTAAGATTGTAGTAAATGTGTAGGTGACTAATGCAAATGAGGGGATTCAGTAGATGTTGGAATTCAGGTGATTTTTTAATGATCAAATCCAGAAGTTGCACATCCTATTATTTATAATAAAATTACTTTCATTCTCATCCATGACAATAAAGCAAAAGCAAAAAAAATAACCTTGATTTCAATCAATTCAATGTGAATAAATTTAAACTTAAAAATATACAACTCTTTTTACTTAATTATTTTTAACTTGTTATACATTTAATATTAAAAAATATTCGTTTTTGTCTATTTTTCTTTGAAAAAATTAAAGAATGAAGTTGTATTGATTACATCCACCTTTTGATTTAAGAATGCATCTTCTTGCAAGTCATCTTAAATTGAAAATGTTGTAGAAGAAATTCTTAATTTTTTAAATAGAAATCTATCCCTATCTTTTCATATATGTTTTTTCCATCTTAGAAAAAAAAATGTGATATTTTTGGACTAAAATTTGTAATGTGAAGTCACTTGTATTAGAGACATAAGAAAAAATGCATCTTTTTGAACTAATCATATAATTTGAAACTAGGGCTCTATTACTCTTTGTGGCCACCTCCCAAACCTTTGAAAACATCTTTGGTACCTGCAATGTCATCACATTTTGTCACTTTCTAGTTGCCAATTAGGATTTGCATTGAACTCCAAATTAGGTTGAGAATATACAAGAATAGAAATCCACATATTATTGAGTTGACCACAATATTACACAAGAATAGAAAATCATGAACAATAACACTTGATACTTTCATAAAATTTGAGAGAAGTGCAACCACCAAGTAGGGTTGATTAATATTTTAGAATTCTCATACAATTGAATTTGTTTTGTTTTATGAACTACAACAAAAAATTATGACCAATGGCACTTCATGCATTGAGATAAAAACTCTAAGTATAAGCAAACAATCATCAAAGAGGGTTGAGAAATATTTTTGAACCCACATAATTGATCTCATGTTATAAATAAGAACAAAAAATTTGATGCGTTAAGAAAAATTTAAGAAAAGTACAACCATCAAATAAGGATTGAAACATGTTCAAAATCCTCCTATTCATGAATTGATCTCACGTTGTGCACAAGAAGTAATAAGAAATTATGGCACATAGCACTTAATGCATTAAAAAAAACTCATGAAAAGTGCAACCATCAATCTAGGTTGAGAAATATTCTTGAATCTACATCCTACTAAATTGATCTCTCATCTTATAGTGCCTAAAGAAAAATTCAAAAATGTGCAACCATCACATAGGGATTTTGATTTCAAAATGACATATTTATTGGCTCTGTACCAAAGGGGAATTTTGAAAATTATAATAGGTGTATTCAAAAAGTCACCTCTGCTCTCAAAAACAAAACAATGTTATAAAGGAATTTGCATTTAAAATTATTTTTCATCCTTCATAGGTCAAATCTTACTTGTTTTTATTAAAATAATACAATTGTCGATGAAGGGATACACAAATTATTTGAAGCAACAATGTAACAAAAAGATGTGTAATGTCCATTTTCTTCCCCCGCCTGAAAAATTGAGAGCTGTTTTTTTTTTTAAATCCTCCCTTCCCGATGCCATTGATCTTGAAAAATAATTTTGGATATGGATACGGATATGATATATATATACGGATATGGTATAGATATATGTATTGTACAAATATAGATACAATATGGATATGAATACAGGATATGGATACAGATATGAATAAGGGATATGGGATATATCCCATATCAAATGCCACCCCCATCTCCACCTAAAAATTACAAAGGGGTGGGATAGGTGGGTAAAAAAAGTATTAACTTAATTAAAAAAAAAATTTGAGCTCACAAGGGGTGGGGTGGGGGTGGATTACAAAATAATTTAATTTAATTTAATTTAAATTGTTTTTGAGCTTATTGGGGGAATGAAATCTATTTTATTTTATTTTATTTTGTTTTTGACTTCATTGTGACGATTTGTCACAATGACAATGACAATGAGCTCAAAAGATGCATTAACTGCATTAACACAATTGTTCAATAATTATGGCTACATTTTCTATCTTCATTTCATGCCTTCAATTGTGTGAAGTCAAAATTCTAATATTTCCATGTCCATGTTGTGACTTAGTTTCATTATTTAATCATTTGGCCTCAAAATTTTGTAGCTAAGTTGTGGCTTCATTTTATGGCTTAGTTGTGAGGCCTTGAAATTTTGTGACCAAAGCTTGTCTATTTGTCTCTTCACACCTAGTGCAACCTATATTCATGTGTGTGTATATATATATATTTTAATAATTTTTTAACTTTTTAATTTTTTTAATTTTTTAATTTTTTATTTATTTATTATTATTATTATTATTATTTATTTATTTATTATTATTATTATTATTATTTTTTTTTTTTATTTTTTTTATTTTTTTTATTTGGTGCTAATTTGAATTTTGTGCTAATTTGAAAAAGATGTAGATCTAATTTTGCAGGCTCTTGTTTATCTATTATATTGCTTGCAAATAGAAATTAAATTATGCAATCTATAGAAATTTTAAAATTTAAAATTTAAATTTTAAGAAATGCTTAAAAAAAATTTATACAAACATTTACAGTGACTCTTAAACCCTAAAATTTTAAATGTCTCATTTAAAGGATTATAAACAATATCAAGTTGTGGAAATCATTTTTTTATTTTTGAACTTTATGAACATTGATTTCTTTTATAAAAAACACTAAAATTTTATAAACTACTACAAATCATTATATTTTATTTAATATAATTGATTGCAAGGAAATGTCAAAAAATATATAATCTCATATCTCAAATAATAAATATTAAACTTTAGAAGATGCACCTGGATGACATTCAATTGTGATCTTACAACATTAGAGTCCTAATTTTTTTTCTTTTAATATAGATTTAATATTAGACAAGTTTGCTATTGTCAACAATAATATGATAAATATATAAGCTGTTTTAAAATAAAACTATATTGGAGGTCATGAAAAAGAGATATTAATGTAAGTCAGTAAACTGGATTTTTGTTTATTTATAATCAATTTGTAAATTATAAAATTTGATCCAATAATGACAAATAATGGCAAAAATTCCATTGGATAAAGGCATAACTCCACCATTTTGATGTACTGTGGTACTTAAAATTATGTAAAATTTCAAATTTAGCAAGAACTGTTTTTGTATTTTTAACTTGAAACAATAAGTTCAAACAAAAGTAATTTTGTTTCTATTATAAAAGCTACCAAATATGACAAGTTTGACAGATATCGGTATCTCTGCATTAGTGAATTGTATAAGTGCTTTAGTTTTCTTCTTTAGTTTTATCATTCTAAGAGTGCAACCATTAAATGATCGAGTATATTTTCCCAAATGGTACATCAAAGACAATCAACGAAAAGGAAGCCCTTCAAGTCGAAATCACCGTCGCAACATGGAACGATACTTTGAAACCGAATGTCAACCCTATTTTATGTCATGTTCGTGGATTTTAACAGCCTTACGCATGCCAGAGCAAAATCTCATTGAGCATGCAGGTTTAGATGCAGTTGTCTATCTTCGAATCTATCAAATTGGGTAAATTTTCTATAATCATAACAATTCTTGAAATTAAAAAATATAAATATTCTAATTGCATATTTTAATCACAATAATAATGCCAGAGAAGACTTTGTATTCGTATGATTTTCTTAAAAGATTTCAATGCATAAATAAATTATAATAATATCTTTAGTTTATAATAAAATATGAATTAAAAAAATCTAAGTAGTTGAAAAAATAAAATTATATATATATAATTATTATTCAAAAAGCATCCTTTATATGATAGTAGAATCTTATATAAATATATTGATTAGATTGAAAATATTTATTCCGTTAATGATCATGGGACTTTCGATTATAGTAACAATAAATATTGGAGGAGGTCATTTAAATACATTAGATCCAATTATTAACTCAAATTCAACATTAAGCTCTATTTCTCATTCAACAACCAATACAATGTCCAATTCAACATTATTATATAGTGATATTGACAAACTTTCAATATCTAATGTACCAAGTGGATCTGGAAGGTACTTAGTATTGAAATTTAATTAAATCTTGTTTCCATATTGGTTTGCTTTTTTATTAATTAACAAAATAAATTTATTATATTCTTCAAGTTTTTTATTAATATCTAATTGTCCATGGCACCCCACCCACTTTGATGTTGACAAAAGCTTAAGTCAAATACCAAATTACTGCTTTTAATATTTTGCGAGACATATCTTTTACGGTCTATTTTTAGAATAAAAAATCTAAGTTTGAAAATCAACGTTTGTGATTTTTCTGATCAAGATTTTGTGTAAGAGTGTTCATTGCAAATCTTGGTTTTCTGAAGAGCTTGTAAAAATTAGCCTAAAAAATACAATGAATTTTAGGGGAAAATCACATTAAATTTTCATTAAGAAAATTTGCAAAGTTGATTTTGAGAAGCCATAAACTGATTGTAGTTATATATGTTATGTCCTTTAACCTTGCATTTTTATCATAACCTCGATTTTAAATTTGGCATATAAAAAGGGGATCGAATGTCATATGTTGTGAATTTAATTATTTAAAAGATTTTTGAATCATTTTAAAAAATAAATAAAATATAAACTTTGCAACAGCATATCAAATTATTGCATGTGAAATAGTTACAGTTGAGTTGTGAACAACACAAATGCACGTGTCTTACAGGTTATGGACACACTTGGTGATGGCATATGTTTTTACAGGTTGGACTTGTTTTATTCTTTACAAAGAATATAAAACCATTGCAGCCATGAGATTGCAGTTTCAAAGCAATGATCGCCGACATCCCGAACAATTTACGGTGAGAAAAAAATAATATGTTGAATATAAATTGTATTTGCATAAACATAACATTGTTAACCCTTAACCCCTAAAGGATCATTTGTCCTCTCGGGGGACAATTTGGGTCTGGGTAGGTTCTTATTGTCTCAATTTGAAGTAAAATTTTGTGAGAGTTTTTGAGTTTTTGTAGTTTTGCAAGAGCTTTGTGGATATATAATTTTTGTTTCAATCAAATGCCGTATGAAAAAACTATGGCACAATAAGCAAGAAATGGACATTAGTGGGGAGCCCAAAAAAATTACAAAAAGTCAAAATCAATTTTTTTAATTTTTTCCTTAAAATATCATGTTTTTATGTATACTTAAAGCTTTGATTCATTTTATTTGGACTAGGGATGAGAAAGTTATGGACAATTTTAGTTTTTTGGGCAATTTAAGCATCTTCTTGAGAAAAAACTTTTTGTCCAACTTTGAATGCTAATATCTTCCTATCTGTACAGTCAAATTTGATGAAATTTTTACTACATGATCTCAGATAAGTTAAGTACAAGATCATACGATTAAATTCCAACTCTTTTTTTGATGTTGTTTCCTTAAGTGAATGTAGCAGAAGTGGTAGTTTTGAGTGGTTTTTGACAAAAAAACACCCTCGGTGGCTTTAAGGGTTAAACGACGTTGCGACCATTTTTCTACTATATGTAATAATTAGTAGTCTACTACAAACTAAGAGTTGGCTTCCACGTAGAGTTGGGGGGTGGTTAAGCCCACCGATTAATAATGGAATGGGAGTCCGTTTTTTCTACTGCCCCGACTCCACATGGAAGCCAACTCTAAGTTTGATAGTCTGCTAAATTTTATTTTTTCAAATGTGATTTGAGTCCTAATACCAATAGTGTTTCTATGTAACTATATGATTTTGATTGACTAATTGTAATATTAAACCACATCTAAATCCCCAAAATAAAATGTAATGCAAAATTTATTTTTATTTTTCTTATATTAAATACACAATACAAAATGAATCTAGGTCCTTGTTCGTCAAGTACCTCGAACATTGGAAGAACCAATTAATGCTCAAGTGCAAAAGTATTTTCAAATCCATCATCCAGATTATTATTTATCTCATCAAGTGAGGAAACTCCAAATTTTAAATATTTATAAGAGAAATATATTTAAATCTATTTGTTAGATTTAAGAATTGAAAAAAGAACAAAAAAACCTTCATATATATTTGGACATTGATATTTATGTGTATTTATTGACTTTGAAATTTGATAACTTCTCAAAATAGTCATCAATTTCTTATGTTTTTTAATTATTATTTTTGATTGATGATAGGCAGCTAGTCTATAATGCAAACAAGTTGGCACGCCTAGTTAGAAAAAGAGAAAAAAAAGAAGAATGGCTATCTTTTTGGCTATTAAAATTTCAAAAAACAAACAAGAAACCTACAACTAGGGTATTGCAATAAATCAATTTTGTTGCAAATTGTAATAGCAATATTTTTACGATCTGTGTTTTCACATATTATTTGAAAAATATTGATAAAATTAAGCTTATATAAAGTCTAAATGAATATTAATTTATAAATTATATTTATATGTTACAATATTGAATTAAAATCATAATATTTTGGTGGTAAGAAACTTTACATATACATATTCATTAAGAATGAATTTATTTTTATTTAAATTTTTTTTAATTATATACTAAAAAATAAAACTTCATTACTAATTTAGAATAATTATTATAGTACAAATTTTTATTTTTGTTTCAAATCCATTTCTTTTAGATTATGGGATGCGGACTATGTGGAGCAATAGTTGATGCCATTGAATTGTACCTTTCAAAGATAGAAAAATTAAATAAAGAAGTAAGAGTATTACTGAAAAAAACTAAACTCAATTCAGTAGAAATATGTATCCTATTCTATATCAATGTATCAAATTAAAAGAAAGTGTGTTTGAGCTACCGTAGAGTTATAATGCAATGAGAATTTTTCATAAATATACCATAATATTTAAGTTACTTAAAAGAATAATTTAAAATTATTGGTAAATGTTGATATTAATGTAGCACTTCTAACTTGCTAATTGTTTTTTAGAAATTAATACAATACAATAATATTTTAACATACTACACTAATATAATAGTGTGAATTTGATAAATTATTGTCACATCTACTAATAAAATGTACTGTTGTATCCACAAACAAACTCATCATTCATAGTATTTTTTGGAGTTGAAAGAGTGCAAAAGTTTCATTCACTCTTGTCTTTTTGTACATTCTCACAAGTTGGTTGATGTAGGCAGAGGCTGAAAGAAAGTTGGTTTCTCAAGATGTTTCGTGTACAATGCCAACAACATTTGTATCATTCAAATCAAGATGGGGGGCGGTTGTTTGTGCCCAAACGCAACAAAATATGGACCCAACAATATGGATGACAGAATTGGCTCCAGAACCTCGCGATATAAATTGGAAAAATTTAGCTATTCCGTATATGCAATTAGGATGTCGTGTGATAACTGTGGGAATTGCATTATTTTTGTTGGTCTTTTGTTTTATGATTCCTGTTGCTATTATACAATCTTTGGCAAGTCTACAAGGATTAAAAACTGAATTTCCTCAACTTCAACCTTTACTTGATCAGTAAGTATCGCTAAAAGCATATCTATATTGGTGTGTGTATATATGTATATGATAAAAATTACTAATAGAAAGTATAAAGGCATGGTTTTCAAAAGTCCAGATAGGCACTAGTTTAGTGTCCATATAGGCTTTAGAAATCCTACTCTAGCACCATTAGAAGCTAAGTGCCTTACAATCTCTTTTCTTCTAAAGATTTAAAAAAAATGTAAAACTCTATTGATAAAATTAAAAATTAATTAATTTTATCATATATTGACATGTGCTAGTATTGGCTTGTTAAAATGATAGGAAACTTTTTGCATCATTCATTCAAGGATTTCTACCCGGATTCATTTTGAAAATATGTATGTTGTTGGTACAATATATTGCCAAATACCTAGCCACTATTGAAGGCCACGTGTCCCTATCAAAAATTGAACAACAAGCTGCACTTAAATATTACTATTTTGTGCTTGTTAATGTATTTTTTGGGAGTATTCTCACTGGGTCTGCTTTTCAACAACTTCAATCATTTGTAAACTCATCATCTGTAGTTGAGTATGCATTTTTATCTCAAAACTAATTTTTTAAATATCTAAATATTTTGTTTATGAAATTGAATTTATCAAAATAATATAAATCATTTTAATACTAAATCACATCATTAGAGTTAATCGTAAAGGTTGTCTTAAGTTGTGATGGTGGAGTCATAGGAAGGTTAATTAAAAATAGTATCAAAGAAACAGAGCAACAAACTCCATTAGACCCCAATTTTGGTGCTTCAAGGAGTTTTATTTCTCAAATTCTAGCTCATTGGTCCTACATTGCACGCTTTACAATTAACTCTATTAACTTCAAAATTTTATCTACTTATTGCTTAAAATGAAGACAATAATCTAGTACATTTGCAAAAATATAAACATACATAAATTTTTTGAAATTTTGAAATATTGATATTATAGAAGTAGAAATTTTAAGTATAAAGTTTTTAAAAAGTTACCTTAACATACAGCTTTATAAAAACACTTGCTTACACGATTCCAATGAAAGCAACATTCTTTATAACATATATTATGATTGATGGATGGGCTGGAGCTGGTTTTGAAATCTTACGTCCAATGGATTTAGTCATGTACCATATAAAGAATTCATTATTTGTTCACACTGCAGCCGATAAAATGCGCGCAATGGACCCGGGACCTATATGCTTTTATGTTGGTTTAGCCCAATTACAACTCTATTTTCTCATGGGGC
Source organism: Antitrichia curtipendula (assembly GCA_951230915.1). Lineage (NCBI taxonomy): Eukaryota > Viridiplantae > Streptophyta > Bryopsida > Hypnales > Leucodontaceae > Antitrichia > Antitrichia curtipendula. The sequence goes on from OX579640.1 coordinate 4,452,620, forward strand.
TAGTGTATTCCGTAATAACACCTATTATTTTACCATTCATAATTTTATCTTTTGCAATCAATTATGTTGTTTATCGCCATCAGGTATATAATTATTGGTTAATAAATTTTTCATTATCTACCAATTCATAGATGGATTACAAATAGAAATGTATTTTTTAAGAGTATTTGTTAATATTAACGACCTTCATTAGTCATTAGAGAAAGAATCTTTTTCTAAAGTGATTCATTTCAATTTCAGTAGTGTTAAAAATGACTATTTGATTTATTTTAGTCACTTACAATAGAAGTTAGAACAAATATTTCATTGTATTATATACAAGTGTATATATAAAACACAATAATATACAATATTTGAGTTATTTTTTACTTATATATAAAGATGCATATTTAAAATAAGATTTTAAATTTACTAACATTCAAATGCATGATTGATAAATATTGTAACATTGTATATTTTTATAATAAATAATATAGAAAACATTGCAAAAAATCCAATTACAACTTTTTCTAGATATTTTATAACATTTTTTATGATAAAAAATGTTTGTAGGTGATAAATGTGTATGAAGCAGCATATGAAAGCGCAGGAGCATTTTGGCCTTTTGTGCATGGATGTATTATTTTGTCACTAATTCTTGAACATTTAATGTTGATTGGATTGTTTCTTATTCAAGGGCCTGTTACATTTAAAACCATAGATATTAATGATGAAGATTCCACTATACAACAAATTAAACTTTTTGTACAACAAACAATGAGCTCTACACCATTTATCATTGCATTGCCAATATTGACATATGTTTTTCACAAATATTGTAAATCTCGATTTGAACCGTGTTTTACAAATTTTCCTTTAGAGGTAAAGTTAACAATTTTGAATGGACATGTTAGTAGTTTATTTATTGAAACTGAAATTTTTTTAATCAAAATATATCCTTAATAGAATTATTCAATATTTTACAGCATGCAACTGCAAAAGATAGGGACGATAAAGCTAAAGATCCAAATTTCAACATTTCTCAATTTTTACAAAATTCTTACAAACATCCAAACTTTCTTGACGAGAAGCCAATAGAAGAAACCAGAAAGATCATTGAATCTTTTGAGCACAATAACACTAAGAAAAAAATGAAATCTATAACTCAAAAAAATGAAAAATTGGATTCAACAATTGATATACCAAACATGGTAAGATTGTAAACTTAGATTTCTTAAAATGTTCAAATTTTTAAAATGAAAAGAATTTTTTATTTATAATTAAATTTTATAAAAAAATGATTATTTACAAGTAATTTATAAATTAATTAAATTCATATAAAATCTTCAATAATAATCATAATTGCTAATCACTGGAAATAGATAAATTGCATAAATAACTAAGCCCAATGAAGATATAAATTTGTAGTAGATTTCACAGTTTGTTGATTATTAGAAATGACTTGACTAACTTCCCAAAGTTTAGAATCCAATTGAAATATATATGATTTGAAATGTACAATGTCATGATTTAATCCCTAAAGGATTGTTTGTCTCCTCGGGGGACAATTTGGATCCGGATAGGTTCCTACAACCTCAATTTTTAGTGAATTTTTTGAAGATGTGCGGTTTTGCAAGAGCTTTGTGGATATATAATTTTTTTATTTCAATTAGTGTCTACTCGAAAAAATTATGGCACAATAAGCCAAGAATGGAGGTTGGTGGGCAGGACAAAAAAAACATAAAATGTCAAAATTAATTAAATTTTTTTTTTCTAAAATTATATATTTTAATCTACATTTGAAGTTTTGATTCATTCTATTTGGACTAGTAATGGGAAAATTATGGACAATCTTAGTTTTTTGGGCAATCTAAGCATCTTCTTTTAAAAAATTGTTAGATAGGATTTTATTTGCTTGCTAGAACAATCTCATTGTTGGGATTATTGTATTTTAATTTCATCTTAGAGCTATTAACGATTTTGTTTTTCCTCAATCTTGAACCTACTTCTAGTACTTAACAAATTTTTAATGAGTAAATATTAAGTGTTTTTTTCTTGAATTTTTTTTCGTAGATTCCCAAATCAAGTATTCAACATAAAAACCTAAAAAATCAAAATTGATAGTACAAAAAATTTAAGTTAAGAAGATTCTAAGCAAATAATTATAATCAAGCAAGGTGCAAAAAAACTTGTTTTCTTCCCTTTGGATGCAGATATCTTGCAATCTATGCTATAGAAATTTCTAAAATTTCTTGCATACATTAGAGTTATTCGTAAAGTCATCCCTAGTTTGATACGCAGATTTTAAACAAGCTCTTATACAAATTGGTGAAAGGAGGTAAAGCAACCCATATGGGATATGTAAATGGTTGGAGTTGTAAGTAACTTGTAAGAGCTTGGAGGAGCTCAATCTTAAAATAAACCCATATCCTTTGAGAGTTCACAAAGAACAGTGGATTTCATTATAAAAACAACCTCTCCACCCTCCATTCTCACAAATTGTCAATGTACAATTTCTAAGACAGGTAAACTCAGGTCCAAACTTTTATAGGCACCATTTCGATGCGAAAGAAAGTTTGGTCTCAAGTTTTATTTTGCTAGTATTGATTGCGCGAGCTTTTTACTCTTTCACCTGCTTCTTTACATAAAGCAGGGGTTCAAACCCCAGTTTTACCTCTAAACTCGGGTTTACTTTACGAATAACTCTATTCTACTACTAGTCTATTATAAGATCATACTGTTAGATTTGCAAAAAATAACAATTTTTAGACTTTTTTGCTCTTTGCAATAGAAGTGGCAGTTTTGAGTGTGTTTTGATGGCCTCGGTCCTTTAGGAGTTAAACATCTATTTGGATGATTGTACATTTGTGCTTAAATTTTTTTATCCAAAATCTTGAAGCACTTAATCTATAATTTAAAATCTAGTTATGACTAACTGAATGCTATGTTTCCATCTAGATTTAGGAAGTGCTCAATCTTGAATTAAAAATCTAATGACTAACTAAATACTCCCTTTGTCCTAAAATGATCTTTTCATTCCCCTCAATGTTATTTTATCCTAGAATGATCTTCAAGTTGCTCAAGAATGATCATTTTTGTTCTTAAAGATTCAATGAATGGATAACAACTTCCTTGAAATATTTGAAAACAAGTTTAAATAACGTTATTTTCAGCCCTTAATCCCAAACATTTTGTCCAACCAGAAGATCATTTTGGGAACATATAATTTCCTCTGTCCCAAAATAATATTCCAATTCTAAGATCATTTTAGGGAGTCGTTGCACCGTTTGTGCTTCTACTACTAATAGAGAGAGAATACTATTAAAAACATGAAAGGTTGTATGGGGGCAGATAAAAGAAACACCTTTGCCGCAAGTGATGAAGTTGGATGATTCACAAAAGAAATCAAAGCAAGGTTACTCAATTATAATCGCTGAGCCACCCCCTAAGGAGTCAATGCCTAATCTTTATGTAGCTTCTTCATCAACCACTGATATAAAAACTAATATACAGCCTCAAAGAGCTGTAAATGTAGCAAAGCCAAACAATGAATTACCAACAGATATTGGACCCAAAACGCGGAACACCATCGAAGAAACAAATATTGAGCCAACCCCAAATACTAATCCACAAAATTGGGATGGAGGTGAAATTACAGAAGACAGTGAAAAAATATCTGATTCAAGTACTCCGTCAATCTCGCAACAAAATTTGGATGCCATTGGGGATAATTTGGTTGTCCTTCAACCAATTCATGAACCTATTCCATCAACTTCATCTGAACCTGTGGCACCTATAACGGATGAGGAAGCAATATTTCAAAATTATCAACCTTCGCCGACAAAAGAACCCGAATATGTGGGCAATTATGCAAAACCTTTAAAAGGAAAAATTAAAAAATGAATGGCACTACGAAAGTAATTATTGCCTTATTGAGGTTTGGGGATAATTTTATTTGCAGTAAATTTGGTGGTTGAAGTTTGCAAGTTTGGTGCTTCATTAGTTCAAGTTTTTTCAAGTTGAGTGCTTAAATAACTATGTAGCACTTAACTCTGAGAGTTCAAAGATTAAAACACAAGATGAAAATTAGTGGTTGTCCTGTGAACTCAGAAACGAGTCAATTATTTTGTTAAATTGGCATAATTTCAAGTTTTCAATGCCCAAATTGTGACATAGATAGCAAGATTCATCTACTTTATTCTTGTATTTTGTACTCCCTCTGTCCTAAAATAAATTTGGGGTTTCTAAATGTACTTGTCCCAAATTAAATTAGGAATATGCTCTCTACAACTAGATCGACAACAATTGAAGCTAGTTTGAATACCCTGAAGCAAAAGAACTTGCAGATTCGATTTTTGCAAAGAGAATCAAAATGCAACCTCTAACCAACCAAAGGTGATGAGTTCAACCCACAACTGTATTACTAACAAATCTCTTGTTGAGAATTCGCTAAGGTAGGCACCCCCCCTGACCTTAAAGCGCCATCTACAGGTTGTGTACATTTTCAAAATCAGTTATATACCTATTTGGATGGAGTGCTTTCATAAACAAACTTTGACCCTTAACAACTTTTGCGTACGATGTCCAAATGCCACGTTCTCTAGTGCGTTGGAGCCTCCTTTTACTTGCCAACAAGAATATATGAAAATTTGACCAGTCTAATAGTAGTAACTAGGCTCAGTAGCAAAAAGTGGCGGTTTTGGGTGTACCCACCTTAGAGTTGAATCTTTGGACATGTTGCGGAATTTGCTAGAATTGAATACAGAGGACGTCATTGGACTTCACTACACCAATGTTGCTCAAAGAATGATCTGGTTGCTCGAAGAATGATGCAAATTAATAGCACTAGAGCAATTCCCTCCAAAAGGGGGGAAATTTGTCAATTTTGTTGCTTGTTTTCAACATGTGCTGCTCCAGTATTGACTTCCATTCTTTCATGCCTAGTGGTGTTGACTAGAAGCTACAGTAACTATACAATCCCTTGAAAATGGGAGCAACTCTTGCGTTAATCCAGCCATTTCCAGTAAAACCCACATTTCATTTCGGGATGGAGGGAGTCCTTATTTTGAAAGTATTGAGTGAAACAATGGAAGTCAATTGAACTTCAGGCCGATACATTCACTTCAGGCGAAAGGCGAAACGGGTTCAGTTCAGGTCCTTTCAACCTGGCTATTGTCCATTCAGGCACGAAATTATATTTCCCTGAGCGCACACAGAACTCAGTTCTACTCACAATCATCTTCAGAAAGATTAAGAGGTGTGGCATTGACAAAAGTTGCACCGAATTTAAATTGCAATTGGATGTGCAATTGGAAGTTGGAGTTCTAGATCCGTACTCGAAAGGTGACTGAACCACTGTTCATTACCTTGAACTAGTGTTCATTATTTCAGGAGATTCATAAAGGCTCCGGCCCAGTAAGAGCAAAATCAAGTTGTTGCAGATATCCAATCGGCATCTCAGCATCAGACAAGTTGTAAATTCAAATTGCTCTGAGCTGACAACTTGGGCATGAAACCAGGAACTGTGCATGCGCTTGGCAGTAGGCATAGGGTACTTGATGCCACGAACCTTTGCAGCAATCAAGAGCAATCCTAAACTTAAAGGGTTCATTCCCGTAGACAACGTAATACTTCTTCTCTCTCTAAGTGCTGAATTGCGCGGAGAATCACGAAGAGAACAGCGAGGAACACCGATTATTAAATCTTGTAGAACTCCTTGGATTTCGAGCTTCAGTGACGCCCTCGAGCTCTGGAAATGCTCCCGTGCTGATCGATAGTTGTCTCTGCGAGAAATTCACCCCTAGTTCACTAGCTATACATGTGGAGTTTCTTAACAGTACATATATTTGTCGCGAATACATTTTTGCCGCAAATGCAGAGCCTTTAGTTTCCGCGATCAAATGGAAATGGGGCAGTTGTGGATTGAATTTTTTGGCCAGCTATCTATAAATTTCACAAGTGCCTCTTCATGGCCAAATGTCCCCTAGAGCCTGAGCTCCCATTCAATGCCAACCCAAGGGAGTTTTCCAATCGTGTCGAGCGCCGGCGTACGTGCTCAAATGTTTGCCTAACAAAGTTGATTACACTGCTCGTGCCTTTCAGATGATGGACTCAATAAACTTGAGTATCAGCCAGACAGTATGTCATTCCTATCGATCGAATTCTTCAGATACAAACCAGAAATTCTGAAAAAACAGCGGTTTGACTCAAAGTATGATTGACTCGAGCTGCGAGGGTCGAACGATTTGAAATTTGATGTACCCCGCAGCAATTGTGAATGTGAATTGCAAAGACCAGATTTGAGGGTGAAGCTTCTCGCCACGAACAAAGGAACGGAAGATCTTGTCGTGGACATTTGTGTGTGCCAGAAGCTTGAATGTGACTGCAATCCCCCATGCATGGTCACATCCAAGACCCCAAACATCCTTCATTCCTTCAGAATCAGCATTTGCCTGAGACTTGGATGTTTGCGCTCGGCTGACCGAGAAAATGTTTGCATATTTTTGCTGTTCAACAAGTCGGGAATCAACGCAATGTGGTGACTTTGACAGTTCAGTGAACCATGTTTGCCACAGTTTGCCTACGGTGATTCTAATTGGGGTCCAGACGGAATGTAGGGTAGTCTGCTCTAAAAGCGACCATTTAAGAGCCATTTAAGAGCTGATTGCCTTTTCAGGGAAGCTAAACTCCTTGAAACAATTTTCAGTAAATTTTTGTAGGAAGGAAAATGGGATTGGCATCTAACCCAGTTCATTTCAGAGTTTTTGGACCTTCGTGGAATTAGTTATGAATTTTTGAAGTTGAAACACAATAGTCACTAAAAGCAACCACCTCTTCAAATGTCCATTGTTGGTACATTGAAGAAAGAAAAATGTATCTTTGTGTCATGATTTCTTTTAAAGCATAGTTCCTTTTAGAGCAAATTACCTTATAATAAATAAATCATATGTGAAACTATTCCTGTTGTCTTGATTTAAGTGTCCCCAATTTTGTTGAAAACGATTTATACCAATTTTATTGATCTTATTGTGAAAAAGATAATTCAAAAGGGTTTCAAATTTTTTTATCCCTATAATCAAATGAAGAACATTGCATGTATTCCTTGCAACCTAAATAAAATTGGACACAAGAAAGCCTCAAGGTGACCTCCTCAAAACAACCTTAAAGAAACATGATTGACATTCAAAGCAGTCACTGAATTTGGGATGGAAAGAATAATATTCATCTTAAAAATAATAATGAAAAGTACCTAAAAATTATATATAGGATACCTAATAATCATACATAATAAAAGCAAATGCAAAGAAATTATATAGTTGTAGGTCAAATATTGATTGTGGTTGAAGATTGATTAAAAGTGATTCAATGATAAAACTAATGTTACATTTGCATTTTATGTATTTGAATTCAAGTTAACAAAATTGTAATCCACATTATATTGGTTTCATCGAAAATACCATAAATGTACATATTATATGATGTACACATTGGTGAAAAATGTTTGATTTGCATGTTTTTGTAATTTTGTCATTGAGCTTAATAATATTAGCAACCCAAGCAAAACTTTAATGTTGATTTAGGATTAGTTTTGAGTCTTTTAAGATTTCTTACACCAAATTTGATAACCTATAAACAAATATAGAATTATGATCTGACCAAATAAAAATATATATTCTTCAACTTTACAACAATGTTACACATAGCCATAGGACACTTTTGGACCTTTGTGTTTTTATAAGATTAATCCTTAAACATTGAGAAGAACGTTTGGTGTCCAATAGATGATAAAGAATCAATTTTGCTATTTCTTAAACTGGTAATTCACACGGTAATGAAAAGGAATGATTTCCAAGGTCACCCCATTGTCTTTTAAGGGTTAAAGTACAAATGATGAGTGGTTTTTGCCCCACTCAAGTTACACAAGTAGCTATCAATGAGGTAATTACTAAGGTACTTTGTCTGATTTTTGAAAAATGCATTCTTGATTTCAACAATAATCTTGAAAGTGATTCATCAGCCACTTTTTGGCCTAATTTATGGACTTATCTTCTTGGTCAAAGTGCAATGCTAGAGTCAATTTTGTTGACTGTGCTAATCTTCAAACATGCTACAAGCAATGACTGAAAATTTAAACGCAGAAAAAAAAACACATCTTCAAATTCTGGGATTGGATTTTGAAAATTTGTTTGACCAAATAATGTAGAAGGATGAAATTTCAGTTGCAAGTTTTAAAAACAATCATGATTATGTTCAATAATGACAATCAAGGTTGTAGACATCAAATACTCCGTATTAGTTAAGGTAACAAGCTCTAAAATTGCAGACTCTAAAACCACACACATCATTAAATGTACTCTTTGTGTACATGTTTCTTTTTCATAGCCTCTAGCAATATAGAGAGTGTATATTTTGGCAATTTTAGAGCCCTATGCCATTTCAACTTCAAAAAATATTTCAACTAATTTCACAAAGCTCCAAAAAATATGAAACAACTTGGGTTAGATGTCAATTCCACTTGTTTTTCAAGGAAAATTTACTGAAAATTATTTCAAGAAACTTTCCCTCCCCCAAAATTCAGTTTCAGCTCTTAGGTGGGCGATTTCTGAACCTGTTATCTTGGTGGTACTTATCTTGCACTTGGAGGTATCAAATTACTTGCAGATTTTTTTATTACCATTTACATTTAAGCATAACCTTGTCCATTTCCCCATATAAGTCTCAAAACAAATCATGCTCAGGCATAACATGTGAATGAAACCCAATAAAACAAAAACAGTAGACAACGCCGAAATAATAATGAACGAGATCAATGACTACAAGCGAGCGAAAGAACATGAAATCAAGGCACAACGTCTGTTGTACAAATGAATCCTACTCCAGGCCAAGCACAGCCAGTAAGATCCCAGAACAAACTTATATACAACTGGGAGAATGGACTAGAGAATGCTTGAGATCTGGGAGAATACAGAGCACTAACAGACATAAAGCGTCGTTCTACTACACAATAAGAACGTCCAGATTTGTACTTTTCGCTTGGACTAAGGATTTCTTTAAGGATTTAGAAGGACAAGGACTATGAGTTATAATCCTTTTTCTAGCAGGTGACACAGTTGCTGGAAAAGTGGAATTGGCAATGAGAGTTACGTTACTTCGCCACTCCATTGTTCCGGTTCTTGAGAGCAGTGAAGAAAACATCACTCTCGGAAAAGATGTGAGCCCGAAGTTTGTAATCTTCCACAGACTTGCCACCTTCGTTCTCCAACACGCTCTCCACCGCCACAAACGAACTCCCTTCGTCACAATAGACTTCACTGGATCCAAACTTTTGGGAACCATTCTTTGGACTCTCAAAGTTGTTGGCCTTCTCAACTGTTGGATACAAGCCCGTGCTGGCGAAGTCTTCACCTCGGTGACCACCACTCGGCCCCGTCTGGGAAGCTTGCACTCTCCAATCGCGACTGGGCGACAAGGAGGAGTGGTTCACGTGGCCACCACCCTGCGATTCCAAAGTACAAATTAGCGGTTGCTTTAACAGTGTATGGTAGGGCGCACAGGATTTGCATAGAAAGAAGTGCACAATATTAGGGCACCTTCAAAAATTCAAAGAATATGAAGCTCATGGTACGATTTCTTCTTGATTGACACTTGAATCAGATGCGCAATATTAGGACACCTCCAAAACTTCATTGAGAAGATTTGAGTCAATGGCAAGAATGGAAGTTCATAGAACCCCCTCGGAGTACACATTAGAGGTTTACAAATCTGGAGGAATGGCTAGTGAAAAAGAAAAGGGATAAGCTTATTAGTGGCCAATCACAAATTTGAGGATACACAATAGTGATTATCGTGTTATACAGTGATTAACAAGAGAACTAACCAATGCTCACTCTCAAGTAAGGTGAAATCAGCAGAAGCAAATTAGTAGAGCCATTAGCATAGAAAACAAGTTTAACATTGAACACTTCTGAGTGAACTAGTGGACATCCCCACTCAACATTGAAAGCCTTCATCGAGGAATGCGTGTTATATCATTTCATTGATACGATGTTTGCTAAATAAGAGAAGCGAAGAGCTGATGAAGCTTCAAGGAAGAGACACAAAATACCACCTAAAGTCTTATACAATAGTTACATACTGACTGACAGGATGTACACCACCTCTCCATCTGATCAAGTGACAATTTCAAACATCTACCGATAAACCTTCAAACCTGCATAACTTTTGCATATACAAAACATACAAATGCAACTGGTGAAAAATATGCAAACGTGGCGATTTTGGGTAACGCAAACTTAAACCTTAAACACTCCCGTGAAAACATCGCCTCCAAGGGTTCAAGAATTAGGTCACAAAAAAAGAGAATGGGCACCGCGCTGCTCAGGTGCCATCCAGCGTACGTTCTAAGTAAAGAATGTACCAGAACTCTACATTTCAGGGGACGGCGTCACCAAATCATACAGCACGCATCCCCAAAACCTGATCGAGTGTGAAATGTGTGAAATTTCTACCCACACCTTTCACAAACCTCTCAATCTTCAACTTCCAGTACCACCACCGCTCTCAAATCACAGCTAACACATCCCCAAAACCTAACTCCACGACAGACCAGCCATGCAGACAAAGATATATATGCAACTCGAAAGCAAACACAATCATCGACAAGCCCAAACATTGATTTTCCAAAGTAAGAAACGCAAACAGGTTGGAGATACATCAATGCAATCACCATGGAAAAAACAAAAGTACCTGAGCTCCGTTCCTGCACATTTTAATCCTCGCAGCACGGCCTTCCACTTCCCCTGCAGCAGCCTTGGCAGCCATCGCCCACACAGCCACATTCCTGCATTGCAACGCCTCCATGGTGACCCAAACTTTTGCTGGAGCTCAAATCTCTTGCAAAAATCGAAGGGGTCGAATGCACGCAATTGTATCTGCACGTCCAATTCTGCGCAGTGAAAAACTGAAAACAGACTTGTAAACAGGCTTGATATACGTAACGTGGTAGAACTGGCCAGTGAGGTTTGCTAATGCATCCCGAAATCTTTTCGATGGGTACATGTGGGAACTGTCGTGGAAATGGTGGGCCCTAGGATGTACTGAAGGAGTACATTTTGATTGCGTGTTCGTTTTAGAAGTTGGCAGGGTGGGCGCACTGCAGACGTCCAGGCGGCGGGCTGGAGGATTACGCTTAAGCGCGGCAACTGCACTGTGGTCTTCCATGGATTCCACCTGGATTCCACCTGAATTCCAGCTGGACCCCACCTGGACCCTCCTCTGGGGGGCTGCCACTTGGCAGTTCTCATTTTTCCCATGCATACTGAATTTGCTGTTGGTCAGGCGTAGGAAGCTCTAACGGAAACTGATACAGATGTGGGAACCAGGCGGGGTCCAAGTTGCATGTGGGAATTTTGTGAACACCCAATGTTGACTTTTTTCTTTTCTTTCTTTAACCCTTAAACGACGGGCTCGTAACCATGGAAATCATCTCTTTTGACACCGTGTGAATTGTTGGATTAAAATAATGCAAAAGCACTCATTGGAAGTCAAACTACTGTAGATGATCTTTACTTTTCCCACAAAATTTGGAAGATGAATAGTTGCACTTCTGTCCTACACAGGAGATTCTCTAGTCATTCATCGGCCACAAAACGTCCGTTTTGATGTTTAAGGGTTAAGGTGGGTACATTCAAAAGCACCACAACTTGGGCTATGAGTAATTTGAAGGCTAATCCTATATACATGATTGTAAGGAGATGTGTAGAAAAGGAAGAAATGCACAAAAGAAATTTAGATTTTGACAAATATGAGACCATAGTAGGGATAGAAAGTTTTGGAAGTAGAGTATTCAAAAGCGCTCGTAGGCTGTACTGAAAATCAGCAATCACATGCACAAAGTTCCCCTCCCAAGGTGTTGGAATAAAAAGAAATGGAGTTGCAATGGTGTTTAATACAATGAAAAGAACCCACCAAATTAGTAACCAACAAGCAGTAGAAAAGCTTGTCAGTCATCAATGGGAATTGTCCATGTGTTTCAAAGAAGAAAAAATAATGATTACCTTGTCAGAGAAACAAATTAACATGTGATGTGAGTATACAAGCATGTCCCCAATACCCAAAATGGCCAATGGTTCCTTCATGAACTACCATATACACTCACTGACAATTTTTAGTAGATGACTATACCATTTAAGGGCTTAATCTAGGATGCACTTTAAGGCACTGCGCCATAATGGGTGTACCCACCTTAAACGCCCGCCAAGAAATGTCCAATTCAGAAGGCAGACTTGTAAATTATTTCTTGTAATCTCCTCCTTGACGCATGAAATTTGCATAATCATTCATTAATCACATATTTCATCCATTGATTACGTGGATTTATGTCATGCAATCTCTTTGTTGTTGGGAGTTATGATAGAAAAGCATGTTGACGAGAAGGGCTTTTCCATCGTCCTTCTTCTCAGCAAGTTTTTTTTTTGTCAAAATAGCAACTTAGTTGGATCTTATTTAACTTCAAAGTATTGTTGATACCAGAATTTGATGCCTTGGACATTTAGGGGTTAAATTTTGGAACTAAGAAATGTGTTCACATCTGGTGCTGAGTGTGGTGTTGCAAGTTCAGTTTCCTTGATGTGAAGTTATTGTTGTTGAGCGATTGAATGACATGTTGCTTGGAAGTGAAACCATCACATAACAAAGTTTAGCAGTGTGAAAGCGCGACAAAAGGTCACTGCACCAAATTGGAACCAGGGTGGGTTTTTTTTGCGAAATTTTGCCAAACTATCACAAATCTGATCACTTTGGCTTTGTCCCTCCAGAAACTATCCTCTATAGTGAAGCCAGTAGGAGGGACACGGGTAAAAAAACCCTGATTGGAACCCATTTCTAAAACTGATTCCTTGAAATTATTGCCTAAAGTGTTTAGCTTCCAAGAAGAAAACAACCAAAAACATCAATTGAAAATAAGCAATTCAACATAGTTGGAGGCACCTTTTACAAGAACAAAAACATTGTAGTAGTACTAGCAATTGAAAATCATGAATTTACCAAAAAAGAAGAGAGAATTTTTGGATAAAACATATAATTACTATGAATTTTCAAAGTGGAAGTTCCCTTTACCACTGAAACCGTCACATAGACTTGTCAAACAATCACAATTAAGTATGAAAACAATTTAATTGCACTTTTGAAGACATTTAAAAAAAAAAATTTGCCTGTCAAAAATAGGTCCATAGATTGGGTTGTTTTCACCTTACTTATGAGAGCCTATAGTCTTAATGGACCTACTTTGGGCACTTTGAAAATTCATAGTTTATTCATATAATGCCTAAAAAATGTATAGATAGACAATTCGGAATCTCTTATTCGTGTCCTATAAGACCAAATAAAATACAATGAGGACTAAAAGCATCAAAGGATGACTTCCAAAGAAATTGTAGGAACAAAAAATGCACCTAGTCATATTCATCCTAGAGTTTGATATTTTTTGATTGAATACTTTACTTATTGAGTTCCATCCTTCGAAGGTTAATAACAGGATCTAAGCTTGAATGCTCATTTGGATGATTTCACATGTAGTTACCTTACATCTATTACACATTGGTAAGAGAACTAGGATGTTATATTAGAGAATATGAAATCGAAGAGGTCTTTAGGTATCAATTCTAGATAATTATAACATGCGCCTCCATGAATCCCCCACACTCACAATCTTGGTTATTATGGTAGAACCACCCTTTACCAACTAGAGATCCATTCCCAACTTGTAGGGTGTAGCTATTTCCAACCAAAGCTTGGAAATGTTTTTTCTCTTCTTTTCAAGTTTGGAACTAATAAGGTCATGAAAAAAATCCCCAAGTAGTGAGCAAGAAAGTAGTAAGTAGTAAGTGGAAAAGCAACTCTTGAATGATCAGAATTGGAAGACTCTATACATTGGGTATGGATCAAGGCCAACTTTTGACTTCTAAAATTCATAGTAATTTCAATTCAAGGCATAAAATTACCCAAAAAATTGCAATCCTCGTGATTTCTATCTTCCTACATGACAAAAATTTTACATTGCCTTACATTGCTCCAAAACATGTACAAAATCCCTTAAGTAGTCAACTATGATTGGTTCTACCATATATAAGGTAAACTACCCCACATTCCAGACCAAATGGGAGCGAGCTCATTGTGGGCTAAATCATGTTAGTGGTATACTTTCAAGTTCTGAAATGTACACCACTAACATAATGTAGCCCACAATGCACTTGCTCCCATTTGGTCTGGAATGGGTGGTTTACCTTACATCCATGGGGTGCCAACAATACGGTTTCCAAGTGCGTGATAAACAATAAATTCTATGTAAAGGTCCCTTACGGTTGCAAATAAGAAACTTAAAAGTCAGGCACCTGAAGCACCTGTGTTTCAGAAACTCCTCCATTCCGCAAATCAGTGCACAGGTCATGCACTTTTATAAGAAACATTAGCACCCAAAACGCAATGACATAAAGGTCTCTGCAGAAGATCAACTCAGACAAATTTTAAACCTAGTCTGCACTAGTCTCGATCTATAAAAACTCCGGTGTCCTCATGAACATACTATTAGGCTGCTACTTATACAGTAAACACCCGGAGTCTGAAAATATTATTTATGTGCACAACGGACGACGTTCTATACAAGATTTCCATCTCAACACTAGGCTAGCTCAACTCTGCAGCTTCTTCACTGACCGACACTTGCACAATCTCAGCTCCGCTTCTCACGACGGTGCTTTTCTCAGGAGACAACCCCAACTCAAGGGCTACAACGGAGTAGGCAGGCAGAGGGAGCTCTATGCTGGGTCCTGCATTTGCGAGTTTGATCACTTGGGGCGTCACCTGCTCCAAAACAAAACAGTGCGCAAAAAATGAGAGACATCTTTTAGCTCTTAAAACACAAAAGTTTTCAAAATGTATACACTGAAAACTTGGCTCCCGTCGAGCTTGGTTTATGAGCTTTGAGAATTAGGTTCCTGCGAATTGAATCACTGACGTCGTAAATAGTAGATATTTGTTGCTTTATAGAAATCTCTAACAAAAGAGTTTAGGTATCAGGACTACAGGTAAAACCTCTCTTAGTACATGATGATGGGACTATGCACTAAGAGAGGTTTATGCATTTAGAGAGGCCACAAATATCGTAA
Organism: Antitrichia curtipendula; assembly: GCA_951230915.1. Lineage (NCBI taxonomy): Eukaryota > Viridiplantae > Streptophyta > Bryopsida > Hypnales > Leucodontaceae > Antitrichia > Antitrichia curtipendula. The sequence continues at coordinate 4,467,763 of OX579640.1, forward strand.
ACATTTAATTCAGCTTTCCATCTTGAATCAGGTGCAAGCCCACGTAACTCTCTTATTGCATATTATGCAATACAAGAGGATGCACTAACAGAGGTTCTACCTGTACTATGCTACCACATTATGGATTTGGTGACCAACGAGAACAACCACGTTAAACCGATTATTTGAGTTGTATCAACGGCCAAACTACTCTCAATAACCTAATTGTTTTTGCTAGTTATGAACAATTTGCATCACAAGCGTCAAGTTGGTTCATAAATGGAAGAAAAAAGAATAAAATATAAACAAAATGGACTATTTATAGTGAATGATTTCATGGCTTTTGATAGTCAGACGATTACTTCATCAGCAGATAGAATGCAGACACCTCATCGCGATGCTTATTGAGACCAAACAATGGATTGACATAACATGTTTTTCTATGTGGAAAAATATCGCACCTTCTTTGGATTGGCGAATGAGTTTTCATCCATGAATGCCAAAGAGGTCAAAAAGGTGACGTATGATTTGTCAATATCAATATTGTTTGCCGATATTCCTAAAATTGAGAGATCCAGGTTCAGAGCGCCGCTGCCAAAGTTCACTGCCTGCAATCAAATACGCACACAACCACCAACTTAGAATCCATCTCTAGAGAGCTCATGACAGTATTCAATAGTTTGAGAGAACGCTCCCGTCTTCACTGTAGATGGCAACCTGGAACAAGACAAAAAATTAAATTTCTAACATACATTGTAAACATTCCATGTTTGGTTTGCATCTATCTTCTTCGTGTAGGACAAGGTGACATTATAGTAGAGCCTTGTTATGAGAAGTAACATGCCAAGCCAAAGCAGAGGCAAGGAATGTTATTTCCATAACAAGGCAATTGACTATCATGTCAAGTTATGAAGCAACCCCATGTTATGGAAAACGACAGGCCTATCGATCCTTACCCAATGAGTGATTGTAATCCATTGCAATTACAATACCTCCCGTGTGACTTGAACTCAAGATCGAACACCAAACAAATTCAGGCTATTACTTCCAAGGATGCCAACACAAATAAAACATAGTCTGCGTAGACCAAAGAAACGACCACAGGAAGACCTACAAATCAACTGTTCTAATCGGTCATGTAGATCTTCCAATGGATCATTTCCCTAGTTTACGCAGACCATGTTTCCAGTTTAAGGACAATCCAGGATAACTTATTGTTGGAGTGCTCCAAAATAAGAAGTGTTGAACTGTCTTCGATTGGCATTCTACAATGACATGCCCTCCTAAATTTTGACAAGATTGGGTCATGCTTAGTCTAATACTTCATGCGTCATCGAACATAAGAATTTTGAACATGTTTGTTTTCAGAATGAAGTGAAGTGGATTTGGTAGGGATTTTCCACCTTCACGATCAAGCAGTCCGAGCCACAGGAGGAGTTGCGGGTGCGGACGGCTGAAGTGATGAGTGACGCCAGACTGGTGGACGAGTCGGCTTGCACGGTGGAAGGCACCAGGTGGCCTCCGTTTGAGTTCTTGAAGAACAGCTGCACCCAGTAGCTGGGCGTTCCATATTGCTGCCAAGAGTTGAAAACAATGGCATCCGGGTTCCACCTGCACGAACATGATTAGTATAAGGTAGATACACCCAAAAACCGCCACTTTTTGCTGCTAAGCCTAGTTACTGTTATTATTAGAATGGTCAAATTTTCATATGCTCTTGTTGGCGAGTGAAAGAAGGTCCCAACGTACCAAAGAACATGGCATTTGGATACTGTATGCAAAAGTTATTAAGGAGCAAAGTTTGGTTCTAAAAGCGTTTCTTCCACATAGGTACAGAACTGATTTTTTGGAGATGTACATATAGTATAGATGGCGGTTTAAGGTCAGTGGCACATTTGGGGGTACCTCCCTTGGGGGCACATTATTCGACTGATTCAATTGAAATCCATAGAGTTATCCTTTCAATAAGGCACACAGAGAACTTGCTGACCTTATGGGTCAATAAAAAGGAGGGGGAGCGTCTATGGGAGAAAATCTTTGGATCCACACTATGATGAATTAACCTTTAAACGTCATAGTTTTTTAAAATACACTAAAAAAAACTAGTCCAAGTGGTTAGATCTAACATTTGAGGGTTAAAGCAATCAAACGTCATAGTTTTTTAAAATACACTAAAAAGAATGGTCCAAGTGGTTAGATATGGCATTTGAGGGTTAAAGCAATCAAAGGAAGGAGGGGACTCTATGAGAGGAAATCTTTGAATTTGTATTACTCTTAATTAAAAAAACCAGGGGTTGAGTACAAGGGAAGTTTTTGTTTGGATAAATGCTAATGTACTAAGGATAGAAGCAATGAAAAGGAAAGGTGACTCTGATGGAGGATATCTTTGGATTTATACAACTGTGCATTAATAGATAATTCTAATAGCGTAATGACCAGTATTGGAATTATTTGGTGTCTTCGATGACCAAGGATGCAACTTCTCTTACAAAATGAAAACCCTGACCTTGAAACAAACAAAATCTAACGTTGCATTGAATTTGAAACATGATGATCTTTAAATGAGAATCGTTTGAAGATAGCATCTATCTACTATTGCAAAAAAACATACCTTCTGTCGTTGTCATTTACAAAGAGAGGGGCATAGCTTGCCATGTGCACAACATCACTGCTCTCCCCACCACAAAGCCAAATAACAAATTAGAAATAGCTCATTAAATCTAAAATAGATTGTTGCAGTACTAACTTTTACTTTAATTGAACACATCTACAACCTTTTCAACATGTAAAATCTTGAGTAAAAATGAATGAAAAAAATAAAAAATCTAAAATGGATATGGAAGGGTTCAAAAACCTATTGAGTTCTATGCCAATGAGAAATGCGCCTTCGGCCAATGCTGCCAATAGACTACCTCTTCCCGAGTCAGTTCCGGTCACTGCATACTCACTTACAAAGGCCTGAAAAAAAGACACAAAATTCATATATTATACACAACCCATTTACGCAAATTCAAACAATACTCTTCTCCTTACATCTTCAATTCAAGAATGCAAAAGGGTACTATTAGATAAAAGAATGGTTATTAGATTATAAAAGAATGGTCATTGCTGACCAATGTTAATGCAGTCCAAAAGGATGGACCATCTACGCTACTCTAGAATGCTCTTGCAAAATAGCAAATTTTATCTTAGTCTTGTAGAGTAAGCAAACTTTGATTCCTCTTAGAGCGACATTTTACACTATATAGGGTTCTTTTAACCATTGTATAATATATTATGCTAACTACATGAAAAGAAAAGAGGGGTTTAGCACAATGCTACCCAAAGTTGTCCTCCCTAGCCATTTCTTCTTCTCTAGGAATAATTGTCTTTTTAGGGATTAAAGTGGTGTTACCTTGGGTCCATTTCTAGAAGTAAGATCAAATTGGTGACGCATTCCAAAGAGATTGTAGGCATTTGTGTAGACCTACAAAAAAACAACTTGTAAGTGCCAAGTGCAAGATGATTTGACATCAATGATAGCCAAGAACAAAACTCTTGCAAAGAAGAAGAACCAAGAAAAGGGCTTACATGGAAGTCATATAAGTCAGCAGGATGGTCGAGAGGAGTAACAGAGCCATCACAATTTGAAATTATTTGAATATCAGGGTAAACAAGCTTGATAGCTTTGTAGAACTCCATATAATTTCCTGTTTGTTGGCCCAGCCCACAATCACCTCATGTTTCAGATATGGCACATGAATTACAAACTTTTGGACAATCCAACCCAAGAGACAAAATGTTTTGTCATTGTTAGGTACTAAGGAATTCAACAAGTAGCTTAGCTCAAGGATGAATAAAGCACCATCATTAAAATAATTGTAACACTATTTAAAAAGTTAAAAAAAGTAAAACTCAATCGTTGGATAGTGTGTGGATTCCTTAAATCATAGGAGCAACACTAAATGAAATCATCTCAAATATTGTAATGGTATCTATTTAGGGTTCAGGATAATGCAGAGTGTAGTTTAATACAACCACAAAGAAATTAAAGAAACAATGTTTAATTTGTATCAAACTACAGGTGTCAACTTAAATGATCTCTTTTCTACATGAACTCAAATGACACCTCAGCTCCAATGTTACCTACCGAAAAAAAAAAAAAAAAATAGACGCAAAATTAAATTGAAGTAGTTGATTCACCTTTGTAATATGGTTTCCAACAGTCTTCATTACCAATTGCTACATGGTGAAGATGGAAAGGTTCAGGGTGTCCCATCTGGGCTCGCACTGCACCCCAAGTGGAGTTGGCAGACCCTCTTGCAAACTCAATGCCATCCATGACGTCCTGAACAAACGGCCCGATCACCTCCGTCGGCACAGATTCCTGGTGGCTGATGCCTGCAACAATTAAGCTCACTTTCAAAATAAACCCTTAGAAACAAAAACAAAAACAAAAACAAAAACAAAAACTTGGCTAGCTAATCTGCTTGTTCATAAGAAGCAAAGGAAAAGAGGCAAAATAAGGTTGAATCATTTGTGTTTGTCAATCTTGTATACTAAATGCAAAATATATGTCTCAGTTTTGTCCATCACGTTCTCATCAACACAATTTTTTGTTCCTTTGTTGAACAAGGGACATCCCAAGTTGCGAAACCCAAATGACATCCAAACATCTTCGCAATGAAACCTTGTAGCTCGATGAAACCATCGTGGAGTTGTTGCATTGCAAGAGGCTCTGTTCTAGTGGTTATAGATTTTTCAAGTCGTTTTGATTGTTTTAGGTTTTGAGACTTTGGATCAAGTTAAAAAGAAAGCAGAAGCCAATAACTAACTGTATGGTGATTTGGTTGATGTTAGATCAACAAAATTAACTATAAACCTTAAGAGCTCCCAACAATATCCCTAATGCATTGTTGCATAATGTTTATCACTCTCACTCAATCCGAAAAACAAAGAATGATGATATTAATTTTGTCTTTCCTACCGTTGTTGAAGACCCAAATCGGTGCTGCCCCCAGATCCTCTGCAAGCTGCAAATCATCCAAAGAGCACGCTCAGTCTCTTAAGTATGGCATAGATCATCAACATATGGCATTCTTGAGGAGCTTCCTGAACACCAATGAACACTGTGTACTTCTTCTTTGCCTTTGAATGAAAATCAAGTTCGCTGTGTGCCCCAAGAAACAAAAAACAAAAACACCAAAGAGAGAGAGAGTGAGCCAAGAAAAAAACAAAACAGGTTCTCTTTGTGATTAATCTAGAGCTCATCTTTTGATTGCAAATGTGTGCCTCCTCATGTTCAAATCGTTTTTTTTCCTTTTCAACCTGTCTTTGCTACGAGCTTTGTTCCCCCACAAGGGTTCCTTTATTACTTTAAGAGAGCACAAAAGAGCCTTATGCTATTTTGGGGTACACCTGTTTTCGACAGCTTGCCATCAGATCCGACAAAAAAAAACAAGGAAATTTCATATTAGGAACAATGCTCAATTTGCTAATTCATTCAGACACAATTAGGTGTAGTAGTTACCTTACTCTCTTATAAAATGTTATGCCCGTGACATCGATTGCATACATTACAATGGAATAAAACAGTTCACGAGTGAGCCAATTCTTCACAAAAATTTCGTGTTCCAGATTCCTAAAAAAAATAAAAGGGTGCAAGATGTAAACAACTCTCACTGGAATGTTGTGAAAATGCTGTTCGTTTCAGTTTTGAGCTACAGACTGACCTGAAGGCCCTCGTAGTAGCCGAAGCCATCGTCCGTCCAGTAGTTCCACACATCTCCGAAGTGGCCCGGCCGATTGTCAGCAGGACCCACGGAGTCTCGCCACCGGAAGGCGTTCGTCAATCGAGACCCCTCCACGTAGCACCCACCTGCAACAACAAACATGACATGAAATTTACAAGGCAAGTGCACCCATAATCATCACTAGTATAGCAACTGAGCATAGTTACAGTTTTAGTTACAACTTGTGAAACAAAAATGATTTCTACTGGATTTTATTGGTAAGTGAAAAGAGGGTTCCAATGTACTTTCAACAATCATCATTTGAACACCGTATGAATGCTTATGAAATTTCAAAGTTTATCGAATTTTATTGATAAGTGAAAGAGGATTCCAATGTACTTGAGCAATCATTATTTGGACACCGTATGAATGCTTATGAAATTTCAAATTTGATTGGTTAAAAGTGTACCAAAAATGGACACTAAAGACTCTTATAGACTCTCATGTTTTGAATGTGTACATCTTGTGTAACCAATATCTGGATTTGCGTGTCACTTTTGGGTTCAAATGTGGGGGTTGCATTGTGAACAATGAAGAAGATTATGGGTGGGGTGCATGTACACCAAAGATGATATTTAGTGTTGAGTGACATTTAGTGTTTTTACCCCCCTACTAGCTACAACACTAAATCTGATCTTGTCCACAATTAGTGTTAGACTTGAATGTGCCGGCTGCAAACTTCAGAGCCTTGTAACTTTTTCAAAAATTCTTCAAATCAATCAGGAAAATGAGATGTTTTTCGGCATCTACAAAAATTGTAGATGCCGAAAAACATCTCATTTTTTTGATTTGAAGAATTTTTGAAAAAGTTACAAGGCTCTGAAGTTTGCAGCCGCCTAGCCCTAATCGGTCCGATTCTGTCCGTGAACAGTGATATTCCGTCTGATATGACAACTCTGGTTCACATTTAGTGTTTGAATTGACATTTAATGTTACTTACTTTCATAGGGTAATTGGCTTTTAGTGTATGCCTTTGTATTTAGTGTACAAGACACTAAATATCATCTTTTGTGTAGTTCTTAGTAAACAGCAAAATCAACCCAAACATGCTTTCCAAAATGTGCAAACTTGATCTCAATCAAGGTTGGACAACTTGTTGAACAATTTTAGATTGACCACCAATTTTCTACAAACACATACTCACTTCGACACAATTCAAGGAAACATTCTTATGAAGGTCAAAACCCCTAATTCAACGGTACCAGAATGGCGTACCTGGGAACCGAAGGAAGCCAGGCTTCAAATCCGATATCATTTCTGCTAGCTCCTTCCGAAACCCATGCCCCTGCATCAATTTAAAACCTTGAGTGATCCGAAGTATACATATTTTATGAAATAATATATTTGAACAAAGAATTAAGTGAAAATATGCAATGATTCCAAATAAGATTTGCGCAATAAAGGTATAAAGAACAACCAAAGAGCTTGGAAAAGATACAGGATACATTAAGCCTCATCAGGATCAAGGGTTCATGGATTTTAAAAAACGAACAATTTGATTAATAAATATGTACATCATGCGAAACCAAATTACATATCGTCGGAATCAATGAAAAGTATTGTATGTATTGACTATGATTAAATAAAAGTGATTAAAAGAACATTACCATGTGACTTGCTCAAGAACGCTAAAAAACAAACTAATGAGGATAAGAGTTGGTTTTAGGATTTAGGGTTCAAGGTTACTTTCCTCACCTTGAAAGTGTCGGTGGGCATGGCGGAAACTTGGTCCACCCAAAACACGCCATTGGTGTCACTGGTTAACAACAAGCGAGCATAATGGTCTGTTGCAGTGGCTGTCAACTCCACCGAGTGCTTGCTCCAATTCCCAGAATCCACACTGTTTGTACATGAGAGTCGCACTTTTCCAATATCAAAACAGTCCGAATCATACATTCAAATGAGCACTCTTGAAAGTTTTCTTTTGATGATTTTCAACCCTAGAGAACCAAGAAATCAAGACATGCAACGAGAAGAATTTTTCGTTCTTCTAATTTTCAAATAAAATTTTGCCCCAAAATACGCAATGTATTCACTGATTTTGGTGAAAGGTATGTTCTCATTTGGGGTTACTGAGAGTGGTGCTGATAAGAGTCTCAAACTGGACCATTTCAAACTGCAAATCCTTGGTCAAGAAGAAATAATCTGAGCTTCACCTGACGTATTCCTGTGCCAGTAGAGCTCCTCCTGCAGATGCGAATGCCACTGAAAGGTTGAAAGAATCCACCGACCGCAACCAGAGCTCGACTCGGTACTTGGAACCCTCCAAAATATTCTGCAACCCCCCGAGCAAATTCAACAAAAACTAACTCAAATGAAGAACGCTCTTAAGAGTGAACCCACCTTACAGTTCCTCTCAAAAGATATGAGAAAACTGGGTATCATTTGGATTCAAGCAACTTGGCTGAGAAACGGTAAGCAACAACATGTGCTCAAAGCTTGCTCACAAGTGCCAATGTGGAAGCTATTGTCGGAGCTACTGAAGTGCGTGCTTGGTGTCCGGTGCTTCCTTCTCGAAAAATCTATGTTTTTTCATTCCAATTTTTAAAAGCAAGTAGCTCTCATGACATTCTTGAACTTTCAGAGCTGGAAACCCTTTGCTTCCCGGGCATTGCAGCTGCCTTCACTACTGAAACTCTTGAATTCAATCTTCTTCGGTCGCAATACAGGAAATTATTCCATGTACAATGACACCATAGGACGTTACTTCGAGCTTTCAAGAATGTTGTGAGAGGTTCACTAGTAGGCTTGCTTTTTGAGTATGATAGCAAGCTAACCTACTCAAACATACTCACATTCGCTGTAGATTTAGCTTTTCTCAATGCAACTCCCCATCAGTCCAGAGCCCACGAATTCCAAAATTTGCAACATTTTGAGGAATAATAAAACTCGAAACCCTAATTCGAGAACGTTAGAAAGCCCTAACCATGCCCCAGAAACCAGGGTTAGCAGCACCGACGCCGCCCTTGGGGCACTGGTTGCCGTTGTCCTCTTTGTCACACAAAACTTCCACTTTGAGAGCCACTGGGTTGCGGTCCAAAGGCGAGCAGCGTTCGGTTCCTAGGGTCACTTGCGCGTGGGTCCCCACCTTGTACCACGGATCCAAGAGGGACGGCGTGTTCTGCCCTCCGGCCTCGAAGCCTCGGTTCTGCACAAGCTCGGCCCAAAGACCACCGGCGCCTGCGTGGTTGATCTCCTAAAAAACGAAAAGAAAAAACAAAAGAGTTTGCATGAATCCACCAGTGTGAAAGAATCATAGAAAATGTGGAAATAATTATTTGGAATTTGGGGATCTTGAAGACAAGGAAGAAAAGCATGAAGCAGAGGGTTCGCATGAATCCACCAGTTTGTCACTTGTCAGTGAAGAAGTCGTACAAAAGTGGGAACAACTAATTGGGCTTTTGTACCTCAAAGACACGGACAAGATGCATCAAACGGAGGGTTAGCATGAAGCCACCAGTTGTCACTTGTCGGTGAAGAATCGTGCGAAAAGTGGAAACAATTAGTTGGGCTTTTCGGGTCTCGAAGAAAATGCCGAAAAAAGCATTAAAAACGGGGTTAACATGAATACACCAATGGGCTGCCGAACCTCCTGCAAAAGGAGGAGACTGAACATCTCAGTCATTGGCGGGAATTTCGCCCGCATCCGATTCTCAATTATTGTCCCCTTCGAAAAATACTCTAACTTTTGAGGAGCAACAATCGCTTCGTCACGGGAGTGACTTTGTGAACTTGTTGGTCAAGGATCACACCCGAATTATAAAAAATGGGGAAACAATTTGGGTTTAGGTAAATCCAAAACATAAGGCCAAGAAGCATCAATCAGCGGGTTAACGTGAGAATCCACCAGTTGTCCACGAAGACCTACATCAAAAGTGTTAACAACTAGGCTTTCGTGCCTTAAAGAAAAGACCGAAATGCATCAAACAAGGGGTTAACATAAATCCATCAATTTGCAAACTTGTCGGCGAAGAATCACTCCCGAATTATACGAACAGGGGACACAATTGGGTTTGTGCATACCTCGAAGACAAGCCCGGAAAGCATGGAACAGAGGGTTACCATGGCTCCACTGTTTCTCGGCGAAAAACTTCACCAAAAGCGGAAACAATTGGAGTTTCGTGTCTCAAAGAAATGGCAGAAAAAAGTATCGAACAAGGGCTTACCGTGAATCCAACAATTTGTAAACATGTCGATGAAGAATCACACCCAAATTACACAAAAATGGGAAACAATTGGGTTTGCGTGTACCTCGAAGAAAAGCCCGAACAGTGTCGACGGAATTTCTCGCCCAGGATCGCTCGCATTCACGGTGAGCTTCACAACGGGCGAAGATGCTTGCGCAATCACAGGCGCCGAGAGACGCGAATTCCATGCCAACACTACAACGCACAGCAAGCTGGCGACCAAACAACATTCGCATCCCAAACTCTGATCAGTAATGAAACCCAGAAACTCGAGTAGCCCAAACCCCACAAAATAAAAGCATGCTTTTAACGAAGATCTTTACCCAAACACGAAGGCCGCTGCTCGATGTCGAGCGCGCAAAGTCGCCATGCTCGCAAATCTTCAATTCCTCGCTGATAAAAAAACAGAGCAAGTCGGGTAACAACACTAGGCTGCAAAAACTTTTTCGCAAACCAATTGGGGAAACCAAGTTGCGAATTTGTTACTGCGTCCTCTAATCTTGCCCTCTATTGCACGAATTCATCACCCTGAAAGCTCGACCTCGCGAGTATTGTTGGAAAATCGGAGGCATGATGAGTCGTGAATTCTGGTTTTCTGAATTTTTTATTGTTTTTCTGAATTGCGACGACCGACGGAAGCTCAATTGCGTAAAGGTGAAAAGTGATGAAAGTGATTATCCAAATTTCAGTTGCGTCGGCGGGGTTCTGGGGCGGACAAATTCGGATGAGTCAGAGACGGCTTCGGAGAGCGGCCGGCCGCAACTCTGGATTGGGTTTTCAGTTATCTTCGTTTTCCACTGATTTGTCCTTTTACTGAGGGCGAAAAATTAGTGTGGTTAGAAAATTAGTGTGGTCGGGTAAGAGCGAACTTCCACTCACGCAGTGTTGGAGTGGGAAATGACTCTCCATAACTTACCATGAGGCTTTCCAGCCTCAGGCAATTGTCAATCACAAGCTCCTGCAGATTCTGGGACCCCACATTTGCTAAGGATAGGTGAGAAACACAAAATTAACTCAGCACAACTCATGACGGAAAGGTTTTACTTTCTGCTGCCTCAGGAGATGGGCTTCAGAAGCAGGCGCCTGTCATCAGCTCCTTGGTTGAGAAAACATTCAAGTCTTGGGAGAATCAAGCTGTGGTTAAATTGCTGGAGGTGTTGCAAAACGTCAGCCAACACAATGTTTTGTTGAAAGACATTCAACATTCATGAACTGCTCTCTTAATTAATTATATCATTATGTTCTCAAAATCCACCCAGTGTGTTCAATATGTGTGTTGAGCACAAATTCTTTGGAATGCTGAGGAACTCAATTCATGATTCAAAAACATCAGCCAACACAGGTTTCCAACCCTTCAAGGAGAGCGACAGGGGTGGAATGGAAGGCTCGCAGAAGCCTCGGAGGACCGGCTCTTGCAGACCTTGCCCACCTTGAGAACAGTGAGAGTCGGCCTGGCTTGGAAAACGCGTGAGCACTGCTTGGCAGAACGCGACAACAGGTCATCAGGCCAGCCTCACAAAACCCTCTGCACTGATAAGCCCTTCTGCAGACTCCAAGCTATAAGTACTCCAACCGAGCCTTCTCAGAAGTATTTGAGGATCGTGTGAGTGCAAGCAGGATCCTCGTCGTCCATTTTGTCTCCTTCTGTTCTTGGTCCAGTTGCAAGTGCTATTGTCCCCACTTGCTAGGGTTTTGCTACCAAGTCTTTCGCCAGATTACTAAGTAGGAGCGAGGAGCTCCAAGAGTACCGACAATTGTGTGTCAGCGGGTCGGGATTACACCTCGAGGTCTTCTCTCCGTACGTGTTTGCACTCTTTGCGGTTCGCATCGTTTTCTTCACTGCGCTTTTGCGCTCTAAGTCCAGGTCTGCTGAAGAGTTGGTATCGTAGCTTCTGCAGAGACCGAGCCGAGTACCGCAAGTCGCCCTTCTCCGTTCCCACTTCCCTCTGAAGCATTTCATGCCTTCGCATCTGTGTGTGACTTTTGCAAGCGCTGAAGTCGTCGTTGTCTTCCGAGCACAGAATTCCGTTTGCTGGGGTTTGAGCGAGATGGACGCAAGCTCGTCTTCTCGTTTCTCTACTTCCCAGGCAGAGAAGTCTCCGTCCACCGTAGTTGATGTCGACGCAGAATTGGAGGCCATGACGACGGTGGGGACGGAGGGTCCGTCCACTTCCGGGAGGACGGAATACTATTCTGCACGCTGCGAGTCGATGATGCGCAGCAGAGGCCAATTCGCTGATGACGTTGCGATGGAGATCGCGTTTTCGTCGTCGCATTGCAGCGAAGTGAGCCGCCTTGAGGTTGCGCCGCAGTCAGCCGAGGACAAAGAACTGAATCGAGAAAACAGAGAATTTTTCCAGCAATTGTCGAGAAAGTACCCGTGTATGTTTCAGTCTGACTTCGAAGCTCGCTATGTTTTGGGTCGCATGATTGCGAAGGGTGGACAAGCAGAAATCTATGAAGTTGTAGACGAGCCTCATCGTTTGCTGAAGGTGTTTGAGAGAGGAACATCGCTGCGAGATCTGCGGCAGTCATGGCCCCTTCCAGTCCTCACCAGGAATGTTCCCCACTGCATTCAGTTTGCGGTTCTGCTGAAGGACGGCAGGTTTGCGTATCTGATGGTCAGATATTGGGGTGACTTGCGCAAGTTGATTGACCAAGCCATGTTGGAGAAGAATGTGGATGGTATCCAGGGTCCGCCTTTTCCCTACAAGCGTTACAAAAGATGGACTTTTCACTCTGTAGATTTCATGTTGTGGATTGCACAGCTTATGCGGGATTTACATGAAAAGAACGTTTCTCATAGGGATCTAAAAGCTTCTAATATTCTTCTTCACATGGATTTTGGAATTGAACAGAGTTTCTCTCATGGGATTGTAATAAGGATAATTTTAGCTGATTTTGAATGTTCCATTGGAGTCTTGGGAACCGGGTTTTGGAGAGCACCGGAAATATTATTAGATCTAGGGAGTGCCAACACTATTACAAATGAGCAATGGAAGAAAGCAGACGTGTATAGTTATGGTATGACATGCTTTGAACTAGTGACAGGGAGAATTCCATTTGATGGTGAGCTTGAAAACACTCGAGCCGGTCGTCAACTTGTAATTGAGGGTAGAAGACCCAAATTGCCAAGTGACTTGGATGAGTTAGTGAAGGACTTGCTCACGAAATGTTGGGAGCCAAATCCAAGCTTGCGACCTACATTTTCTGAGATTGTGGATATGGTAAAGACAATCTCCACAAGACAATGCCAATTCAGGTACCTATTATCTCTTAACCTAGGTCAATTTATATTCATTTAAAGATTCTTTACTAGTTTTTATGTTTTAGTAGAATCATAGAGAGTTTGTTGTATTGCAAAGTATTTGATTTCATCTTCTGTAAATCATTGTTAAGTAATTGCCTTGTTTTTTACCTTTATTTTTGATAAATTTTGTTAGAGCTATTCAAACTCATTGTAGTATCTCTAATCTAATTGTTAATTGTTTGAGGCTAGTTATTTTGTAATGGAAATAAAGTGAAATTGCATGATTGCTTTTGAGTCTCTTTTGTATGGTGTATTATATTTTAACCGCTAAAACATTGAACATGCTTTTTTGAGAACATAGCTTTTGGGGGCAGCTCACTACCAGCGGAGATTTTATTTTTTATTTGAAATTTTCACACAACATTCTCCCAAGGAGTAGCTTTAAGGTCCAACAATTTTCATAACTTTTAATTATATGGGTAAAAAGTAATTTCATGATAAGTGATTTTCGATGCTTGGCGGGCAGCTTGGGCAGCAAATCAAATTCTTTAAAAACTACTTTTTAAATAAATAAAAATTTGAAACTGGTTCTTTGGATTTATATATATGCAGGAAGCTTTGAATCATTCCATTTTGATCTATAAGTCAAAAGTTATGAGGATTCTTAGTTTGAGGGTAGTTATGAAATCTTTACTCTAAATTAAACTTTGAAGCCCTTTATTTTACTCAATTTTCAATATTTTTGAAAAAAACAAAAAATGTTGGGTATAGATAGGTCTTTACAACATTATAACCATTGGGATTGGCATTATGTAATTCTATGATTAAATTCTTAACAATTTAGTGCTTTGAATCATTTTCTACTTTTTTCTACTTACTATTTTATTCTTATATGTTGTACTAATCTAAATGATTTGAAATTTTTCAAGCATATAGCCAACTTGACTTCAAAAATGGATCTAGAGAGTAACCACCGTTTTGGACATTTTTTCATATAAATGTGACCTTGTGAAGTGCAGCTGCCTGGATTTTCGCAGGGACAAAAAAAGGATTTTTCTCAACTCAAACACTAATATCATGCAATCCATATAGTGGAAAATTCTGGATTTTTTTTCACATCTTCTCAAACAAGTTTATTATAAGATCCTATCGTTACATAATTCCAAAAATGTTTTTTTCTAAAATTTGATACTTGTATTAGAAATGGCAGTTCTGGAATGTTTTTGGTGAAAACATAGTCAAAAACCTTTAGGGGTTAAGTACACACGTGGCTTATTTTTTAAATGGAACTTGTAGGAAGCTATAATTCCCTTCCAAATGACTCTTGCATACTTGTATTGTAGATTGTTTGGGATTGGTGAGGAATTGCCTCCACAATACCATTTAGCAACGGTGGAAGAGATTAATAACTACACCGTTGCATTTTTAAAAGCAATGCCTGACTGGAAGATTGCCAATTTGGCAAATGGCTCTGTTGGTGGATATAATCATGGAAGGAAGACAAGGTGATTTGCTAAATCATGCTTTCTATGGGGGATTGTTATTGATTTTGATGTGATTGCAACATGGAATTTTGTTATTGACTTGTTCCTTCACTATGGCTTGAAATGTGCATTCTTGAGTTATAACTCATGTATTTGTTTGACTAACTTCAAGCTAAATGATTGTAGATTGGTGAAGCAAGAAAATGCACGCTATAAGCTAGCAAAATTACATCATTAGACACATCTTCTTGATTAATTAGGAAGATTTAGTTGCATTGGATGTAATAGTAACGTATGAAACGTTCATTTTGCTATGCATTGAATTGTATGGTATGCTTGCATGATGTATTGGGAGTAGAACGAGTGAGTTAGGTCAAGATGATTTATCAAGTGACCTCATGATTAGAGAAGTTGTACGAAAGGAATTCATCTAAATCTTTTCTTTGGATATTGGTGGTATGAGATTTGAAATGAGCATTTCCCATTATGCTCCTGTTTAGCCACACATTTCTATGTTGATTGTCAATGTAGGAATCTTATGATTAATGGAACTTTTATCATCAACTTTTTAAGAACTTCTTTGCATTTGTTGTTGAATTTAACGACATAAGGTTCTAATTTGCAACATTGGTTATTTTGGAATTTATTGCCTTATGATTAGTTTTATTTGATACTTGCATGATTGCCATTGTTGACCATCATCTTTTCATTAATTGAGAAGTATTTTGAAGCAACCTTTGAGCAGTGTGAACTTATCATCATATTCTAGATGTGTGAACAATAAATGAAATTGTCACTATTTCAAATACTTGTTTGAATTTGAGGTTATATGTGCTTGACTATTTGATGATAGAATGTGAAAATCAAAATTATCATTTATTGCCTCACCATCAAAGAGAAATCTATTGACCAAAATAGTCATTTGAATGAATTCTTCTTTATTCATAGGGAAAAAATGTCAACCAACTTATAGTAGAAGTGGATAGTTCATTGTCCAAAGAGCACTAATGATCATTTTCCAAATTTGGCCACATCTACTACGAATAATGTGTGACTTCAAGAAATGTCAAAAGTATTGGTAAACATCTCAAGTTATAGACTACCAAGGAGCCATACATCTATAAGTGAAGGGTAGCAATCTTAATTAATGACTTTTTAGATATTCTATTGTCAAACCTCCATGGCCTAGTTTGATAGAGAGAAGTTGTAATACACCGACCCACTAGTTGCCTAGCGTGAATTATGCATTCTTGTTTATCCAAGATCCTAAAACATTTCTAAAGAGAAATAATGAGCAATTCTAGAACTACATACCCTTGCTATAAGTAATACTTTGCACTACTATACATTAGGATTGGTAAACAATAACTATTTTCAGACGAAAGATTTGTTTAAAGGAGAGCGTGGATGGAAATGTTGATGTTAGGATTAATTAATGTGGGGGAATTTGTGAAAAGGGTTTAGTTGTTTTCAAGTTTTCACTTGTGAAGGAGAATGTAAGTTGCCTATCTTCTAGCAATATTGTTAGTGTTGTTTAGAGTATTTTTGATCACTAATCTTGAAAATTTGATCTTTTCATGCATTTTTTTTATGGATCAAATATTTATCGATCCACTAGCGCTAGCAATAATGACATTTAGTCGTTGTGTTGTCTAATCTAGATCTGTTAGGTTCTATAATAGTAGCTATATTGTTATATTTTCTTTTATACTTATAGCCAAGAATAAAACAATCATTATAGAAAATGAATTCAATATATTGCATTTTATGGTATTTGGATGGGGTAGATGGGCTAGATGGGGCTGTAATTTGGCTTTATATACTTAATACACAATGAATGTTTGAGCATAGCTTTGCTTCACATGTACAATGTGAGGAGTTCAAACAAGTGTATCTAAGATATTTCCAGTTTGGATTTGTCTGTTCTTATAATTGACTATCTATTATATGAAGATTACTAAGTATAAAACACCTTGAGTTTTTATATAAAAAAGAAGGAATTTGTAGATTTTATGAATTGATTTGTGTTTTTAAAGCTATAGGGCTTTATTGCAGGTTTTTGTGCACTAGAATAGTAGAATAGTACAAGTAACCACATATGTATTTGTTTAAGTTCCCAAGAGGGCATAGAATATAATGATACTGAGTGGTGTAAAAAAGATGTTTGTAAGCAAAGCCTATATCTTGACTATGTCAAAATTTAAAGAGAATGATGTGTAATTTATACATCTAAGATGTGAGATTGGATTGAATTTTTATATTCATCACATTTTAAGGTTTTTTCATATATTTATATTTAACTTTGATGTTCAAAATCTAAGATTGGCTATTGCAGTATAAAACATTTTTTTTCTTCTTAATATCCAATCTAAGATTTTGAACATCAGAGATAAATATAAATATGTAAAGAAATTCTAAAATAGTATGAATTTAAAAATGAATCATTTTAGAAAGTGATCGTCTATATATAAAAGACTCAAAAAAAATTGCCACTATTATTAATGAGAAATCTAAATGTAGTATATTTGATGCAACCATGATGAAACATTCTTTAAGTGTAAATTCTTTCAATAAAGTTTATGTAAAGATTTTTTCATTATTTTTTTCAATGTATTTATGTACCTTGGATAAACCCAATTTGTACAAAATTTGCTTCTACCCCCAAATCCAACATGCATTCAATGTTATGAATCTTTCAAAGTTCTTGAAATATTACACCATTGTGCATAGTGACATATAAATAGTACACAGTACATGGAGGTTGTCTGTTGAGTGGATAGTGAGATACATGTTCTTAAATTACTAAATTAAATTACTAGTACTATACATAGTAAGTCCTCATAGGCTCTCAATATAAGCAAATATCACACACATACTCAATCCAAGATGTGACTCATTGCTCATTTTGAAATAATTAATTCAAAATGTTATTAATTTTATTTCAACCCCCTCCCTCCAACCAAACTTACTTGTATTTTTCAGACCAACTTTGTATGGGCAAATGATATGGGTTAATGGCTCTAAATGAACAAAAAGCCAACATTTTAATAAGTTTTAGGAAGTTTTTAAAAATTGTAAGTGTACAAATTCAAAGTTAACTCAACAAGTTAGAAAATCCCATGGAAAAAGAGAACACAACAATATCACTCATGGATTGAAAGATTATAATGTTTGATCATGAAGGTGGTAAAACTATGAAAGTGATTTGATTTCTTACAATCTTCTTTTCACATGTCAAATTTGAAATGGAGGTCACCAAAAAAAGACAAGGTTGAAGAGTATGACATGCATAACCCCCACCAATCAACTCACAACTTCTCAAAAATGATCTATTCTACAACTTTTTGAAATGAATTTCTAATGTGATTTTTTCTCTAAGATGTAGTGTATTTGAGGCTCATTTCCAAAAACCCTCAATAGGCTAGAAAATCAAGATTTGCAATGGACACCCTTGCACAAAATCTTGAATAGATAAATCATGATCATTGTTTTTCAAAATCAGATTTTTGAAGCTAAAACAAGACTTCAAAAAGTTTTTTTCAAAAATGTAACTAACTAGTAACTTGGGAAGGTTTTATTTAACTTTAAAGTTTTTTCAACACCAAAATTGGATACCTTGGGCATTTTAGGGATTGAGTTACTACAAAATCCAAAGCACACAAGAACTATTCTACAGAGCCTTAGCCAACTTGGCTCTATTAATGCACAAATAGAGCCTATTTACATACTAGCACAGTCAGGTAGTGGGAATACTTCACATGGGGTACTATAGATGCACCTAACAATTGGCACTTTCATATGGACCCAATGGGTGGAGATGGATACATTATGAAATCCACATGTACTAAAGTCCCTCAAGATTGATTAGTCTCCCCCAATAGAGTTGTCCACCGATATTGGTTGGAACTCAAACTCCTTCTTTTGCATTTGTACACCTCAACAAGACAATTGGTTGAGCCTATTTTGTCTTATTATTTGGATTAGGCATAGAGCTGTCCACTGGGCCAACATGTAAGGGCACCCTTACCGGCTTAGGCAAGCCATTGAGCTAGGTTTCAAGCTTAGTAAGGTAGAACTACCTATTACCACACAAATTTGCCATCTAGGTACTTTGGAGAGGCTATTTATCAGCTCCTATATTTTTCAGAGATTGAAAAGTTTGAGAGAAGTCAATTGCAAAACAATGAAGACATTCCAATAAAAAGTGAATTTTCTGTGATTTTTCAAAGGTATAATGTTCAATTGCAAATACCCTTTGTTGAAGCATGAACATATCCTTGTTAATATTGACCCCACAATCAAGGAATTTGGGTGAGTCATGAGAGAATCTCAATTTTGCAAAAAGTTCCATTTGTCTATATATTCTTGTGACCCTACCTCTGATGATTAACATAATAAGTTCACATTCCTTCCATGCTCCCTAATGAGGACCAAATCCAATTTATTTGATTTTATACATTGTAGACCAACTTTTAGAAGGGTGATTTCACTTCCTAAAGGGGTGCCTCAAGGGCCAAGGTGAATTGACCCCCTCGTTGTCCCACATGAGCAAACACTAGAATTTTTTTTTATTTGTAACATTCAGTTGTTTTTTTAATTATGAATTCATATTTGCAACCAAAGCCCTGAAATTAGGAAGGAGAGGTGAAGAATTATCAATAAACACGGCACAAAATAGAAGACAATTTCTTAAAAATTATCCTTGGTTGGTACAATGACGGGTGCAATTCTGTTTGAACCGCCTCAAGCTCAAAGCGTTAAAGCATAGGCTCATGTGCCCGCTCCCTATGGACGCAAGATTACCCACCCTTGATAATCAGGCGAACACTGACCAGATTCTATGCCTTTATCCACCTTTTAAATATATGGGGGTGTTGTGAGCGTGGTCCACTGTGCCTTTCAAGAATCCAAGCGATGGATCTTTTTTGCTAACGTTTCCTAAGTGTCGTGGATGGCAGCGAAACTACTAGAAATGCATGGATAACTAACAAGCTAAATGTAATGACCGGGGTTGATAGTAAGATTCTAAATCCCTAACTATCTATTCTATGTTTAGGGTTGGCTGGGTAGTTGGCGTCATTTCTAACGTCCCTAACTACGTGAAAGGGGAACCCTTACGTTCCTTCCATGAATGTCTAAGACTATCTTTTGAGGTTTGACACTTCTCTCGGAGGCTTTAACTTTACGGGCTAATCCTAAGCTTAGTTTTTACTCTAATTTTCAACTTCTAATTGTAACTCTAGATTTTGACCCCCGAGTGCTAACTCTAAATTTTTACTCCTAGATTTAACTCTAAGTTTTTACTCATAAATTAACTCTAGGTTTTCACTCCTAAATTCAATGGGTTTTTTTCCGGCGATTTGGTGCAAAATTGCACCAAATTTTTTGACCTAGCACCAAGCCTATAAGAAATTTTTAGTAAAATTTTGGATGAAATCGCCAAAAAACTTCAAGCTCAAGAAAAATCTTGGATGAAATCGCCACATTGTGAATGAAAATAGAATTATAGATACGTAGTATCACATTTTCTATACAATACTTGGATGAATGTTGAAACTTGGAGCACCACCGTAACATTTAATATCGCCACTTCACCACTTCATGGAAAATGAAAAAAAAAACACTGCCTAAATTAACTCTAAAGTTTTACTCCTAACACTAATTCTAAGTTTTTACTCCTAAATTAACTCTAGGTTTTTACTCCTAGATTTAACTCTAAATTTTTACTCCTAGATTTAACTCTAGGGCTTTACTCCTAAATTTAACTCTAAGTTTTACTCCTAACGCTAACTCTAAACTTTAACTTCTATTTCTAATTTTTACCTTTACTTATCACGGTTTACTATTCACGTGAAAAGGGCTAATTAAGGAAATCAACGCTAATGAGGAGAAAACACCAAGTATGGATTCAAGAACTCACCTCGTCACTACTGGTGTCGGAAATACGCTCGTCCGCATCCGTGTATAAATTTCCATACTCCATGGTGGTCCTTGGGTTGGGGGAATCTTTCCCAAATTCACCGCTTATGTTTCGAAAATTAGGACCCCATGCGATCTAAACCTTCTCTTTCCCTTCCTCCTTCCTTCTCTTTTCCTTCTCTCTCTTTTTCTTTCCCTTTCTTTCTTCCCCCCTCTTTTCTTCTACACTGACACTATTCCACCTAAGCCTTTAAGAATGTCTTACAACTATAGACTCTAACTCCGAGGAGGTTTAATGCCCCTCCTACCCTCTTACACGACCTTGCTTTTGTATCATCCTAATCCGCCTTCTAATGGTCACTTGCAAATTCTTGAGATTTCTCCCCTAAGTGTACTTAGCCACGCCTAGGTCACTATTTATCGTCTCTCTCACTTCCTATCCTATTTCATCCTACTTCCCTCTAATCCTCTTCCATTCTCGTTGGGTTCAATTTGATGTAGAGAGAGATGGTATGTGAGTATTGTATGCAGGTTCTTCAAGGCAAATCGGACGTATGACTCCCCTTCTCCCCTTTCTTTTTTCTCTCTCTTGGTATTTTGCGTTGGATTCTTTGTTTTGTCTAAGTTAAGCCTTGATCCTTAGTTTTCAGATTTCCGAACCAACCCAAAAAAAAGATGGGGAACCTCGACTCCCCAGACTTCCTGGACTCCTTGGACCCCGACTCCCCAGACTTCCTGGACTCCTTGGACCCCGACTCCCCAGTGCGATCTGGTGACTCCCGACGCTGCGACCCCCCCAGTGTGACCTGGTGACTCCCGACTCTATGACTTGGTGACTCCCGACTCTGCGACCTGGTGACTCACCCGACTCTCCCCAGCGACTGCCCCACTGGCCCCGTGACTTACCCAACTCTTCCCAGGGACTGCTCCGAACTAGCCCCGTGACTTATCCGACTCTCCCCAGGACTGCCCCGAACTGGACTCAATGACTGATTTTAAGCTGAACCTAATTGGACCCAATGACTGATTTTAAGCTGAACCCAACTAGACCCAATGATTGATTTCAAGCTAAAACCCAACTGGACCCAATCCATTCTTTAACGGAACTAAAGAGGGGTTTGGTTGGATTTATCTGGTAATGACTCTTTTTCTTTTTTCTCCAAACTGGAGTCCTGGTTTTGAGCGTGGGAGTGACCGGTTGAGACAGTGTCTTAAGTTTCCTAGTAGGCTAAGGCACCTCTGGATTCTACATGTGGGTTTAGTGGGAATGCCTGGGGGGAATAATTCCGCCGATTGGGTTGGGGCTTTAAGTGTCTCACTACCATTCTCGTTCCTAATATTTTGGATGCTAAACTTTGGTATTTTTCAAACACGTATTGGAAACTAAACTTTGGAATTGGGAATAAGGGGGGCTCAAAGCTTTATGATCTTGGTGGTTTTAACACCAATTCTAGGACTTCCTAAGGCCCCTAGGTTCAAAGTTCCCTTGCTGGTTTCTATTTTAACACACAATCTAGAACTTCTGGTACTCACAAGTTCAAAGCTTCGCTCTCTATAGGGGTCCCACACACAATCTAGGGCTTCTTGATACTAACAGGTTCAAAGCTTCGCCGTCCCTAGGGGTCCCAAACACAATCTAGGACTTCTGACACTGACAGGTTCAAAGTTTTGCCGACTCTAAGGGTTCTACATACAGTGAACACGACTTTAGACAAAGGTTAGTTCCCAAATGGGGTCACTCCACACGTAAGAATGCTTCCAAGGGTTAGTGTCACTTAACATGCATGGGTTAGTACAAAAAGAGTTAGTTTAAGCACTCAAAGATCCGCACTAAAGGCCCCCCAAAGCGGCATCGCCAAGGTACGGTGGGGGGTATCTTTAGGATTAATACAATCAAACCAAAAATACTTGAAAAAAGAACCCGTTAGTCCAAGCGAACAAGAAGAGAAAGAGCCAAATGACACACGCAATAAAGTAGAAGGACTCCACAAAGACTTCAAAGCTTGAACTTTAACAACAATGGAGCCCAGAAAGAGCTCAAAAAACACCGTAGAGGTTTCTTGGCTAAAATGCCAAAATCTTCCAACATAAGTTGGACCCACGGATCCAAAACAAGATTTGGGGGTGTTCTTGAGAGAAAAATGGAGACTTTAAATAGGTTTCCAAGGCCCCACTCTTCCCTCAAGAGTTCTAAGGTAACCTTATCAACTTGGATTTTCATCCTCATCTTCAAAGATTTTCATCCTAATCCTATAAAACTACTTTTACCTATCTACGCTGGACCAACCTCCTAACTTTTGGTGATTAACTCCAATCGTCAAACGGGATTGCGCCATTGGCTCCAGATTGCCATGTTTAGTCCGAGATCCCCCTCCCCCCCGTACCGAGGCCAAAAACCATCGTAGGCTAATTTAGTTTTAAAACCAAATCGTGGTAAAATCCTAGATCTTGGGGGTCTCCTATTTTGAGGAATGTGAATAGCCTAGGGTCTTTGGTAAGTGTGAGAGAGTCGGAAAATACTCTTGGTTGACTTCGTTTCGCCATTGTATGGTCCCGGGATGCCGGTCAACGCGGCGGGGACCCCGCCACATGATTAATTCCCGAGGAATCTTGCTGGTTCGGGTACTTGCCGCTATCAGAATGTTGTGAAACTTCACGGAGCGCATTATTAACATAAAAAAAGCTAGTCTTATTTTTAGTGAGATTTTCTGGCAACCTGGGTAATTTCCATGAAATTCCCGTTGGAGGTTACCAGGGTTGACCACTCGGAAAAGATTCTTCTGCAAGTCGGAAGATGACGGGATTTTTCACGTGACCTCTCAGGGAGTCACATGAAAGATGTGTAGGTGCGTTTCCGTACTTGACACGATTGGTTAGTGGAGATGAAACCGGCCATCTCCTTGAAGTAGCGATGGTGCGGGAATCTTTTGCAGATAGAGGAATCTTGACAAATCGATTTCGTCGTTGGACTCCTGGCATGGGATTTACCCTAGGACACCATCCTTGGATTGTAGATTCCTCCACAGGCCCAATCTTGCATCAGTGGCTCCTGCATGCTAACAATTGGGGTTGGGGGAATTCTAAACCTAACTCTAGGACCCGACCTAGTGGCCTCGTTGTGGATCCCTCGGACTGACTTAGCCATGAATTGCCACATTCATGGTGAGATTTAGCCCTTTTGGAGCTATGTGACTCAAATCCTCCAAACCTAACTGGTTCATATCTTTCTATCTATTTTTAGGCCATGTTTGGTGGGATTCTAAGTCTAAATACAAATCTAAACCAAATACTATAATGGGTATGCTACAACCCTATTTTGGTTCTACACTCTTTCTATGGCTTTTTGTATACTTTTCTTAACTTTAAATTGCAAATTTCCAAAAAAATAATTCTACGAGTCCCAAGTGACAAATTGGAAGCTCACACTCCCCAAGCACATTGCTATCATGATAAAAAGTTGTAAAGATTGTGGTAATAGATGGGCCACTGACCGCAATTGGGAGAATTTTGTAGGAGGCGCAATTGGGTGGATGATGGTATTAGGCAATTCTACCTCAGTTTGCCCATGGTGACTCGAGCAGACCCTCCTCAATCCCTGTCTTAAAAGTGTTGGAATCACCAGAGTGATGTGGCAAGGGTCCCCTACAAAATGTTGAATTGCACAGACTATGTTGGGCATATAGGCTATATATGGTGCAGTAGATCTTGGAGCTTTGGATCACGCCATCATGCCAACATCAAAGCAAATCGAATAGGCACAGATTTGTTGCTTCAATATTGGGCTCAGACAAAAGTCAATGGGCTCCACACGATGCCGTGCAGGTGACGATTCTTGGCGAGCCCGGCCCAAATGATTTATTCTATTGTTGAGTCTAGGATTGGGCAAATGTGAGACATACCCTGGTCTCCTATCAAAGATGGGCTTTGTCTTTAGTTATAGCAAAGCCTTAGATGAAATTTAGCTAATATATAGGCTGTGAATTCCCCCAATGGCCCTGAAATCCCAATTGTGGGAACTCTGCTACAGCAATAGGTTGATGTGGTGAAGCGATGGCCATGTCAAGTAATAATAACAAATTAAGTTTTAAATAGATTTTTTGAAGATTTAAATATATAAATAGATTTTTTAATAATTTTGATTTTGTTATTATTAAAATTTAATTATCATTTATCTTGACTAGCACAAGTTGGTTCACAACATTAGAAATGGGCCTAAAACAACCTTCTAATGCCCCTAAAAACATCTAATGTTAGACTAGCTCATTTCTTTCAATTGCCTAATTCTTTCATCCTATTTGCAGTCCCAATTTTGTCCCAAAATTCATCCAGATCGGTTCATTTTCTAACTAAATCATTGCAATAATGCCAACAAGGGATAACGTATCAACCCTTTATTGGAGAACACTTAACCTCTAAAGTTCCAAGGTCTTTTTTCCATCAAAAAACACTCAAAACTATCATTTCTATTACAAAGAGCAAAAAACTTAAAATTCCTTTTTTTTCCATATCTAAAAAAAGGGGCTTGCACTAGACTACTCGTAGTATAAAAATGCATGGAAGAAATTTCATAAACTTTAACCGTGTAAATTGCAAGATATTTGCACATAAAGTGTAGAAAACAATTTCTTTTACACCTTGCTTGACTAGATTCTTTGACTTTAAATCTTCTCAACTTAAATTTTTTGCACTAATAATTTTCATTTTCTAATTTTTTATAATGAAGAATTGAGTTGAAAATCTATGATAAAAATTCAACAAAAAAACAGTCACTTAATTTTCACTCGTTCAAAAATTGTTAAGTAGAAGTACATTCAAGATTGAAGGAATAAATAAATTGTTAATACCTCTAAGATGGAATTGAAACACAATAATTTCAATAGTGATATGGTTTTAACAAAAAAACTTAACCATGTCCAACAATTTTTTTTGAAAAAGTGTAAAAATTGCATTCAAAAATGAATTCTAGAAGAGTTTTTTTCTAGAAGATGCTTAGATTGCCTCCAAACAAGATTGTCCTTAGCTTTCTCATTGCTAGTCCAAATAGAACAAATCAAAGCTTCAAATGTAAACAACAATGTAATCTTTGAGGAAAAAAAAATTAAGAATAAAGAAATTTTAATTTTTGGTGATTTATTGGGTGTTACCCCTCAAGTTGCTTTTTGGACTCCATGTTGCATAACTTCTGCTCCCAGGCACCAATTGAAAAAAGATTTATATGCCAAAAAAGCTAATTTGATTTCCTATCTTAAAAAAAAGTTTCAAAAAATGACATCAGAAATTGAAATGAGACAAGCCTATCCAAAATCCAAAGTGTCTCCCTTAGGGACTTTGGGACTTTACTAGGGCTTAAGTGCCATTAGATGTATGGAAAGTAGTCTTTTTTTTTTGTGTGTGGTAGGGGGGTGCGTATGTTCAATTGAATCTGCATAAAAGCATAAATTCCGAAATATATGGTTCAAAGTTGGCTATGTTAGATTTTTTAAGCAGAAAATGTGGCTACAAAATTTAAAAATATGAAACTCCTTTGCTAGCATTGATAATATCTAAGAGTGATACAAATGGCACTATAGAAAAATATGTGGACTAGATCTTGGCATTGCACAAAGAAGTTTGGGTTTAAATTGTGGCACATTCTTCTTCTTTAGAAGTAAAATAGTGGCGGACTACAGTACACTTGTGAAAGTATACAAGGTACATCTACACAAATCTAAATGCAAAAGCGCATGCTATGTGGCTACAAGAATGATGCACTATATATATATATATATATATATATATATATATATATATATATATATATATATATATATATATATATATATATATATATATGTATTGCCCCTACTGTAGTACTATATATCTATGTATTATTACTATTGTAGCTTAGAAAGAATATACATATTACGCAACAAACCTACACAAACCAGACAGTCAAATACTCCAATGGAAAAATGACACCTATGCCATCCAAAAATATTACTAATGAACTTCACATCAATATTTCACTTTCAAAAGAAAAGTAACCATGAAGGATCTCAAAATTGGAAAAATACTCCAGACCTACACAAAACAAACAAAGAAACACTCCGATGGCAAAATGAGAATGATGACCTACAAATGTAAAAATTTCATTTTAGAAGTTAAAAGTAGAAATAGGACTTATCTCCAAACAAAACCACCTAAGGCCTCACCACCAAGTTTCACCATAGTATTTGGATTCACCGCTTTAACACCAATCCTAGTCATAATAACTGGCATAAAATCTAATATTTTCATCTTCCCACTTGAAGTGCTTATGCCCAAACTGGCCTTTGCTCCAATTAAATGAAAGTTCCAGGTTACACTTGGCCAATGATCCAAAGGATTTCATCACCAAGAGACTTGAATGGCTTCTCTAACAATCTGCAACATTGATACAAGGAAAATCGTGCATGAAGAAACTATAGTGCTCACAAGTAATACCTCACTCCCACAATATTTTCATATGTCAAAGTATCAATTGCAGAAGTTTAAACTATAAAGCGATTCAAAACCAACATACAAACACATTGGTGAAAGAAAATATCATTCAGTTGACTCATTGTGTTTGCCAAATGGTTTTGAAATGTCAAAAGAATAGCAAGAAAAGTTGCAAAAATCACATTTGAGTTTGAACCTCCTTCTACTAAAATGCTTCTTAGTCACTCATAACTTCTTTGATTCATATGAAAATTTAGCCACACAAACAAGATTAGCATATGCAACTTTTCCAAATTTTTTTATATTGGAAACGGACACTGTATGAAGAAAAAACAAGCCACCAAAGTTCACTGTAATCCCAAAATGTTGGGATTTTGGTGTTCAAATTGCTCCCAAATATTCAAAACAAATTGGATTGACATAAATTCTTAACCACAGTAACTAGACTTCAAGGGAACGTAATCCAACAAATTTTATTGAAAATGAACATTGGATTCCAACAAGGGATTATGTGTCGATCTTTTATTGGGGAATACTTAACCCGTAAAGTTCTAAGGATTTTTTTCCACCAAAAAACCCTCAAAACTATCATTTCTATTGCAAAGAGCAAATAACTTTCAATTTTTTTCCCCCATATCAAATAGTAGGGGCTTGCATTAGACTACTGGTAGTGTAGGAATGCATAGAAGAAATTTTATAAATTTTGACCGCGTAGATTGCAAGATATTTGTACTTAAAGTATAGAAAACATTTTTTTTACACCTTTGCTTGGCTAGATTCTTTGACTTTAAATCTTCTCAACTTAATTCAAAAATGAATTCTAGAAGGGTTTTCTTTCTAGAAGATGCTTAGATTGCCTCCAAAACAAGATTGTCCTTAGCTTTCTCATTGCTAGTCCAAATGGAATGAATCAAAGCTTCAAATGTAAACAACAATGTAATCTTTGAGAAAAAAAATTCAGAATTAAGAAAATTCAATTTTTGTGATTTTTTGGGGGGGCTATTCCTCAAGTTGCTTTTTAGACTCAAGGTGGCATACCTTTTGCTCCTGGGCACCAATTGAAAAAAGATTTATATTCCAAAAAAGCTAATTTGATTTCTTATCTTCAAAAAAGTTTCAAAAAATGAAGTCAAAAATTGAAATCACACAAGCCTACCCGAAATCCCAAGTGTCGCCCTCAAGGACTTTGGAACTATAGGGGGTAGTTCCATTAGATACACGGAAAGTGGTCTTTTTTTTTGGGGGGGGGGGGGGGTGGTCTATTGAATTTGCATAGAAGCATAAATTCTGAAATATATGGTTCAGACAAGGTTGGCTAGATTATATTTTTTAAGCAAAAAATGTAGCTACAAAATTTAAAAATATGGAATTCATTTGGCAACATTGATAATAACCACGGCTCATACAAATGGCACTATAGAAAAACATTTGGACTAGATCTTGGCATTGCACAAAGAAGTTTGGGTTTAAATTGTGGCACATTCTTCTTCTTTAGAAGTAAAATAGTAGCGTACTACATTACACTTGTGAAAGTATACAAGGCACAACTACATAAATCTAAATGCAAAGCGCATGCTTTGTGGCTACAAGAATAATGCACTATATACCTATGTATTACCCCTACTGTAGTACCATATACCTATGTATTTCCTCTTTGGTAGTACCATATCCCTATGCAATATCCCTATTGTAGCACTATAAATTTATATAGTATCCCTACTATAGTACTATCTATCTATGTATTATTACGAT
The DNA here is from genome assembly GCA_951230915.1 of Antitrichia curtipendula. Taxonomy (NCBI): domain Eukaryota; kingdom Viridiplantae; phylum Streptophyta; class Bryopsida; order Hypnales; family Leucodontaceae; genus Antitrichia; species Antitrichia curtipendula. The sequence continues at coordinate 4,496,564 of OX579640.1, forward strand.
TGTAGCTTGGAAAGAATATAAGTATTACGCAACAAACCTACACAAAACAGACAAATACTAATGACAACTATGCCATCCAAAAACATTACTAACGAACTTCACATCAATATTTCACCCTAGAAGGAAAAGTAACCATAAAGGATCCCGAAATCAAAAAAATGCTTCAAACCTACACAAAATAAACAAACACTCTGATGGCAAAATGAGAATGGTGACTTACAAATGTAAAATTTCATTTTAGAAGTTAATTAAAAGTAGAAATATGACTTATCTCCAAACAAAAACACCAAGTTTCACCATACCATCTGGATTCACCACTTTAACACCAATCCTAGTCATAATAATTGGCTTAAGATCAAATGTTTTCATGTGCCCACTTGGACTCCTTATGTCAAAAGTGGCCTTTGCTCCAACCATCAGTCTGCAAATGCACGTAGTTCAAACAACAATCAACTTATGTATTAGATAACCAATGAGCCATGCTAGTGACCAATAGATTTTTATACATAACCGGTTGTACATTTTTCAATGACAACCTTTGATCTTCATGATCCAAGGGTGTAGGAAGCCAGTTGAAAGGAAAGAAGGTTATGAGTTGTAACTTGTAATGGCAATGGTGATGGGTTGCCAATGGGACGGTGCCACATTAGCATTGAAAAGTCAACAACCGGTTATGGTAGCAACTACGGTTGATAAATCATGTTGCTATGTTGAAAACTAAATCAAAGTTTCAGGTTGCACTTGGCCCATATGCAACATTGATAGAGGAGCATTCATGCACAAAGAAACAGTAGTGCTCACAAATAATACCTCAATCCTACAATATTTTAATATGTCAAAGTATCAACTGCAAATGTTTAAACTTTGAAGTGGTTCAAAATAAACATACAAACACATTGAAGGAAATATCATTCAGGTGACTCATTGTGTTTGCAAAATGGCTTTGAAATGTCAAAATATAGCAAGAGAAGTTGCAAAAACCACAAGTGACGTTGAACCTCCTTCTACTAAAATGCTTCTTAGTCACTCATAACTTCTTTGATTCATATGAAAATTTAGTCACACAAGCAAGACTAGCATGTGTATAGTTATTGGAAACAGACACTATATGAAGAAGAAACAAGTCATTGAAGTTAATTGTAATCCCAAATGTCGGGATTTTGATGTTCAAATTGCTCCCAAACATTCAAAACAACTTGGATTGGTATACGCTTGCATGCCCACCACTGATGTAAATCGGATGACTTGTTTCCACCGGCTTGCAAAATTGCCCCACCCGTCTTGCATAATGGATGAACTTGTTAAGAGGCCAAGCCAAAAGTCGCGGGTGGCTTGCAATATCGGGCTCTTTTGCAAGCCAAGGGGCGGCTTGCAAACACCCCATGAGACAAGCACCTTTTGCACTTTCCCAACAAACAAGGACTTGATCCGTGAATGTGGACGGAGTCGATTAGGTGGCGATGGCCTCTTAAGAGGCTATGGGTGGGGCGACCCATCATCCCCGGCTTGCAAATTGGATTGACTAGCTGGCAAATTGGCTTGCATTTTGCCAGACGCGTGCGGGTGCTCTAAGTACTCCAACCCAGCCTTCTCAAAAATATTTGAGGATCGTGTGATTACAAGCAGGATCCTCGTCGTCCATTTTCTCTCCTTCTCTTGCCGGTCCAGTTGCAAGTGCTGTTGTCCCCACTTGCTAGGGTTTTGCTATCAAGTCATTCGCCAGATCACTATGTAGGAGCGAGGAGCTCCAAGAGTACCGACAATTGTGTATCAGCAGGTCGGAATTACACCTCGAGGTCTTCACTCCGTACGTGTTTGCACTCTTTGCGGTTCGCATCGTTTTCTTCACTGCGTTTCTTCGCTCTAAGCCCAGGTCTGCTGAAGATTCGGTATCGTAGCTTCTGCAGCGACCGAGCCGAGTACCGATAGTCGCCCTTCTCCGTTCCCACTTCCCTCTGAAGCATTTCATGAACGCATCTGTGTGTGACTTGCAAGCGCTGAAGTCTTCGTTGTCTTCCGAGCACAGAATTCAGTTTGCTGGGGTTTGAGCTAGATGGGCGCAAGCTCGTCTTCCCGTTTCTCCACCTCCCAGGCAGAGGAGTCTCCGTCCACCGTAGTTGATGTCGACGCAGAATTGGAGGCCGTGAAGACGGTGGGGACGGAGGGTCCGTCCACTTCCGGGAGGACGGCATACTATTCTGCACGCTGCGAGGCGATGATGCGCAGCAGAGGCCAATTCGCTGATGACGTTGCGATGGAGATCGCGTTTTCGTCGTCGCATTGCAGCAAAGTGAGCCGCCTTGAGGTTGCGCCGCAGTCAGCCGAGGAGGAAGAACTGAATCGAGAAAACAGAGAAATTTTCCAACAATTGTCGGAAGAGTTTTTTCATCTGTTTCGGTTTGACTTCGAAAATCGCTCTGTTTTGGGCCGCATGGTTGCGAAGGGTGGACAAGCAGAAATCTATGAAGTTGTAAACAACCCTGATTATTTGATGAAGGTGTTTGAGAGAGGAACATCGCTGCGAGATCTGCGGCAGTCATGGCCCCTTCCAGTCCTCAACAACAGTGTTCCCCACTGCATTCAATGTGCGCTTCTGCTGAAGGACGGCAGGTTTGCATATCTGATGGTCAGATTTTGGGGTGACTTGCGCAAGTTGATTGACGAAGCCATGCTGGAGAAGAATGTGGATGGTATGCAGGATCCGCCTTTTCCCTACAAGTGGAAGGATTACAAAGGATGGACTTTTTATCCTGTGGATTTGATGTTGGGGATTGCAGAGCATATGCAGGTCTTACATGAAAATAATGTTTCTCACAGGGATCTAAAAGCTTCTAATATTCTTCTTAAAAGGGATTCAGTAGGATTTGTGCACAGTTTGTCTTTTGGGCCTATAAGAGGGATTCTTGTAGCTGATTTTGAATGTTCCATTGGAGTCTTGGGAACCGGGTTTTGGAGAGCACCAGAGATATTGTTAGAACTAAGGAATGCAAGCACTATTACAAATGAGCAATGGAAGAAAGCAGATGTGTATAGTTATGGTATGACATGCTTTGAAATAGTGACAGGGAGAATTCCATTTGATGGTGAGCTTGAAAACACTCGAGCTGGTCGTCAACTTGTAATTGAGGGTAGAAGGCCAAAATTGCCAAGTGACTTGGATGAGTTAGTGAAGGACTTGATCAACAAATGTTGGGATCCTAATCCAAGCTTGCGACCTACATTTTCTGAAATTGTGGATATGGTAAAGATAATCTCCAGAAGACAATGCCAATTCAGGTACTTATTATCTCTTAACATAGGTTGGTTTATATTGACTTTCAGATTCCTTACTAGTTCTTTTGTTTTAGTGGAATCATAGAGATTTAGTTGTATTGCAAAGTATTTGATTTTGTCTTTTTTCAATCATTTTTAAGTAACTGCCTTGTTATCTTTGTTATCTTTGTTTTCGATAAATTTTGTTAGAGCTTTTCAAATTGGTCATAATATCTCTAATCTAATTGTTAATTATTTCGAGCTAGTTATTTTGTAATGGAAACAAGTGAAATTGCATGATTGCTTTTGTGTCTCTTTTGTATGGTGTATTATATTTTAAGTACATACGTGGCTTATTTTAAATGAAGCTTGTAGGAAGTTATAGATTCCCTCCCAAATGACTCTTGCATACTTGTATTGTAGATTGTTTGGCATTGGTGAGGAATTGCCTCCACAATACCATTTAGCAACTGTGGAAGAAGTTAATGTCTACCCAATTGCATTAATGGAAGCAATGCCTAAATGGGACATTGCCAATTTGGCAAATGGCTGTGTTGATGGATATAGATATGAGATGAACATAAGGTGATTTGCTAAATCATGCATTTTATGGGGTGTTGTTATTGATTTTGAAGTGATTGCAACATGGAATTTAGTGATTGACTTGTTCCTTTACTAAGGTTTGAAATGTGTATTCTTGAGTTATGACTCATGTATTTGTTTGACTAACTTCAAGCAAAATGATTGTAGATTGGTGAAGCAAGATAATGCACGCTATAAGCTAGCAAGATTACATCATTAGACACATCTTTTTGATTAGGTAGGAAGATTTAGTTGCATTGGATGTAATAGTAACCTATAAAACTTTCATTTTGCTATGTATTCAATTGCATGGTATACTTGCATGATATATTGGGAGTAGAACAAGTGAATTAGGTCAAGATGATTTATCAAGTGACCTCATGATTAGAGAAGTTGTACAAAAATTATTCATCTAGATCTTTTCTTTGGATGTTGGTAGTATCATATTTGAATTGAACATACCTCTCCACTCTCAAATTTAGCCACATATTTCCATGTTGATTGTCAATGTAGGAATCTTCTGTGTAGTAGAACTTTTATCATCAAAATTTTAAGAACTTCTTTGCATTTGTTGTTGAATTTGACGATATAAGGTTCTAATTTGCAACATTGGTTATTTTGGAATTTATAGCCTTACGATTAGTTGTATTTGATACTTGCATGATTGCCATTGTTGACCATCATCTCTTCATTAGTTGAGAAATATTTTGAAGCAACCTTTGAGCAGTGGGAAATTATCATCATATTCTAGAAGTGTGAACAATCAATGAAATTGTCACTTTTTCAAACACTTGTTTGAATTTGAGGTTATATGTGTTTGACTATTTGATGATAGAATGTGAAAATCAAAGTTATCATTTATTTCCTCAACATCAAAGAGAATTATATTGACCAAAATAGTTATCTGAATAAAGTCTTCTTTATTCATAGAGAAAGAAATGTCAACCAACTTATAGTAGAAGTGGATATTTCTTTATCCAAAGAGCACTAATGATCATATTCCAAATTTGTTCACAATAATGTGTGACTTCAAGAAAGGTCAGAAGTGTTGGTAAACAACTCAAGTTAAAGACTACCAAGGAGGCAATACAACTATTAGTGAAGGGTAGCAAGCTAGGTTTATGGCTTTATAGTAATTCTATTGTCAATCTTCCATGGCCTGGTTTGAGAGAGAGAAGTTGTAACTACGCCGACGCGCTAGTGGGCTAACGTGAAATAAGCATTTTTGTTCATCCAAGATCCTAAAACTTTTCTAAAGAGAAATAATGAGCATTTCTAGAACTACATACCCTTGTTAGAAGGGATACTTTGCACTACTATACATTAGGATTAGTAAATAATAACCATTTTCAAATGAAGGATTTGTTTGAAGGAGAGCATGGATGGAAATGTGGATGTTAGGATTAATTAAAGTGGGGGAATTTGTGAGAAGGGTTTGGTTGTTTTCAAGTTTTCACTTGTGAAGGAGAATGTAAGTTGGCTATCTTCTTTCAATATTGTTGGTGTTGTTGGGAGTATTTTTTATCACTAATCTTGAAAATTTGATCTTTTCATGCATTTTGTGATGGATGGAATATTTATCGTTCCAATGGCGCTAGCAATAATGACTGTTAGTGGTTGTGCTATCCAATCTAGGTTTGTTAGGTTCTATAATAGTAGCTACATTGTTATATGTATTTTTCTATACTTATAGCCAAGAATAAAGTAATCATTATAAAAAATGAATTCAGTATATTGAATTTTATGGTATTTGGATGGAGTAGATGGGGTTGTACTTTGATTTATGTACTTTATACACAACGAATGTTTGAACATAGCTTTGCTTTACATGTACAATGTGAGGGGTTCAAACAAGTGTACCTAGGATATTTCCAGTTTGGAATTGTCTCTTTGTGTAATTGACTATCTATTGTATGAAGATTACTAAATATAAAACACCTTGAGTTTATATAAGAAAGAGAGAATTTGCAGATTTTATGCAGTGATTTGTGTTTTTAGATTTATAGGGCTTTACTATAGGTTTTTGTGCACTAGAATAGTACAAGTAACCACATATGTATTTGTTTAAGTTCCAAAGAGGGCATAGAATATAATGATATTGAGTGGGTTAAGAAAAATGTAGCCCATATCTTGACTATATCAAAATTTAAAGAGATGTGTAATTTGTGCATCGAAAATGTGAGATTGGATTGCATTTTTATATTCATCATATTTTAGGATGTTTTTTATATATTTATATTTAACTTTGATGGTGAAAATCTAAGATTGGCTATTGCGGTACAAATCATTTTTTTTCTTCTTAATAGCCAATTTAAGATTTTGAACATCAGAGATAAATATAAATATGTAAAGAAATTCTCAAATAATATGAATTTAAAAATGAATCATTTTAGAAAGTGATCATTTATATTTAAAAGACTCAAAAAAAATTGCAACTATTATTAATGAGATATATAAATTTAGTATATTTGATGCACTATGATGAAACTTCTTTATGAGTAAATTTCTTCAACAACTCTATGTAGAAATTTTTTCATTGATTTTTCAATGTATTTATGTACTTTGGATAAAACCCAATTTGTACAAAAATTGCTTCTACCCCAAAATCTAGCATGCATTCAGTGTTATGTATTTTTCAAAGTACTTGAAATAATACACAATTGTGCATAGTGACAAATAAATTGTACATTTTAGCATGCAGAGACCCATTTATATTTAGACTCATTGACCCCACAATAGCCAGGGAAAGGTGAGAAACACAAAATTAACTCACCACAAAATTGAGGTACTTTTTTACATTTAATTAGTAAGATGAAAAATTGAAAAGTGAGACAACCATTTGCTACAAATGTTAAGAGCACCATATTCATTATAGTGGGACAACATTTTAATTTTGGGACCAATTCCATGGTATTTTTTAGTCCAATTTTGTTTTGGTATGCATGATTTGCCAAAGGCTCTAAATATTTTTTCTTTTTAACTGCTTTTAAAGTGGTTTATTTTCATTGTCCATTGTACAAAACTAAATTTCAGTTTTCTTGTACTTATTCAAAGTACCTCTAAATATACTTTTAATGATAAAAATTTCAAGCTCTAATTATAAAACGGTGAAACATTAGAGTTATTCGTAAAGTAAATCCGAGTTTAGAGGTAAAACTGGGGTTTGAAGCCCTGCTTTATGTAAAAAAGCAGGTGAAAAAGTAAAAAGCTCGCGCAATCAACACTAGCAAAACAAAACTTGGGACCAAACTTTCTTTCGCATCGAAATGGTGCCTAAAAAAGTTTGGACCTGAGTTTACCTGTCACAGAAATGGTACATTGACAATTTGTGAGAATGGAGGGTGGAGAGGTTGTTTTTATAATGAAATCCACTGTTCTTTATGAACTCTCAAAGGATATGGGTTTATTTTAAGATTGAGCTCCTCCAAGCTCTTACAAGTTACTTACAACTCCAACCATTTACATATCCCATATGGGTTGCTTTACCTCCTTTCACCAATTTGTATAAGAGCTTGTTTAAAACTGGGTATCAAACTAGGGATGACTTTACGAATAACTCTATTACACGTTTATTTGGAGGGGGCCGAGAAGTGGCACCCTCCCAAGGCTGAGAAGCCCACGATGATTGCCTCATACATTATGTATATATATATATATATATATATGAGGGCAGGGTTTTGATGATGAACGCTTCTCCAAGATGTTGAACTGTACCCAAGTGTTTGAGAGGAGTTCCAGGGAAAATTCGTTTGCAACATTTTGCAGATCTTGATGGATGAGAGTGTCAAAAATTTATTGTGGTATAAGGTAGTATGCTCTTAAAGCGACCATTTAAGAGCTGATTGTCTTTTGGGGGAAGCTAAAGTCCTTGAAATAATTTTCAGTAAATTTTACTAGGAAGAATACTAGAATTGGCATCTAACCCAAGTGGTTTTATATTTTTTGGACCTTCTTGGAATTAGTTATGAATTTTCAAAGATTTCTGTCCTAGGCACCTATTTGTGACTATAGGTCTTCCAAAACCTTTCCACTTCCAACTTGTAAAGAGATGTGAAGAAATCAAGAGAATGATTGGCTCTCGTAATAAATAATACTTTTTCCTCAATGCACTCAATCGCTAAAGTGGTCGATTCAAGGACCACTTCAAATCCATTCTAGAGCTAATTATAGGAGCAGTTTGAAGAAGATGGGCGCATTTAGAGCAGACGCCTTTGTCACCATTGCACCGTCTTTGTCACCATTGTTCAATTTGTGAAGAAAAGCTTAGTTCCATCGGGGAGGAAAAAAACTTCAAAAAAATCTTCTTGTTAAGGTAGGGACACTCAAAGTGCCACACTTTTATTACTATGCATAGTTACTATTATTAGATTGATCAAACTTTTGTAAGGAGGTTCCAATGCACAAAAGAATTTTACATTTGGGTATCATATGTAGAAGTTATTAAGAGTCAAAGCTTTTTGGAGAGATCTTCTAAAATTGTTTTTCAACATAGGTACATATTGATTTTGGAGATGCGCACAAAGTGATGATGGTGGTTATTGGATATTTTGTTAAAATGGTGATATTCTTCCACCATTTTTCCATTCATTTTCTAGGAGTAGTATAGATTTCCGACCACATTGTCTAAAGTCTAAGGACTGGTTTACATTTCTGACCACATGGTCGAAAGTCTAGGACCAATATACATTTCAGACCACATGGTTTAAACCTAAAAGTGCCAAGTTTGTGGAATATCATCACAAAGTTCAGTGCATGCCAATATAGTGCCAATATGGTGCATTGAAATGCTATCAAGCAAATTTGGTACCAACCTCCATGTTAGTTTTGATACTGAGTTTGCATGGAGGTTGGCACCAAATTAGCTTGATAGCGTTTCAGTGCACCATATTGACACTATAATGGCATGTCCTGACTTTCCTGATGATTGCCATTTTAATGAAATATATCTGTTGGTTATAGACAAGGTGCTATTTTTTGTGTATTCACCTTAGTGGATTTCTTCACACCTACTATTACATTCTATTTTTTTCCTCTATGATGTACTACTTCAAAGGATTTGATATATTTCCATATAGCTAACTTGATTGAGAATAATAATCCAAAACTGTACAATCTATATGGCCCATTTTGAGTGTACTTCTATTCACCTAAAGTACCCTTCTCCATAAATAAAAAATTATAACTTTAATACAATTGATCTTACAAATGATGAAGAAGTTGGGGCTAAAATTTTCAAAATGGGTACAAATTTGAACTCATTGTAAGATCTTACGATTACATGTTACAAAAAAAATTGTCACATTTTGTTTTTAAACACATGCAATGTTTGGCCCATTTTTATTTTTTCACTTTTATAACATCTCAATCCTATAGGAGTTATTCTTATGGTCTTGTAGTTGAAAAAATGTACGTCATAGGTAGATGTTGCAAAATATTCATGCTAAATTCCATATTATGTAATGGTGACTTTCCTATTGAATTGTTTAGTTTTAATTTGTTTTTTCTAAACTGAATAATAAATATTGCCTAGAAGAATAATAAATCAAATTTTTGCATCTAAGATCACAAGCACATATCAATTGTAGTGTACAATTTTATCCAAATGTTAATGACCTTTATGCTATTCTTTAAAGTTGCATTTTGACCATTGAAGGATTACCATCCCAAAAAATATTAGTTGAGTTTGACAAATAGGCTTACATGACTTTCATCAACCACTCGAGGATAGTCTCTAGAGTAAGAACTATAATCCATTTTCAATATCTTTCCTTCTATGTGCTTGATTCAGCTTTTGGCATTCCTGATTCGAATACAGAGCATATTTCACATACTATCATATTTTGAATTCAGGGGTAACCTTGATTTTGTCTTAGATATGTCACCATCAGAGTTGTTTGAGTAAAATTTACATGCCATGCTACCACATGAAATTAACTACATTGGTAAGCACCCTTCTAGCAAAGTAAAAAAATTGGAAGATAAATCTTTGGAATTCAAGCCAACAAGTAACAAAAACTTTGGAAATCAAACCAACATTTGCCCCTTGTGAGACAGTTCGGATTCTTCCTTCTAAAGCTCCCAACACGCAACGCACACTGCATTGGTCTCCTTTACATTCAAGTTTATCTTCCTAGTACACAAAGCGCAAATTTATGAATATGTTGTTACAAAGTTTTGCAGAGTCAGTGCAAAACATCTAGTATCGTCTCCAGCTGCTAGATTCCACGCTCGTCCGAATGGAGGATTCAGAGGCCTGCAAACAATCTGATTTTCCTCTCAAAACGAATAGTTCTTCAATCCTGGAAATATTGCTACAAAATTAGGTGAAGATAACAATCAATGACCTCAGAAGATGGTACAATGCCGTCGAATGTGGAATCAAGTTCAACCACATTCACGTGCATTCTAAGGTATGGCTACCAATGCTATCATTGCGGATGAAAAAACCTGCTCGACACTGGTTGATCTTTTCGATTGAACAAAGTCAGCATCTGTGTGGCTCCTTGGCAACAAGTTGTTGAAACTCAGCCTTCACCATGGTCGACGCAGTTTGCAGCTGCAACTCTAGCAGAGTAAGAACTTGAAAAGAAGTCCCCAACCCTACGCACGTCTCTCTCTAGACTTGTCTTCGTCAGCTTGTTTGCAGTCACCAAAACTACGCATGTGCAAGTCCCTCTACGCAAGTCTCTCTCTAGACTTCTATTTGTTTCCCGTAAAAAAATACCAAGCAAGTCTCTCTAGACTTATCCTGGTCCGCTAGTTTGCAGTCCCCAACCCACATGTGCAAGTCTCTCTCTATGCAAGTCTCTCTCTACACTAATCTTCCGTTTCCTGTCACCAATACTGTCGCTGATTGGTGGCCAACACCCAACACCCCACCGTGAGATTGGATACCGAATGCGTAATCAACCCATCCAGAAACAATCCTCGCCTTCCAATCATCCACTGAAACAGCATCCCACTGATAAAATAGCTCTGCCACTCCTTGCCATTATAAATCCCCTTCACACCATTCGACGCCACCCACGCCACCCAGTTCCACTCCCAGAACGGCACATCCACAAAGCTCTCATACTCGCCCTTGCGCACCATCACGATATACCGAAACATCCAGCTATGGTAGAAAAGCTCCTCCTCCACCGGCACCGCCAGCGATGCCCCCACGAGACGCAGCATGTCCCACGTATCCCCCACCAACCCCGACTCAAAATCATGGCCGGGGCGCCACAGCGTGCGCATGGCTTCGTCCTGATTCTCATTCAAGTACACGGTGATGAGTCCACTGAGGGCGCCCACGATGAAGCACTCCAGGGTGACCGAGTTCACGGAGTAGGGCTCGTGAAGTTCAGGGATGAAGTGGTAGAAGAGGAGGATGTAGAGCGAGGTGGCGATGTAGCGCAGGAGCTTGATCTTGTACCGAGCCTTGCGCATGATGGGCGACTGCATGAGGTCGAAGGTGAGAAGCTCGTGGGGGGGATGCGGTGCTGGGGCGTCGGGGTCGCTGGGCTTGCGGACGCGCTTGCGCTCTGCGTCGCGGGCTGCCCAGAGACAGCGGTAGTGGACCACATTGGCGCAGGTGATGGTGAGGATCCAGGGCATGAAGCGGAGAAGCTCGTCCACGCCTATGCCCATGCTTGGAAATCACCACACTGGAACCTCTTGATTAGGAGAGTTTCCCTGAAATAACATTCCCGATTCTCGAATGTCTTGCACACTTGCCAAACTATCATCGATCGGCTGTAGCACGATTCTCAAACGACGTCACAGTGAAAGAGTGGGCATTCCAGGGGGTAAGATTGAAGACATTTGCTCGATTTGAGACAGATAGAGTGAGCTCTGGCTCAAAATTTCGAGAGTAAACATGAACCCTAGTTTTGCAAAACCCATCTGCACAGAGGGTTGTTCGAACTCCTCGCTGCAGCTTGCTCGCTTGCCTGAACCCTGAAACCAAGCTTTCGTCTGCCCTGTCGAATGTCCGCAAACTTTATTCCGAAGAAGATGCGACACAGGAAGCGACAACACGCATGTGCTCCTCTCTTCAGCAAATCGCACCGCGTGCACCTCACAAGCACTCCAGAGAAGAGAGGAAACTTCTCAAAACTCGCAGAATTTTGAGAATCTACAGAATTGAAGCGGAGGTTCTAATGCGCTTTGATCCCCCAGAAATCCAAGCCACGAATTAGAAATCCACAAGACTAAATCTAAGCAGCTGGGACTCTAATCGGAGAATGAATGAAAAGAAATTGAATGACTACACCTATATTGTGCGAATTGAAGTGTCGCGAATGATGCTTACAATGCGCAATTGATGCTTCAAAATTCGAAAGCCGCAAAGCGTGATTCTGAGCAGCTGCAATTGCACGGGGTGGGGTGGGGATGCAATGTCGCGGGCAATCAGAAGTGTTTGTTTCTGCCTTTCCAGTCTGCACCATATCCATTTCGCTTTTCACTGGCGGAAGAGTTCAAGTCGTTTGGATAGGGGAAATGAGGAATGCCCTTCAAAGAGACATTCTCGAAAATAAAGGACAATTCAAAGAGGAGGGTCCGAATAGGGTTTCGGGTAAGTTTAAGAATGAACTTGCATGTGTCAAAATTAGATTTGAGTTTTCAAATTTTGCAGATTTAGGATTGCTTGGGTTGTGTTTCATAATCCCTTCACTTCTAATGTAGTACTTTCTCCATCCCAAAATAAATTCGGGGTTCCCTAGAAATGGCTAGATTAGTGTGTGAATAGCTCCTATTTTTAGAGGATTGCATACTTACTATAGCTTCTACTAAACTCCACTAGGCGTGAAAGAATGGAAGTCGACAATGAAGTGGAAAAATTGACAATTTTTTTCCTTTTTTGAAACTACTCCAATGGTATTTATTTTGATCATTTGTGTAATGTTTTGTATAATTGTGGGTTGAATTTTTTGCCTTTGGTTGGTTAGAGGTTGCATTTTGATTCCCTTTGTAGGGATCAAATTGCTATATAGTCTTTGGAGTGAGGTATCTATGGAGTTTTTTGCTTTAAGGTATTTGAACTAGCTTCAGTTGTTGTCCATCAAGTTGTGGAGAATCAATTTCAAATTTAATTTGGGACAAATATATTTGGAACCCCCATATTTATTTTGGGACAAAGGGGGGGTGCTCTAAAAGCAACCATGTAAGGGCTAGTCCACATTTCATAAGTTTGGGTGGACAAAAATAATTTTAGGACATTTTCTAGAGAAAGAAAAATAGATTGGCTCTTGCATTAAAAAAATATTTCTTCTTTGATACATTCAACGGCTAAAGCGATCCATTTAAAGATCACCTCATCTCCATTCTCCAGCTAATAATAGGGGTGATTTGAGGAAGACGGGCAGTTTTAGAGCAAACTGCCTTATGTGAGCAGGGAAGAAGTAGCTTTGTTATATTTTCAAACTAAAAGCAAATAAAAAGTTCATGTCTAATGTTTAGAATAGTTTTTTGGAAGTCAAAAACTTGCATTTTCTACTTTTCACAAGCTTCTTTTGAATTTTTCTACAAGCCAACCAATTTAATTCTCTTCTTGTAACTAATGCACACCTCCTCATTCACTTTATATTATAAAATCCTATTCATTAAAAAAATGGAGAGTTTATGTACATAAGATGCCACCATATTGAGTAAGAAAGTTGGGTATATATTTCTAAAATGCATGATGACAAGTGTATTCTCAATTTAAAATCAGATGTCAAAAAAGATGAAAATTGCTTTTATTAGTGATCCAAAATTTTATAGTTTTTAATTAATATGAGGAAAAATCTTGTATTCCAAGTGTGAACCATTATTCTTTTTTATACATGCTTCAAAAATGGATTAGAGAATATTTTGCAACACTTTTATGTTTTGAATAATCTTCACTAGGGCAACATGGGACATTGGTCTCATAAAAAATATCCACGCTTAGAGTTGGCTAAAGAGGTCACATGGACAAAAACATATCCCCCTATTTTTTAATTAAATTTTTACTTTGGATGACTAATTTTGTAAAATATAACAATAATGAAGTATCAAGTTTAGGTTTTGCAAAAGTTTGACTTTAAATAGAATATAAAGAGTTTCAAAAATTACAAATGATATTTTTAATATATATCTATTGAAGACCAATTTTATAAGACAAAAAATAGAATATTCATTATATTTTCTTGGAAATTTTTCTTCTAAGTTATTTTTATTGTTCCACTATATTCTTGGTTGTTTTAAAGCCTTTGTAGAAGTCTAAATATGATCTCTTCTAAGAGAAATTATCTTCAAATTTGCTCAAGAATGATCTCTATGCAAACATCTCTATGATCATATCAATAACAATCCCATTTTTTTATAGTTTGATTTACAAAATCACTACCAAAAATGATACTACTTTTGACATTGTTTCAAGAATTAGATTATGACATTAGAGTACCAAAAACAACATTAAAAAAAATCCTTCTTTTAGTAACAAGCTTAATTGCTTTGTCAATCTATTTGAAGTAGTATGATGTTGCTAAATGTTTTTAGAGGTGGCATACATAACGTTATTGACCATTTTTAGAAGGGCCCTATTTAATTTTGTTTAAACCATACAAAAAATGATTCTTTTATTTTGAGACAATATTCTAGGGTCTTTAGTATCATTATGGAGACCAATCCAAGTTGGTTTATAATATAAAAACTGGAGCTCAAAGTATAGACAATTCTAGATAATCACACTTTACGAGTTCACCTCGACGTGTAGAAGGAAGTAGTCAAGTAACAAACTATGTACTCTAGTACTAAATCTTAGAGCCTCAAGACACTCAACATTTTTTTTTTTCATGAGCCACCATTTCTCTTGATTAGAATGGAATCAATGAAGCCAATGAAGATAGAATTGAACAAATCAATATGATAGGTATCAAATTTCACCACAAGTGTTGCAAATCAAATTCTATTACTCCCTCCATCTCAAAATGATCTTTTTGTTGGACAAAATGTTGTGGATTAAGGTTAAAAATAATGTTATTTCTTCCTATTTTGAGTTGTGAATAGAGTTTGGAGCATTCCTACTATCTTGAAATTTTGAGTATCCAAATCCTTTTTGAAGTGTAGTTTTGGAGTAGTCAAAAGTGAAAATGTTGGTGCATTTTTAAGGAGCACCAGTGGCCATTGGATTGCTCAATGTGAGGTCTATTTTAAGATCATGTGTGGGATTGAAAGGAAATTCTAGCCGTACTTGTAGCTCACGTTCTCTATCCCAAGTCCATGTGGCTATTGACATGTTCCTATTCAATTATACATGGTCCACTTTCTTTTTTGGCAACTAATTAGATTTATATGTGGAAGCCACTAAAGTCCATGTGTGGCCTATGTCCATGTATCACAACCACATAAGTTATCAATGTACTATTCTTTACACATTATGATTTCAATTTTGTCACCAATCCCCTTGCTTCTATGTCACAACTTGCAACCAAAAGATCATTTTGGGACAAATAATTAAGGGAAAATGATAGATCATTTTGGGACAAAGGGAGTATTTCTTTATAAAAATGGTCGGTCCTATAAAATTTGAGTCTAAAATCTTGTTTCAAAAGTACTTATTTTGAGATTTCAAATATTGGGATCGGATCTCAAGTATTTGCTTGTAGAAAAAAACATGGAAATATTAAACAAAGAAAGATTAATTATACTAACATATCAACACGAAATAGACAATGTGTCAATAGTCAATGAAATGGGGAGTCTTCACATAAATAGAAATGAGGTATTTTGGCACCAAGCCACACTACAAGAATTTGGTTCTATAGGCCCATATTGGCACTACCTTAGTTCTCATAAAACCATGTTCTCATACTCCAATTTTGATACTAAAAAACCCTCTTTTCTACTAGTGTCAATGAAGATAGATATCAATAAGAAGACCTTCTAAATAGTAAATATTGTAAACCAAGAGTCATCAAGAACCAAATGACAACCTTACAAAGCATTTGTTTTCATAATGAATGGTTACTCTTGGGCTCCAAACGTCCCAAGGGCCTCTTAACTTCCTTTTTCTTTGTTTTATAGGAGATAGAAGAAAGTGCTTCATGACATGCCCAAGTTGCAATTAGCTTCCTATCAAACTTGTAAGAAAATCAAAGAATTGAAAGTTGATTCTTCACACATGAATTGCACTAACACACGACACTAAAAACCATGCTTTCATGTGCATGACAGGATAGGACTAAAGATTGCAAAATAACTAAAACCAAAGAGCGGAGCTTGATTGTACAATGAAGCAATGTGGAAACATAACTGGTCGTCCGAAGCCCACCCCGAAGCCCACCCCATATTTACAGCCTTCAAGATCTTTGACAAAGCTGCATAAGGTGCGTGACAAGATTGCATCAAAAGACCTACTACAAGTTGCCAATACTTCATTTAATAAAAAAATTTGAACACTTTGGAATTGATCGTGATGCCTTATGATGCCTTGAATGTTGGATAATGTTGGATATCCACGATGCTCATTCTCCCATTCTTTATATGAAGGTGCATCAAGATCATTCTCGCATTCTTTATATGAAGGTACATCAAGATCATTCTCCCATTCTTTATATAAAGGTACATCAAGAGAAAGGTTGAGTGATGAAAAACAAAATAAGATATAAGCAAAGATGCACATGCTAACAATCAAAGGTTCTACAATCGTTCAAAGAAAACTGTGCAAATTCTACCCTAAATTCCACGCAATTCACAGCAATTCCTATGTGTAAAAAACGGATATACAATTTCTACTAATGCAAATAGTAACAGTCCTTGGTCTTTGCAATATCTGAGCATCTGTAAACAGAAAGGATGCAGACCTTCAACAGCTAAAAAATGTCATGCTCATCGTTGAATTCAAAAATTCGGGCTCACCCTAAAAAAATGCAAAGAGAGACGATTGTTCACAAGGGCTGTCACTCCAAGCTGAACGACATAAATCTGAGTTTCTGTAAAATAGAAACGGTGCAATATTGCAACAGCAACAAAATGTCATGCTCATCGTGGAATTTGAAATTCGGGCTCACCCTAAAAACCGCAAAAGAGAGAGGCAATCGTTCACCAGGGCTGTTACTTCAAGCTGAACAACAGAACTCTGAGCTTCCGTAAAAATAGAAACAGTGCAATGCTCCTAAAGAGCGTCATGCGCAGCGTTGCATTATGAGCTAACCCTAATCGTCTTCCCAGGGATTTTATTCCAAGAGCTGACTGATAGGGTTCCGGGGATGTTGTGTGCAGAAAAGGAAGAGGGCGCGAAGCCAGAGGGCATACCGGCGGCCGAAACGATATACTCCCAGGAAGAAGTCCCGGCGCTCGTACACTACCCGCCGGCGAAAACGAGGACGGCCCCGGCTGAGTGCACGGCGCCCACGACGTTCGCAGGAGTCGTCGTCTTTGGCGGAGGCGGAGGACGAAGCGTCGAGCTCTTCCTGCAAAAGGCCCTGTCGCAGCGTGCCACCCAAAGAGAAGAAGAAGAACAGTGACGACGACGAAGAAGATTATGGTGGCGGTGGCGGTGGCGATGGCGATGGCGGAGCAAATATGAGCCGTTCCAATTCGCGTTCCAATTCGAGAACCCGTGGGCGAGATCAGGAGTCCAGGCCCGCAACTAGCAAGCACAAGTCGCTGGACGCTTCACAGTAAGATCAGAATGGCGCCCCTTAAACCCTGAAATTTGTATACAGTGATGATTGAGGGCCTCCTTACATGTATCGGTGGGTGGGACGAGTCAACAGGGGCGAAATATAGAAAACACTTTTATGCTCCTTCTACAATGTTTTCTACACCGATATCGGTGAAACTGTCTCTCCTCCTTCCGCACCTACCGATCATCGGTGGCACTGTTCTTGTCTTCTAGTTGCTTTTCTTGCCCATTGGGCTCACATGTAAGCTGGCCCTGATAGGGAGAGGTAGGTTTATGACCTTGCAAGGATGAGGTCTATCAATTGAGGTAGTCATCCAAATACTAATCAGATTTTTGGATGAATAGGTGCATTGTTTATTTCCATAGTAGCCTTAAAAAGTCTTAATAAAGACACTTTATTATTTCTGCACAAGTTAGTGACGGAGTCAATAAAAAATTATCAAATTTTTGGATGAATTTGTGTATTCTTTATTTCCACAAATTTTATGAAAATCATCCATCATACACCTTTTTGTCCTCTAGTGCTTCAAAGTTAACCACTGCCAAAAAAATTCTTAGTCGTTTTAGTGCAAATTTGGGGAGGTAATTAGGATATTGAGAAGGAATTTCATGTTTGCCAACAAAATTGGGCATCATATATTTTTCATCCCAATTTACTTTTTGTCATTGGCTAAGAAAGAAATTGCATATTGGCAATTTTTTATAAAGAAATACCTTAAGTTTGAGAAAGAGGTATTTAAAAAATAATGTTTTCTTTGTAGAGACATTATTTAACAAAAGATAGGCTATTTAGCATTATACTGTACGACCTTGATTGAGAGAGATTGAATGAAATCCCTTTGAGGAGTGTATAGAATATAATGATTCCTTTATAGGGACATTGTTTTACAAAACATGGACTATTTAGCATTATGTTGTAGAGCCTTGATTGAGTATGATTGAATAAGATCCAAATATTGAGGTTATGGCCAATAACTTAAAGGAAAGTGTTGTTATAAAAACATAGCATAGCTTCTTAGCAGCTTGGAGCTTTGGGCCTAATTATTAAAGTGCAAAGTGAAAAAAATAGTAAACTAAAATTAGGCACTTTTAAAGTATAATTAAAAATAGTTGAACATTCACTGGTCAAGTTGTTCTCACATTTTTTAATGGTTGTTGCTATTTCCATGTAAGGCATTTGCATTTACCTAAACCCTTCTCTTGACCTCCAAACCCTAAATTCTTTACCTTGTGTATTAGGGTTTTGTTAAGTGTCAAGGTTTGTTGTGTGTGAGAGATTGTGCTTCAAAATGGTCAAATGGCAAGGCAAAAAACTTTGGAATGTATGTTTACGGAGTTATTGACAAAGAAGATTCAAGATTGTGTGGAGCAAGATGAATTTCTATGAATTAGGCAATCCACACACATAACTCCATAAACTCCATATATACACACGCACATTTATACTGAATACTAAATTTTTTTTTTCCTGATTCTGCTCTGATAACATGGGTGACTGGTTTGGGTATTGGATCCCAGGATGTACCGTGCTGTTGAGAAGTGGGACATAACCATGGCTCAAGCTCCTGCGCATGAGCCACTGGATGCCCCACAAGGCTGTGGAAGTTTAAGTCCAAGATCAAGGTGCTCCTCTGGAGGAGCAAGAGAAATGTCTCAGGAGAAACCCCAAAGCAATTCTCATCAGGGACTCCAATAGGGAGATACTGTACCACTTAGTTATTGGCGGAGTGTATGACTTGAAGCTCGTCGTCTCTGCGTTGCCAGACTGAAAGAGAAGGCAACATGATGCTGTTTACAGCAGAATTCGGTAGCCTTATAGAGTTACATATGAATTGCAGAGTCATGTATTGAAACAAGGCAAACTGCTGATCAAAGCTCAAGAGTTTTGGGGGGAGTTGAGGGGTCCAAATACCAACTATGTTTCAACAATTGTCCCTAACTGAATGTATGAAGTTCTGTTGTTTCTATACCAACAATGCAGTTGCACTCTAGTGTAAAATGAAGAATCCCGTATGGTGCTGTAAAACTACAACTCGGCGCTTCGCCAAGCCGGCGAGGCACATCACTTCTAAAGTTCTAATATTGTACTCAACTAGCACTCAGCCTGTCACAATAATACCCTGCACGTCTTCAGATGTGCGCATTGATTGAATTAAAGTTCAAGTAGTGCAACTGAAAGTGTGGACGCCACTGTACCAATATGTGATGAGCAAGCGTGTTGACAATCTCACCATGTAGTGACATCGACCACATTCGGTAATCAAAAGTTTCAACATGCTCGCTCATCGGAACAAATCACATCTATATCCAGACTAACCCTGTCTACATACTGTACAGTACGTCCCAAAGGCGTGGAACTGAAGCTGATAGACCACCAGAACGTAATCAGACAGGCAATACCCCCAGACAACCATTGTAAGACCATGCTATGAAGTTCATGCCTGCACCAAGACGTAGAAACTATTAGCTTTGTAGGATTTGTGCACTAGGATGTGCAATCAATCCGGAACCGAAATAACACGACAGCTGCTAGAAAATCTTCGCATCCCGGCCCTTGGACAAAGTGCCAAAACAGTGAAGGAGAAAGGCCTCCGTTGCCAATGACTAGTGGCAGTCCAAGAAAGCTTCATGGAGTTTCAGACTAAGACATTAAGTACTGGCGAACCCAAAACAAAGATCTCTGTAGAATAGACACATTGCACAAACAACTCCTTAATCCTCTTGTACAAAAACACCGGGTCTCATTGTTTTATTAGGCAAGTCCGGCAACCACGTCGAACAATGCAGACTCAACAGCTCAGATAGCGGACCGAAGCAACTCAGAGGACATTGACAGATAAGACAGTCCAATAACGTCACTGACCTAATACGAACAAAAACAGCGATAGGAAGAGTGAGCGATTCGGCTACGATAATCACACAAAAATTGGAGCTTATGCCGCGACCTTCTTCGCAGTGACTGCATTGCAAATGGTGGCGAACTCGGGGCCCTTCAATGCAGCGCCTCCGACGAGGAATCCATCGATGTCTTCTTGAGTAGCGAGCTCCGCGCTGTTGGCCCCATTCACCGAGCCACCATAGATAATGCGAGTCTTGGAAGATACCTCCGGGGAAATCTTCTCCTTCAGCCATTGACGGATGGCAGCATGCACCTCCTGCGCCTGCTGCGGAGAAGCCACTTTTCCAGTTCCAATCGCCCAGACGGGCTCGTACGCCACCACGATGTTCGACCAGTCCGAGATGGCGTCGGCGAACGCTTGTAACTGCTCGAAGACAACGTCAGTTGTGTGATTAGCTTCACGATCCTCGAGCTTCTCCCCGACGCAAGCGATCACGGCGAGGCCCTGCGAGAGGGCGTACGCGCTCTTCTGTCCGATCATGGCATTGGTCTCGCCGATCACGTGTCGGCGCTCGGAGTGGCCCTGAATCACCCACTTCACCCCGGCGTCCACCAACTGCTCCGCACTGATCTCGCCTGTGTACGCTCCGCCTTTCCCAGTCCACGAGTTCTGCCCAGCGACTTCGATCCGCTTCGTCAGTGATCCGATCACCTGGCTGATGTAGAGGTACGGAGGGGAGACAACAATGTCCACGTCGTCCTCCAAGTTCGCGCTATTGAGATCCGAGACCAACTTCGCGATGGAGTCCGTGGTGCCATTGCACTTCCAGTTGCCGCCCACAAAGAACTTACCCGTTCCTGCCATCGTCACCACTCCACGGTGACCCCTCCCCGCACTCTGCACACATCGCAACAAATATCAACTCACAACACCGTCGATTCCCATTCTCGATCCCAAAAACTCCAATAAAACACTGGAGTACACTCTCTTAACTCCGACCTTCTCAAAAATGAGATTCTACAATACCCGGCACACTTGGCAAAATTTAAACCATGTCTTAGTGAATAATTTGGGACCTCAGCTGATGAGATTAAAGAAGATTCAGTGTCCCAAACCCTAAACACCAAACCCTAACCAATGCTCCAATTCTTGAAAAAACTTCAAATGAATGCCGTGACCAGCACCTTCTGCGAGAGCGCAGTGAACTCATTGCTGAAGCTTCCGATGTCGAGGCGACGCAGCCCGGAGAATTGAGGGCGTGCAACAATGGACGACGGCTTGGCAACTGCAGCAGCAGAGGAAGCAGCTATGGTAGAGTGCGCCACTCGGCAAGCAGCCAACGCCATTGCTGGACAATCTGTTGCAAAGAGGAAGAAGAAAAACTTTCTTGGCTAAGAAAGCAGTCCTCCTTGCTGCCACTTTAGATGAGGCTGCGGGACATACGATACTCGAAGATGCAAAGGGATGCAAAGGGGATGCAAAGTGAAGGAGAATCGGGAATGCAAGGCCGAGCGGATCGGAGGAGACGACCAGCCAATGGCACGGCCTTGAGGTACTTGGGTCTACGACCGTCAGGATGGAATCAATCCCGTCTCCGCCTTTGACCGTAGGGATGGAATCCGCCTCGGTCTCCGGGATGCTCACAGCAGGCAGTGTTCACAAAACTGGCTAATTTGCGCCAGAAATCTTCCTTTTCAATCCTCCCGCTTAATGTACATTGTCAAAATGAACTCCAGGAAGAAATTTTGAGCAGAAATCTATAGAACCGGTGCATCCAGTCGCCATTCTACTTATTCATCCAATCGTTAGGGAGCATTGAATTCAGAATTTGTTTTTCATCCATTTGCCAGCTTTCAACCTTGGCCGTTGATCCGTTCACGGGGCGGCTGTTGTTCGCAAGGGCTAAGAGCTGTGCTTAGGGGGGATTAGCGTCTTTCTCTCTTGCAAGTTGTAGATGTTTAGTGTTAACTTATCTTTGGCTATTTGCATTTAGCAATATGTGAGATCATTGACTCACTCAAATGCTTTGCCGCCACTACCGCTGATTCGGAATCAGGCTCACCACTCACCATTATTTGTAATTTTGAAAACAAATTTTCCTTGCTCGGTGTTTTGAATGCCGGCTTTGCAATTTGGATCTTTTGAATGCACCTCTGCCACGGTGCCACCGTGCCACTTCCTCATTGGATGGAATATTAGAAATGTGCATTCTGGAATTGTTTATGGTGAGCGTGTTTAACTCCTGCATTCATTGCAATCTAGAAATGGAGGTGGCAATTGAATGGTTCTCTTTCTCAAATCCAAAATTTAACCCCTAAAGGAACAACATGCAATTTTGGGTAGGTACGTATGATTGGAGATTTGCATGTTTTATACTTAAATTTTTTCTAGAAAGAAGGGACAAGGAATATCTTTCATATGCAATAAATTTCACAACATTTAGAAATATGAGTCAAAAGTTATGACCTAATATGTTACTTTTTTCCCCGTTTGGGTAGTCTGGGCAAATTTTAAAAATCATTTTTTTTATAAACAAAAATTTGGAATTCGTATTCTAGAGTTTTATCTACGTGGAAAGCTTTGAATCATTCCATTTTGATCAATGAGTCAAAAGTTATGAGGAGTTTTAGTTTGCAAGCAGTTATGGATTTTCTACTCTAAATAAACTTTGAAGTCTTTTATCTTACTCAATTTTCAATATTTATTGAAAAACATAAAAACATAGGATGTAGATTGTTTATTACAATATTGCAAACATTGGAATTGGCATTTTTCAGTTCCATAACTAAATTCTTAATTCTTTTGTATTTTGGGTCACTTTCTACTTTTTTCTACTTACTATTTTTTTCCTATATGTTGTACAATTCCAAATGATGTGAGTTTTTTTGAGCATGTAGCCAGCTTGTCTAGGGAAAAGAATCCAAAGATGCATGTAGCCAACTTACTTTGAAGAATGAATCCAAAGAAGCACCACCATTTTGGACATTTTTTCATAGAAAAGTGAGCTTGTGAAGTGCAGCTGCCCTATTTCTCTTAGGGTCAAAAAAATGACCGCAGTGAACTTGGATGCTTTTGTCTTGAAATTTCTGAAAATTTTACCATATGTTCTCGAGTCAGCATACTACAAGATCCTATGGTTATATATGTCAAAAAAAACTTTTTGTCAAAAATTTGGTACTTGTACTAGAAATGACTGTTTGGAGTGTTTTTGGTGAAAATACAATCATGGAACGTAAGGGTTTAATCGGTGCTCTACTACTCCATGAGCTCGCCCTTGCACTTTGGATGTTCCTCACTTTCATGTTGTCTCATGCTGTTGCTAATGCGCTCCATTAAGCTCCGATTCTTTCTTGCTTCCCATTTGATTGTGCTTTGTTTTCTTGCTGCAATTTTTTTTGGTTGCATGCTTGTTCTTGTATATTGTAGGCTTGGGGTGTAGGTTTCTTGTGATGGTGCCATGATTGAAACTCCTAGACAATTTCCAGGTGCACACTTTTGGCTCCAACCCCAACACAAGTAGTTTGAGCAAATATTTGGTATCCAACGTTGATCCCATTGCTCTTGATTGCTTTGACATTACTCATGTGTTGGAGATGTGGTTATTGCAAATGCTTGCACGTCCACCGTTACGTGATGGACTGACTTTTGAGGTGATTGTAGTTACTCTCGTTGTTGATCCTAATTATCTTGCAAGCGATGGCGAGGAACATGTTGTAGGGAAGAAGGCCAAAATGATTGGGGTGTCGGGGTATAAAACAACGAAGACTGCCTCCTTGACCATCACTTGTAGGTGGCAAGAAGTCTGGGCTTGTAAATTTGCCTATAAGGAGGGTGAATTTAATTCTAATAGAAACGTGGTTGGCATTGTTTGTTGGAGTTGCACTACCATTACAGGGCAATGCAAACTCTTCATTCCAAAGGCCAACAACTTAGAAAAACATGAGGAAAAACGTACCTATTGTGAGGACGGCGTTCTCTTGTGTCACCTGAAGAAAGGTAACATTCTCACTAAATATGCAAGCACCTACAATTAGTGAAATTGTAGGCTAGGCAAAAGTAATTTGCAAGTGTTGCTAATCAATTGATAAGTAGCTTGGACTGTGATTTCAAGCAGAAGTAGGTTCAATTCTCAACAATTTTTCACATTCTCAGTCATGGTCACCCAATATGCGATTACAAGCAACAATAGCAATTGCTTAAGCAACTTAAGGTAAAAAATCTTTCCAAAAAACATTGGTTAGAGATGTTGGGATAGGAGATGAGTGAGAATCTCCATAGCTCTGTCTTGGCAATACTAAAGAGTGTTGTCCAATATGTCTCTGTAGTTTCTAGAAGTATTAATGAAGTGAAGGCAATTGAGGTCTCCTGGTTGGAGGTCCACATTTACGCCATGGATCATTGGAGGAGAACTCCGCATCTCCTACTCTTGTCTTTTGTTTCTAAGAGTGGTATTGTGGCTCATTTGATTGATTTGATCATACATGCTTTGATGAGTAAGGGAGGGTTGACGCTTGAGGAAATTGCAAGAAAGTTAGTTTGCTTTGGTACCAATAAAGTTAGTACATTCCAGGATTTGTAGACAAGAGTCACTACCTAGATTTGGGAGAAATGGGGCACGTTTTGCATTGGTGCTAGTTGTGTCAGCCACTAGCTAAATTTCATGGTTGAAACTATGTCAAAATTTCCAATGGTGTCCAGACTTGAAGGTCTCTTATCGACCATGTATGCATACTTTTGCCAAAGCAACATGCATCTTACTGAATTGTAGAGGTTTTGTTGATCTCATGGAATCTAAGAATAACAAGATGGTTTGTAATTTGGAAACCAAATAGACTTCTATGAGGAGTCATGTGAGGCAACAACTTGATTACGTGGGTGCCGCACAGACGGAAAGTAACTAGTGAGGAAATTTAGTGGCGATGAACTCGAAGTTAAGAGAAACTCCCTTTTGTCTCTGGAGACTTGCAACTCAAGCTAAGGCGAGGGGAAATGTAGTGGCGGTGAATTCAAAAGTTAAGTTAAGAGAAGCTCCCTTTTGTCTTTGGCCACGAGCTCCTTCTTGCGAAACACACATAGTTGAAAAATTGCTTGCAGCTGACGCATGCGCTGCAGACATCTAGCGCATCGAGATACCTACATATGAATAGGATGACCCGATACCTGGAGATCTGAATATGATTTGGAGGAGGTCTGAATATGATTTGGGGGAGAACGTTGGAGTGATGATGAGATGGGTTCATATGTGCTGATTTGATCGAGAGTGAGGGAGATGTCATCACTGGTATGTTGTGCAAGGCAAATACTGCCTCTTTCGAGTACATTGTGAGAAAGTGTCAATTTTCAAGAAAAACACACATGATTTTCAAAAGGATACATATGTCACTTTTCCATTGGTTGTACATCTTTTTCACAAATTTTAGAAGGGATACACAAGTTATTTTTTAATTGATTGTAAAACTTTTACATTCAAAAATTTCAAAGAGGCACATGAGTAGTTTTTTTGGGGGAAAAAAGTTCAAAATTTTCATTCCATTACAAACAAACTTTGAGCGTTTGAATGCTAAAACCTTCAACTTTTCTAATCTAATCTTTGTAGACAACTTGATGGACCTCTAAACCTCGCTCTAAACCCCTAATCTCTTCAACAACCCTAATCTCATTGTCTCCTCTTTCTTTGTCTTGCTTTTTGATTCTTGAAATTCTACACTCATGAAGAAAAAAGCATTCACACATACATATAGCCATTAGCACAAGATGAAGTATTGGCAAAATCACAATCAAAAGTACACTTGAAATGTAATTTTTTGACTATTGTACAGAAATGAGTATCAAAGATACTGAAAAAAAGAGGTGGACGGCTATCTAAACCCTCTACCTCTAATTAACTTCAATTACCACGTTTGAATCTAGTTTTCAATGAATTAGGTATTTCAAATTGATAATTCAAAATTAGGCACATTGAATTCACCAAAGAATCCAAGAAATTCTCCAAATCCTATAAAATCCCATGCCGACCTCTCAATTCAAGTGAAATTGGTACCTAACACTATAAAAAAACCGCACTTTAGATGGCATTTTGTAATGTTTTAAAACGTATTTTAGGTGACGTCCATTGCAACAAATCCATGTTTTTATGTCAACATTAATGTTATGTTGGACATATTATTGACATAAAAACATGAGTTTGTTGCTTGGGATGTCACCTAAAATACATTTAAAAACATTACAAAACGCCACTTAAAACACGAGTTTCTTGTAGTGAAAAGTGCGGAAATTGGCCCTCCAACTCCACACCCTTGGGAAAGCTCTAGTAAACCTGACAGTAACTCAGAAACCCAAAATCACTTGCACGCATCCACGAAATCACCGCATTTACGAACTCCACTAGCAACAAGCACGGAATCATTTTTCAGACCAGATACGCAACACACAATACTGCAAAAACTAAAAGCACCAACAAATGCCAAAAACAAGTAAACCCCAAATCTAATCTTCAAATATTACTACACATCTCTGAATATGATCTTGAATCCTCTACCCAAACTTGAAGCCTCCACCTGAACTCTCCAACGGCAAAGTTTCTGCGACGGTAGGATTTTCCATTTTAGGTTCGAACAAAACTGATTTCCACCGAGCATTCTCCAATCACCAAGCCATACACAATTGAGGCAAGTATACATACAAGCAATTGAATCGAGGTAGTGTTTGCCAATTGAGGCAAGCAGGCAGTTGAATCGAGGCGATATGCTCCCTCAAGCACTTAGAACTCTCAACGAAACACATAACTCCAACCGAAGCGCGAAATGAAAAGAACACCAAACGCCAAATAGAGCTGCGCACATGGAACTCGGTGAGGGCTGGGTTCGACGTCAAACGAAATTTGGTGGGCCTCCATCCCGTTACCTTTGCTGTGAGACTGGGCTTCGTTGTGATACTAGCCGGTTATTTACAGCAACTTGAAGGCCCAAGGTTCAACCACACATTTTCACGGAGATTCACGGAGAGAGACGGGCTTGCAGAGGGAGAGAGCACCAGAGAGACGAGGAGGAGTTGCCAGGAGATTGTTCCAGTTCCTAATTTTGGAGTGTGTGAAGTTATCCTACGGGGAAAACCACCGGTAAACCCACCGTGAGGGCTCAGGTCGCAAAAAATATTTGCTCTGCCTATGACGGCTGGCTCAAGCAAACCCGGGGTTCCGTGCCCTCATATCAGACGTCAAACGCCCTTCCTTAGCCTCATGTGCACAGCTCTGTTGTTTCAACCTATTTTTCCTTACGAAGCTGCATCAACAGCTAATCTCAATTTGTTATGTTTTCCCATCTTCATCAACGGTCCTTATTCAACAACATTCGCAACTGCTTTTTAAAATAGAATCAACGATATTTTGGATGATAAATTTTTTGTTTATATTGAATCAATAGTCCTATTTTATGGCACCTGGAGGGGGCACCAAGCAAGGTTGGCTACTACTTTGGACCACATTGTATGGTTGTGGCTTTCCATGGATGACAAGGCTTCTTTTAACCCTTTAGTGATTGTGGTTGATTTGAGGGGCGAATCATTTTTTCAATATATATTTAAAAAAAGTTATTTTGGGATGAGCTTTGAGCCAAATAAATATGATCGGACCGTAGAAATTGAGGCTACAAGGCCTCAACAATGTATTGCCACAAGAATGAAAGTGATCGAAGCTTTCATTTAGACATGAGAATGGCTCAAAGATTGAAGTGAGAACTAAATCTACTACAATCAAGCAAAAACTGTCTCTAAGTAGGTGGCTCAAAATTCTCTCACATTCTAGAACACTCCACTCTTCAAATATACATTGTTTGTACAAGTTGGTTTTCCCTCTTCACAAGAATGTACAAAAAAATGTACATTTCATGGTTTTTAAACCTCTCCCGTTTCAACTTCAAAAATTCATAACTAATTCCATAAAGTTCCAAAAATATGAAATAACTTGGATTAGATGCCAATTCTACTTGTTTTTCATGAAAATTTTCATGAAAGATAATTCAAAAAATTTTACCTCCCCAAAACTCAATTTCAACTCTTAGATGGGTAGTTTTTGGCCCTCCTACCTTAACTAATCTATGTACATCCTTGGATTTCATAGATTAGACAGTGGTGGGCTTGCCAAGCAACCTTGTTGCCTTCATGGCTCATGTATTTTGATAAAAATTTGTTTAGATTGAAGCTTATTTGTACATTTCCTTGGTCAGCATAGATTCATTCAAAATAGCATAGCTCACACATTATTGCATGCTTTGCCAAACAATTTGGTTTAAAGTGAGCGTCTAAAGATGCTCCAACTCCATTCCTCTTTGGGTTTTTACAAATTAGGTGTATTTTGACCTACAACAAGCATAGAGTCCATAAATCGACCAAAATGTGGTCGACCGGTCACTAAAGGGTTAACTCAAATGTTTATATTTCTTCAATTGTCGAGATGGCACAATTTATCTTGAATTAGGAGCATAAGATGTGGCAAGCAAAGAGTCTTCTAGCATGCAATTCAAGAATGTTATGCATCTTTGGAGGGACTTCTACTTCAATCCTATCTCAAAAATCCTACCTCCAACGAAACTACAAAAAAGAAGTATTGTATATAGAATGTTCCTTAAATGTTTGGAAAGCATTCATTTTGCATGGTGATTATTGTGGTACATATTGGTATCTTGTTTAGAAATTCTAAGAGCATCATATGCTTCAATGGTATATCAAAAGTTCATTTCAAATTGTTCAGTAAGTTTATATGTTTAGACAAAGTCAAAAATATAATTTGGGATTATTTTTAACTTGTGGATAAATGAAAATCATAGTTTCAAAAAAATATGAAGGGATTTATGGAATTTTTTTGTATTTCCATGAATTTTCAAAGTGAAATCTTGAAGTGTTCAATAGGAAGTTTTAAGCACCTTTAGAAAAAGATCCAAATTCATTCAATACAGACTCTATTACTTTGCAATCATGTTGTGTTATGTGTAAAGTTAGAGACATCCTACAAATATGGTGTAAGACTATACTTGAAATTCTTTGGAAGATCCTACTTTAGAACATTATAAAAGGTGGACAAAAATGGATACATCTATCTTATTTTGATACTAGGAAAATACCTCAATATAGACAAGATGACAAGCAAGATGATGATTAGGTATGAAGGTTCTATTGTCCCGCTAGGCTATATATACCAAAGAAAAACTAGAAATGGGGCATCAAAGGTGAGGTAGCAAAGAAGCAAAAATGACATGGACCATTTTGAGGGTGAATTAGCCCTACTCCAATGCAATTGCATGCATTTTGCAAGCACTAAAAATAGTATTTTGGTCACCCTAAACACTAATTTTTTACAATACACGCGAGCAAACCTTCCCAAAAAAATACCATATATTCTTGACCCCCCTACTACACAAACTCATTCAAGGTTAGATATGGCAAAAATTGATTAAATTTTTTTCTCTCCTTGTAATATAAATAACAATTTTAAAGTGGTTTTAGTGGAAACATAGTGAAAGAACTTTTGGATTAACCCCGAAAGGCTTGACTATGTTTTCATCCAAAACACTCTAAAACTGTCATTTCTAGTATATTAAGTATCAAACTTTTGAAAATAAAACATTTTTGGACACATGTAATCTTAGGATCCTGTAGTACACTAGTTTAAGAAGATGCGGAAAAAATTCCAAAATTTTTCACCGCATAGATTCAAAAATATTAGCGTTTGAAAATGACAAAAAAAAAAAATTGGGCCCTGCAAATAACTAGACAACCGCACTTCACAAGGTCAGAAGATTATGAAAAAATGTCCAAAATGGTTGTAATTCTTTGGATTCATTCTTCAAGGAAAGTTGGCTACATGTTTGAAAAATTATAGATCATTTGGAATTATACAACGTATAGGAAAAAAATAGTAAGCAGAAAAAAGTAGATAATGATTCCAAATATTAAATTCTTGAGAATTTATTTATGGAACTGAAAAATGCCAATTCCACTCATTGTAATGTTGTAAAATGATGTACACCTAATGTTTTTATTTTTTTTCAAAAATATTAAAATTAGAGTTAAATAGAGATTTCAAAGTTTAGCTTAGAATAGAGATTCTATAACTACTTGCAAACTACCCACAAGTAAAACTCCTCATAACTTTCATCTCATTGGTCAAAATGGAATGATGGCCAAAGCTTTTCACATATACAGAAATTTAAAAAATCAATGTCAAATTTTTATTTCTTAAGAAAATAATTTTCAAATAAACATTTTCAAAATCCAAAATCTTCAATAGGTCTTCATTGGTAGCGCTAAAAGAAATAGAGTCCTAATTTCTGATTGTTCTTCTTTGTTTCTTCATAAGTTTTCCCTTCTTTTTAAATTTTCACCAACTAATAATGTCATCATTTTTTGCCTATTGGAATTTATTACAAAAAGTATCAGGCACTATTGAATACTATAGCCAAACAAGAAGTTCATCAAAATATATTTCAGAAAAATAGAATTTGAATTTTTTCAACTTTACTTAACAACTTTTTACAAAAGATAAAAAGATAAAAAAAATAAAAACTTAATAAGTATTCAAAGATGTGAAGTCAATTCATGGAAAGTATTAATTCTTTGCATCCTCTATGGTGAACAACTATTTATCTATTGTCTATTATAACCTTTGAGCATTCACCTATGATCCATTGAATAATAAAAAATGATATGAAAAGTGCACTTCATCCAATTAATGTTTATTGGAGAAGCTTGAAAAAAATCATGTAATATATCAATGGAAAGTAGAAGGGAAGCCCCATATAAATCAAATATGACTTAAATATGATAGAGGATTTTCAAGTATTTATTATGAATTTCCTAAACCAATCAAATCATCTTTAATTTGAGCATTTATATGATAATGTCATATTTGTTTTTATATAAACAAAAATCATTTTTTTTTATATGTCCATACCATTAGCGCAAGGATTCCAAAAATTGAAAAAAATGAATAATGTCAATAGTTAATTTTTAAATTATTTGAGGCAAACGTAAAAAAAAGAGGATATCATAGTGACAATAACAAAAAATTGTGTAAATTTAAGGAAAAATGACTTGGAGATTTATTTATTTATTTATTTACTAATTTTGTAGGGAACCTTGGGGGGGAATTAACCAACTTGCTACAACATTTGGAAATTACCTAAAAATTAGCAAATATAGCAAGTCGCGGGCTAATACAATAGAAAGACACGTGGACAAAAGATACCGTAGACAAAAGATAAAATAAAAAATTATGCCCGTTCATTTTGCTGCCTCACTCTGCATCTCCACCCTCGCGTTAGGGTTCCATGTTTTCTCGTTCCTTGCCAGTGGAGGACCGTGGCTCAATGGATGTTTCTGTAGGTACTCTCGGTATTCCTTTGGAAGCTTTCAGAATCCTTCCTCAGTTCATTGTAAGGCTTCTTTTTTAGCGGGCCGCGAAGACGACGGTGATTTGAAAAGCGCTCGTAAAGATTGTAGAGCAATCTAGCCTCTGCCCTTTCTGTTTGAAGCGGTTTTGCGGACAGGTGCATTGCGCTTTGGAGGTTGAAAACGTGTTTTTGTTCGAGAAATTAGAGTTCGTGTAATTTTCGGCCAGTTCCGATGGCAGAGGTGATGGCGGACGTGCCCCCGGAGCCCGCGGTGAAGGAAGAGAGTCGCCGTGACCGATCGAGGGACCGCGGCTCAGAGGACCGAAGGCGCGACCGGGATCGACGAGACGATAGAGAGGACAGGGTAAGGCGGGACGGTGACCGTCGCGACAGGGACCGGGACTACAAGCGCAGGAAGAGTGGTACTCCACCCGCGGGCGGTTCTTATCGAGACCGGCGGCATAGCCCTCGGAGGTCCTCGCCTCCCTACAAGCGTCGCAGGGATGATGAGTTTGATGGACGGAGAGGAAGTCCTGGAGACGATCGGAGGTATTTTCTCAGTCACCTTGCCTTTTGCCGAAGCGAGTTCCTTGTGTTTGCTCTTGCTCCATTTTGCATGTCCAATATCTCTCCGTCCTCTTTATTGCGGACTCACAAGCACTGAGCGACGTCCGATACTGGATACACTTTACCACGGAACTCACACGGTCATTCTTACATACTTCTCTCAAGCTAGGGTTATCTACTACTAGAGCTTCGTAATGCATATGTGATACATACCAGCACTGATATTTAAGTGGTGCTACGGTCATCGCTGAAGTTTTAGGGTTCGTTTCAATTTGTGCGATTCTTCAGGTGTTACGCACTACATTTTGCTACAAAAATCCCTCCATCATTCTCAGATACTTCTCTCAATCTTTCTCCTAGTGGAGTTTCGGAATGGATGTATGATACACCTGCACCGATATCTCTGTGGCGTAGTGATTATCGTTCTACCTTCAGAACAGCTCTTAGGGTTTGGTGCGGACACTGCCTTTGGCATTTTGCTGGGGGGCGCATCTTTGAATTGCTAAACGGGATGCACCTGTACGCTGTCTCGGGCGTATACGTCTATTAACAGAGAGCTGTGTCTGGTGACGATGTTCTTATGAGCTCTTCTGTGTAAGCACAAGTTGTGCTTGCAGTTTGGTGAACCTAATCTTGATTGAACAGGCTAGGGAGTAACTGACACCTCGATGTTGATACAGGGATTTTTGATGATTGTGAAAGGACCTTCTCATCTCTGTCGATCTTCTAGCATCTGTTGAGAGTTAGTGAGGCTGCCCAGCTTCTTCTTTCATATCTTTTAGTTGTAGTTAGAGCAGAGCTGCTCTTTCTGCCTCAGAGTTCATTGCCAGAGAGAAGAGAGTTAGTGATTTAGCCCTTCTCAATCATCTTGCCGAGTTGTTCAGAATCTGCCAGTTGCTAAAAAAAGATTAGGAGAGACAGAGAACAGCACCCATTCAGTGACAATCAGGAGGAACCTGACGTGCCAGGCTTGCCGATGAAGGTGCTGCTGCTTTGCAGCTTAATGAGGAGCAGTGCCTTATAAGTGTTGTTAAGTCTTTCCATGTTTATGTGCGAGCTGGTCAAGGCTGTCATTGGGCTCTACCCGACCTCTGTAAGTTGATGCTAGTTGCATACTTGGGATATCCATCAGGTGATTTGAGTCTCCCAGTCTCTAACGGTTCAGTTACATGGTGTAAGGGTTTGTAACAGTCGTGTCTTTAGCCCGGACCTGGGCATAGGAAGAACGTTTTAAGCGGGAAATAAAGTTTTCTACTTCTTGCTGATGTCAGACTGCTACTTGTTGCAGATATGGAGGATTTGATGGAGTCGGTGCATTTGGACGAGGTTAGTTTTCAAAGAAAATACATATGCTAGTCCTGAATGTGCAGGACTAGCAAGACAAAGTGAACAATATATAAATGGAGAGATTGAGGAACTTGTTTTAAACATTCACCAGAAAGTCTTTAAAACTTCTGTGTTCACTTTTGTACGGGTTTTGTAGACTATCAGTTGCCATGTTCAGTAAAACCTTGTACAGTTAGGAACTTCATGGGGGTTAATCATATTTCATGATATGTGTATTGGTTTGGAATACTTGTTTTATGGAGGAAAATAGTGCGGGAATAACGCTATTGTCTCTATTTCATGGGAGGTTATCGAGGGGCTTCATAATCTTTTCTACACTGGCCCTAATAGTTTCTGTAAATTGATCAGGCCGTGGAGGTTTTAGGGATGGGCCATATCCGAGTATGTACGGCGGCGGGCCTCCGCCACGAAGGTTTGCCTTTATTTACTGTATACACCATGCACTTCAGTTATTGAGCTGCAGTGGTCTTATAATCTTTGTTTCTGAGAGGGGCCTGTTGAATTATTATATTAGCAATGATATAACCTAAGGCAATGTGCAGGGATGGCTTGATGTCATACAAGCAGTTCATCGTGGAGCTTGAGGACGATGTTTTACCAGGAGAAGCTGAGCGTAGGTAAAATAGTCATTTTTCGTATTTTTTTGTATTCTACTTTCGAAATTAATTATTAGAGAAAGTTTTCGCAGTGGAGCCTCTCTATTGCAATACGGTTGAGTGGTTGCACGATGTTTGCTCTGATCAGTTTATGGGCAGATAATGGCTGTGAGCGTGGTCATTACCAGAGTCCTCTCAAGATGTGGCAAGATTTTGAAAACGGACTAGAGCGTACTGGTATTAATATTATTTTTGCGTTCTCAGAGGACCAGGTGCAGCTAGTTGTCCTTGGGTTTAATTTGCAAACTATTAGCATTGTTAGTATAATATTTCTGAAGCTGAGATACTTTACAGATATGAAGAGTACAAGTCAGAATTCATCACTACGCAAAAGAGGGCCTTCTTTGAGCAGCACAAGGACGATGAATGGTAAGATACTGGGAACGCAAGATTCTGAATTTTCTTGCTGCTACTTGCGTCATGTATATTCTAGTTTCTTAAAGAGAAGTATGTGCCGCTTTTACTCAGTTTCGGTGTTATAAATTGTTTTGTAATCGCTAATTCGGATTGGCATCATTTATCTACAGGCTGCGTGAGAAGTATGACCCAGCAAAACTGGAAATCTTCCTAGTAAGGTAAATTTTTTCTTGTTATGGCTATCCTCCCATGAAAACATTTAAGATGATTTTGGGCCTTGAAAAGTTGGTGCCTTTCTGATGTGCACATTAAATATGCATTCCGTGTGAGCTGAAATGAGCGTTGTGGTATATTGCAGGAGAAATGAAAATGCCAAGATTCTGTCTAGGGAGTTACTAGCAGAGCTTCAAGCCGGTTCTCTGGATCTGTAAGTTCTGATCCTTTAACATGTGGAAACACCTCAGGTCCTAGGATACCGTGAGTTCTTCACAAACCATTTTTACGAAATGGTCTTCTTTCTATGTTTATTGACAACTGTTTGTGGTTGGCTTCCTTTTTAGGGGTCCAAGTGTAAGGTCATCAGGAAAAGAAGACTCAGGAGATGATGCAGACGGAAGTAGTAAGAGAAGAAAGCCTCCTCAGGAACATGTGAAAGCTCAGGAAATCAATGCAGCTCCCAAAGCGCATCTTGGATGTTCAGATCCCAAGAGAGTCCTTCTGGATATTGAACAAGCTCGAGCTCTCTTGAAGAAACTGGACGCTGAAAAAGGGATCGAAGGAAATATTTTATCACCAGATCAGAGCTCAGAGAGTGACAGGACTGTTGGTGGTGGCTCGGTTGGACCTATTGTCATAGTCAGGTCTGGTACTCAGGTGAAAGGACTTGAAGGCACTGAACTCCTTGATGTTGTGCTCACTTATCTATGGCGAGTGCACTCGATGGACTACTATGGGCTGACAGAGTACAAAGAGCAACCGAAACGACTCCGGCATATTAGGGCTCAAGAGGCAAAAAGCAACGGAGATTCAAAAAGCAACATAGAAGAGGCGGGCTTTGCTGATTGGGAGAAGAAATTGGACGCAACTTGGCAGGCGCGGCTACAAAGCGGTGATATTATCATTTCTATGCTTGGGAGGGAGAAGCTGGATACAACAGCTAACGAGGCATTGGATCCATTTGTGCGTAAGATAAGAGATGAGAAGTATGGGTGGAAATACGGTTGTGGTGCCAAGGGATGTACAAAATTATTCCATGGCCCAGAATTTGTACACAAGCATCTAAAGCTGAAGCATTCCGATCTAGTTGCTGATGTTGTTGCTAAGGCTCGAGAGGAGCTCTACTTCCAGAACTATATGAGGTGAGCTCTAGAACGTTTTTGTTTCGGGGAGGGTGCTTTTATCAACTGGGTGTACCATCTCACGACGAGTTCGATTATTGAATCGAGAACATTGTATCACAAGTCTCTGTACTTGTCTGCATGACTTCGTTGACATGTTTTTAATCTTGTGTTGCAGTGATCCTGATGCCCCTGGAGCGACTCAGGTGGCGTCTTCACAGCCTGGACAGGTAGGCTTGCCTTCTGACACCTAGAACTATCATGTCTATGTACATATATGAACCCCTGGAATGTGAGGGTGATGATCAACCCCTGACTGAGACTCGAAGAGTTGTCATGTCGCTGTGCTACATTCCGGGTTTTCCCGACTTTGGTCTGAATGTAAGCAGTTGCTACACTTTGTCTGAACAGAAGCACTGACTACCGTTTTGTCAGATTCGTTTTGGTGACATTATTGACTTGACTGTGATTGTGAACTAGCAGAGAGATGGTGACAGAGGCCGAAGAGGAGGTCATCGACCTGGGTTCTCGGGACCCAATGGCGGGCCTGGAAACCGAGCAGGTTCTGATTGGCCGCCTTCAGACCACCCTCCGCGGGATGGCAGATTTGGTCCCCGAAATGGTGAAAGGTTTGAACAAGGATCGGGGAACAGGGAGGAAGAACAGCGTTTTGAAAGGGGTGGTCGAGATGAAAAAGCTCGCTTTGATCGTGGGGGGCCAGAACATACCCCGCCACCTCGTGACTATGCTCTAGGAGCTGGTGGACCTCCTTTCGAGGGAGGTGGACCGGCTCAAGGAGGTCCGTTCGAGGGTGGACCGATGGAGCCTCCCATGTTTGATCATTTCAATGGGCCTCCTTTGAGAGGATTACCTGGCGGTCTATTTGTACCAGATATGCCTGGTCCGCCTCAAGTTCTCATGCCTGTCCCTGGTGCTGGGTAAGCAGTTAATGACCCTTCTAGTGGTTGTATCTGATTATGTGCAACCTTGTGAGTTAATAGTTTTGGCTTCTTAACGAGTTGAACTCATTACTAAGGAGCGTAATATGCAATTTCTATCATCAAAACTCTGTCTGCCTATTTCTTTTTATCGATAGTTTGAAAATGACTCCATGAATATTTGGGATGAGGTTTAAATTCCCTTCTTTGACCCTGGTTTTTTTAAGGCTGAGGAGTTGACCCACGTGAATCAGGTTGTGAGTTTAGAACTTGCGTCAAGAGAGATAGCTGCACCAATGATTTCTGTGCGTAGTTGCTTACTGCATATCCTGGTCTTTTGTTGCTCTGTGCAGTCCTTTGGGACCTTTTGTACCAGCTCCCCCTGAAATGGCAATGAGGTTTTTGAGGGAAGGTCCTGGACCGTTTCGCCCTGGTGGTTTTGATGGTGGCTATCAAGAGGAAGGTAACGGGGGACCTAGAGGCGGTAAGAGGGGAGCTCCAGGTCCTATGATGGGAGGTGGTCTTTTGGATGTGCCTCCTATGATGATGCCTCCACATGGCATGCGCCGTGACCCTCGGGGTGTGCGCAGGTTGGTTTTTTAAACTACCTCCACTTAAATGCTCAGACCCTTTGGAAATATATGAATGCTTGGTCCTTCAAGGGTTAATGAGATTTCAATTTCTAGTTCTATTAATAAATCCCTTGTACAAGGTGTTGAGACACCATTGTTCTTTGTCTTATTTCATCGTTGCACTTTATTTTAGACAGATGGCCACTGTTTGTAAAACTGGATACTAACTGAGTCGTGTTGTTGATATACAGCTATCATGATCTGGATGCTCCTGAAGATGAAGTGAGCGTGATCGATTACAGGAGTTTGTAGATAATCACCTTGGCGCTTGATTTTGCTCTCGCAGATTAGTGTATTCCCAGCGACTCCAATCACAGATTCTGCTTCCAAGTTTTGTATCATTCTAGAAGTGTTGATTTGCTTTGGGAGTTTCTTAGTTGAAGATTAGTATCCTTACCTACAGCAGATATTTTGAGGGGTTACTCCATCTTCAAGCAAAGGCAACACACTGTTTTGGGCACTTTTGACTAATGTTTTACCATTATGGAAATCGAAAAGTCACTGATCTTGAAAAGTTTCGAATTCAAATTTTCCGTGAAAGATTAATCTTTGACGAATTGGCTAACTGGATTACTCCTGCATTTTCGTCTGCTCCATTTATTCAATTTAACCGTTGACTGCCAAGTGCCACTCATAATTTAGGTGTAAGTCTCTTCGTGAACTTGGGGAACAAGCAACGGCACTTGCCTGGATACTCTCTAACACTTATGATCTTTACAAATCACTCATATGACGAACTTTAACCCTTAAACGTAGAGGCGGACGTTTTGCACGTTTTGCAGCCGATGAATGACAAGAGAATCACTTGTGTAGGACAGAAGTGCAACTATTCATCCTCCAAATTTTATGGGAAAAGGTAAATTCATCTATATAGTAGTTTGACTTCCAATGAGTGCTTCTGCATTATTTTAATCCAACAATTCACACGATGTCAAAACAGATGATTTTTACGGTGATGAACCCGTCATTTAAGGGTTAAGATGAAGACTCCTATTTATGCTATTTTTAAGTATCATTACAATAGAAACACCTTCTACCGTCAATATAAGCAATTCAATATAGTTGGAGGCACATTTTATTAGAAAAAAAAGTTTTTGTAATATTAGCAACTGAAAATCATGAATTAAAAAATTAAAAATAAATAAATAAATTTAAATAGGACATATAATTTCTATGAATTTTCAAAGTGGAAAGTTCCCTAGGCCATTGAAATTGTCATACAAGATAGGAGGCTCTAAAAGTGCCCATTTAAAGGTTGGTTTATCTTTTTCACAAGTTTCTATAGACAAATATATTTTTAGATCATTTTTCAGAGGAAAAAAATTAGATTTGGAACCTAACACAAGTGGTTTTGTATTTTTCCAAGCATTTTTTAATTACTTATAAACTTTCAAAGCCTCAGGGCATAGGCACCTATTTGTAACCTCAGGGGTCCCAAAATCTGTCTACTTGCAACTTGTAAAGAGATGTGTAGAAATCAAAGACAATGATTGGCTCTTGCAATAGAAAAATAATTTTTTTTCAATTCATTCAATTGCTAAAGTGGTCCATATAAGGATCACCTCGTGTCCATTTTCTAATGTCTACTTAAGGGTTACCTCATGTCCACATAATAGGAGCAATTTGAAGCAAAAGGGCACTTTTAGAGCCTCCTACCTTAGTTGGAACTATAACTGAAATCTCAAAAAATCAATAATCAACTAATCACACTTTCATGACACTATTGAAGGACACTTTATCCCCTAAATGTTTTTGACTATGTCTTCACCAAAAACGCTCCCAAATTGCCCTTTCTAATACAAGTACCAAATTTTAGAAAAAAAAAGACATTTTAGGACAAATGTAACCATAGGATCTTATAGTACACTGGTTTGAGAAGATGTAAAAAAAAATTCATAAATTTCCAAATACAAATTGCATGATATTAGCATTTGAAGAAACAAAAATTCTTTTTTTGTCCTTGCAAAAAAACGGGCAGCTACACTTCACAAGGTCAGATATTT
The DNA here is from genome assembly GCA_951230915.1 of Antitrichia curtipendula. NCBI lineage: Eukaryota > Viridiplantae > Streptophyta > Bryopsida > Hypnales > Leucodontaceae > Antitrichia > Antitrichia curtipendula. The sequence goes on from OX579640.1 coordinate 4,536,095, forward strand.
CTGAAAAAAATTCCAAAATGGTTGTAATCCTTTGGATTCATTCTTCAAGGCAAGTTGGCTACATGCTTAAAAAAATTTAGATCAATTGGAATTGTATAACATATACAAAAAAATAGTAAGTAGAAAGAAGTAGAGAATGATTCAAAATATTATATTGTTAACCATTTATTTATGGAATTGAAAAATGCCAATCCCAATGGTTGTAATGTTGTATTGTAATAAACAATCTAACCCTAATGATTTTATTTTATTTCCAAAAATATTAAAAATTGAGTAAAATAAAGGACTTCAAAGTTTATTTTAGAATATAAATTTCATAACTACTTGTAAACTACCCTCGGCTAAAACTCCTTATAACTTTCATCTCATTAATTAAAATGGAATGATTCAAAAAATTTCATTTATATAGAAATCCAGAGAATCAATTTCAAATTTTTATTTTTCAAAAAAGAAGTTTTTTTGTTGCCCGAGCTGCCCACCAAGCAATGAAAACTACATATCATTCAGTAACTTTTTGACAATAGAGTTATTCGTAAAGTAAACCCGAGTTTAGAGGTAAAACTGGGGTTTGAAGCCCTGCTTTATGTAAAAAAGCAGGTGAAAAAGTAAAAAGCTCGCGCAATCAACACTAGCAAAACAAAACTTGGGACCAAACTTTCTTTCGCATCGAAATGGTGCCTAAAAAAGTTTGGACCTGAGTTTACCTGTCACAGAAATTGTACATTGACAACTTGTGAGAATGGGGGGTGGAGAGGTTGTTTTTATAATGAAATCCACTGTTCTTTATGAACTCTCAAAGGATATGGGTTTATTTTAAGATTGAGCTCCTCCAAGCTCTTACAAGTTACTTACAACTCTAACCATTTACATATCCCATATGGGTTGCTTTACCTCCTTTCACCAGTTTGTATAACAGCTTGTTTAAAACTGGATACCAAACTAGGGATGACTTTACGAATAACTCTAATGTAGTCAAAAGTTATGAAAATTATTCGGCCTTAAAGCTACTCCTTGAAAAAATTTCATGTTAAAATTTTTAAGAAAAAAAATAAAAATTCCATTCATAGTGAGATGCCCAAAATCGCTATGTTGCCAAGAAACGGACTTTGGTCCTTTAGGGGTTAATAAAAGTCTAGATACACTTCAAGGAAAATCTAGTGCTTGTGAATGGGTACAAGGATGGTTTGGGGTGTAAATTGGGGCCTTAGAAAGAAATTGGGGCCATAAAAAGGCTTCTTTAGGGATTTTTTTTCCTAGGTGGAAGAGCAAAATACACTAGAATGCAAGTAGATTAGTCAAATTGAGCATCCATCCTTCATTCATCTACAATATTACTTAAAAATTTGTAATCTTCATCTAAATACTGGTAAATCTTATATTTCTTAAAGATGCTTTTGACAATTTCATACACTTCTTTCTCTTCTTTTCTAGTGTACAGTGAATTAGCTAGAAAATTAAATAAGATTTTGATGATAATTGTTTGGAAAAAATTCATTGGACTTCCTCCCTTGGATTCATTCCTTATGGTTCCAATGTTCACATTCTCCAGGTTCTTGCTGATTCAAATTTTTAGTAGTAGATTTTGAAGGCTTCAAGTGCTCACAACTTTTGGGATTAGGAGGCATATTTCACACCTTTAGAAGTGCATTTTGAAGACCTTTCTAATTGTTTATTTCATGATGGATTTGAATAAATATACAAATGTATAATGAACCAACATAAAACTTGTTGACCCAGTTAAAAAAAAGCATTTTAATATTTGAAATCATTTTTATGTTGGTACAAATAAAGTTATCTTGGTTCCTTTTTGAATTTGAATGGCACTATAGTAGTAGATCTCACAATTTGCATTTAATCCCTTAAGGTTTTTGACTATGTTTCCACCAAAAATTGTCATTTCTAGTACAAGTACCAAATTTTAGATAAAAAATCATTTTGGACACACATAACCATAGGATCTTGTAGTACACTAGTTTGAAAAGATATGGAAAAAATTTCAGAAATTTCTACTGTAAATTGCAAGATATTAGTGTTTGGACTGAAAAAAATCCTCTGGGGACCTTGAAAAAAAATTGGGCAGCTACACTTTACAAGGTCACATTTGAATGAAAAAATGTTCACATTGGTGGTTCTTCTTTGGATTCATTTTTCAATGCAAGTTGGCTACATGCTTGAAAATTTTTAGATCACATAGAATTATACAACATACAGGAAAAAAATATTAAGTAGAAAGAAGTAGAAAATGATTCAAAAGACTAAATTCTAAAGAATTTAGTTATGGAATTGAAAAATGTCAATACCAATGGTTGTAATGTTGTAATAAACAATCTACGTTTTATGATTTTATTTTATTCAAAAAAATTGAAAAGTGAGTTAAGTAAAGGACTTCAAATTTTATTTTAGAGTAGAAAATCTATAACTACCCACAAACTAAAACTTCTCATAACTTTCATCTCAATATTCAAAAATGTAATGATTCAAAACTTTCCACGTATATAAAAATCTAGAAAACCAATTTTTGAATTTGTTTTTAAAAAAATGATTTTTAAGAATTTTTTACTTGCCCAAGTTGCCTACAATTTAGGTAAATTTACATATCATACAATTATTTTTTAACCATGTAGTCAAAAGTTATGAAAATTGTTGGGCCTTAAAGCTACTCTTTGGACACATGTTGTGTGAAAACTTCAAAGAAAAAAAATTCGTTTGTAGTAAGTTGCCCAAAATCTCTATGTTGTCCAAAAAACGGCAGTTTGGTCCTTTAGGGATTAAAGTATCTAGTCCAATGTTGTTTTCAGGCACCTAGTAGAGTGGGCAGTTTCTTGACCAACTCATCAAACCATGTAAACATCATGAGTACATGTAACAATTTCAAAGCCTTAAATTTGCTTTAACAATTGTTCCATTTGGATTACTACATTTTTTATTTTTATTTTGAATAAACACTTAAAACATTTCAAACCATAAATCAAATGGAATTGGCAAAACTGCTACTTCAATCTCCAAACCTTGAGAATCCCTATAAGATAACCACACCTAGTTGTGATCCCTTTCTAAAACTAATCCCTACAAATTCTTGCCTAAATTGTATTGTCTCTATTCATGAGAGTCTAGGGTTTTCTTTGTGTATCTCTATTTTTTACTCTTTTTAATTTGTAGTTCATTCATTTGGTGTCTAAAAAAATACATACAAGAAGAATCTAGAATCCTCTTTCAACTTCCAAAAGATCTAAATAAGAAAATAAGAAAATTTCATAATAGAAAAAAAAAATGTTTAATTGCTCAATTAGATGCAACTAGTTGCAATTACCATGAGGAAACAAAACTAATTGTGGCCTATTTGCAAAACAATCTCATTTGGATTTTTGCTAAGAGGCATTGCTTCCATATACAAGAGCCTAAGGTCAAATTTGAGTTCACCTATTTTCATTACTTAAAAATTCATAATTTATTCATACAAAGTTCTTGAAAAAACATTCTAAAAAAATCTAAGAATCCATTTCAACTACTAACAAAATCCAATTTTTTTATTATGGTCCAAAATAGTAGGAACCATACTCAAAAACATATTTGAACACAATTTGATCTAATGTAAGAGTACCAAATATTACTTCTACATTCTATTTGCCACCACCTATGATAGGGCTTGGATGGGACAAAAACAAATTGGAAAAGTGCTACCATGTCCCCGAATTCCGCCTCAAGTTTTTAAAAGCAATGAATAGGAGTTAAAGCATTTTATGCTTCAAGGATGTCCCCTAAAGGAACAAGTGACAATTCAACATACGCAAGAGATCTAGGATAGTTATGCATGAAGTCAATTTTAGTTGGAAGTTCACAAAATTTTGATACAAGGTATGAACATGTATTCCCTTAGTTGGAATTTTTTTTCTTTCAACCGGGTGCCTTGATCAAGAGTTATATTGCCTTGAATTTTTAGGCAATCTAGGTAGCTTTGGAGAGCCTATGCAAAATTCCTCTTTTACTTCTAAAATTTAGTAAGTAGACAACTTACATAATATAAGATGCAAATATAAAGAAAACTCCATGTATAGTGTAAAAAATCTCATTCTAGGAGGACTTAAAGTTTCTTGGCCCTATCAAGCAAAGTCAAGAAAAAAACCTTTTTTTTCTAACTTCAAATGTTATAATCTTTCAATGTGTATGGTCATAGCTTCTAAAAAGTTTTCCACACATTTCCATGGTAGCGTAGTCTTGAGCGTAGTGCAAATTTGCATGGTTGAATTTTGAGAAAACTTTTCTTTTCATTTTTTTCTCATTGTCCTAAAAAATAGCAATTTTCATAGATTCTGTCAAAAATGTGCTTTGCTCCTTTAGGGATTCAGAAGGGTCCAGTGGCATGTGCATGTATCCTATACTTTCAAGTTCAATAATTCATAAAATATTAACAAAGCATCAAAAAATTATGAAACAAATTTGGTTGGATTCCACTTGAAGTCTCTAACAATTTTGTAAAAAAAAATTCTCATTTGCACTCAAAGGTGAAAGCACCTTAACATTTTGTAGCCTTTCTGTCTATTCCCTGTCCACTTCCATTTCCCCAACATGATGATATAAAAAATTCCACATCATTTCATCCTCCAATGAAAAGATGTAAAATATTCTGCATCCCATCAATAAACATGGGAGCACATGCATTTAGTGGATTTTCAGCATCTTTTTTAATTTTTGATTTCAATTTTTTGAAATTTGAGGCGTGTAATATACTATTAGAAAGGTTTTAAATATAACTTTCCAATGGTATTTCACACACTCCAAAATTCAAAAAATTGAAGTCAAAAATTGAAAAAGAAGATGACTATGTGTGTAATGGGCCTATACAAAAACGTGACAAAAAAACCGCACTCAATTTTGAGTTAGTTTTTTTTTTATCATGTTTTGTTATAGTGGTGGCATTAATCCTTCTATGCCATAGAGCAAAAAAATTGCCTTTCCAAATTTTGTGATCTTGGGTTGTGGTGGCATATGACGCCCAGTCACAGAATTTTTGGAGTGGAAGGTGCAGGATTTTCCTTACAAAATCTGGTGATGTGCTTCTTGATAAGTGAGACGGAATTCAAATTGCGCAGTGGAGCCCATATTTGTGGGAGCATATTGTAGGGCATGGTGGTTTTGGCTAAAATCCAATTTTTGACCGGCTACAAGCAATGGGCTTTACACACTACATTGTTGTATTATCTTTAAGCTTGCCTTCGCAATGTCCTCATGGTCTGATTGATTTCCAACCGGCTACAACAAGCGCAACCAGTTACCATTGCCTTGCAATGTCTATGGGTGTCCATTGCACTTGTCTCGCATAGATTGCAATCTTTTCCAATGATTTTGGAAATTGAGGTAGGCATTACAGAGGGCCACACACACACACCTTCTAAATCCTTTCAATCTAGATCGCAAGGGTTCCCTCACGAGGTCTATACAAAGTGCACCCACTGCCCAAATCATCCTTGAAGCGATGCTAGTTCGTCACAGTAGATTGTTGTAATCACATCAGGATGGTGAAATCAGTTCATAATATGCTTAATCAATACATAAGTGAGTTGACTACACAAATCAACGATGAAAATTTTGACAAACATCAAAGCTACCTACGGATTGATGTTGAATTGCGATGTGACTTATGTGGCTTCTCCGGTATATAGTTTTGATTGAGGCGTTGAGGGATTAAGTAGATGAATGATGAGCGGTTTACAAAAGCGGTCAATAAAAATAATGAGCAAAAGCATTCAGTAATGTTGGATGAACTTCATAGAGAGGACTCAGAGCATCCCCATGGCAGACGCGCCAAGAGGACAACACGGTTATTGTGCAAGTTAGGGCTCTAGGAGTGCCTCATGGGAGGCTTGTCAATTGGAAAAAAATGGCCGGCCATTGCAAATTTTGGTAAGTACATAGCCAAATGAAGTGTCTAGCCTATAGCTTGCTATGACTTTTGCATGTCCTTGTGGCCCATGTTTCAAGATACAAACCACACTAATGAACATTGAATGCTTTTGTGTCAACGGTGTTGAACAAGGTCAGTGGGCGGAGCTAATGACTTGGTGGGCTATTCTAGGATTTATGAAAAAAAATCCCCCCTAAATGAGTCAATTACCTTTGTCATTTGACAATTTGCCATCAAAAAAATTGGGTGGAAAAATTAAAGAATTGCTTCAGTAGCATTGGTAAGTAGCTAGGGTAGAGAGGTTGTTTTTATAATGAAATCCATTATTTGTATTAAATCTTCAAATTATATGGAATAATTTGACAATGAGAACTTGACTGCTCATTGTCAAAACTTAAGAATTGTGTTTGAAGTAGAATTTAAAACTTCATTTGGGCACAATAGAGAAAAAAATTGCAAAAAAATTCAAACTAAGAAAAGTTGAAAAATCAAGATAATTTTCATCTCCAAAAATCCATTTGAGCTTTACGCTGGGATTATACTAACTTTGGGGCCGGATGGAAGGACAACCCAATTTGCCTTCAACCTAGCCTTCAATCCGGCCCCAATTCACCACTCCAACCCTAGATAATGTGAAGTATTGAGGCCGAATTTTAGGGCCAAATTTCCAATTCATCATTCTAACCCTAGTTAATGTAAAGTGTTGAGGCCCGATTCTAGGGTCAAATTTCTAATTAATGTGCTCTTGGATTTTCTTAGTGCTCAATTAAAAAAATTACAAAACTTGCACCTTTTTTTTCCTTTCCTATGTTTTCTATTTCAAAAAATAAAATAAAATAAAGTTTGTTTATTTTTTTCTTTGTTCTATTCATTCTATTTCAAATATACAAAAAGATAGTTTAAAAATTTTTATTTAAATTTTTTATTTTTTCTTCCTACTTTACCTATTTCAAAAATAGAAAATAGAATTTTTTTATTTTTTTTGAATCTTTTCCACTCTCTTCCTATTTTTTCTGTTTGGAAAAATAGAGGGAGATCCTTGACTTCTTTTGAACCTTTTCTTTTTTCTTGCCACTAAAACTAAAGTTGTAGCCCCATAATAGTTGTCTTTTATTTTCATGAGAATTTAAAGAATTTCAAGCAATAAATAATTTTGGTCTTGTCACTCACAGGGGTTTGAAATAATCACACATCTAAATAAACAGTTCAAAAAAACATCTGATATTTTGATCTCTTTTTTAAATATATATTCTTAGTTTTATTTTAAGGAAAAGCATGGAATTGTTTATTATGAAAACTTGAATGAATTCAATGATAAAAGTAAATTAAGTTTTACTGTATATGCTATTTTTTAGTAGCACAATCTTTCCTTACCATATATCTTTTTCAAGTATCTATCATCAAAATTGGTAAAAATGTAACAAAAAGTAAGACGTCCAGTAGCTTTTTTGGTACCAACTAAAAGCTCTTTGCAAGAAGAGGTGCACGGACTTTGTTTTATGGCGTTTAGACCTACCACATGAATGTTATTGAATTTCAATGTTTTTATGAATTCAAAAATTGAAATAAGTTATCTTTTATTTTGGAAAATCATGACTTTCACATTGTAGGTTCAAACGCTACAAAACAAAGCCCTTGCACTCCTACATGTATAAAGCTTTCTATTTGTGCTAGTTTTGTGGCATTTGGACCAATGGTATGACAAATGTGGATTTTTTTAATTAAAAAATTAAATTAAATTATCTTTTATTTTGAGAAAACCATGACTTTCATATGGTATGTACAAACGCCACAAAACAAAGCCTTTGAACTCCTCTTTGCATAAAACTTTCTATTCGTTCCAAGAATGCAACATCTTACACTATCGATCTACGGATTGAAAGTTATTGAACTTCAAAGTCTTAATGAATTAGAAAATCAGAGAATTATTTTAATTTTAATTTTGGTTGTGGCAATTGTACAAAGCACACTAGTCTCATATTGAAACAATTGTAAAGGTTGAACATCTAAACAAGAAATAAACATCAAACATATGTACAATAGCATGTATGTTTTTTGACCCATCCCAGTGTTCCCTAAAAATATACTAGTGCTCCAAAAATTTAGCAATACAAATGGGATTGAGCTCACAATTAACATAAGAAACATGTACAAAAAACAACAACTTTGCATTAGTAGACAACAGAGATTTGTACAATCCGACGGAGGAGTCCAATCCGGCCCCAATCTAGCCTTAGATGAGGGTTCAGGCCATCCAAAGCCTCGTCCCGATTGCTCCCCTAGGGTTGGAAGGTTTGTCACCAAAACTATGCCACTTAAGGTGACACATAGAATGAGTTGTGGTTTTAATCCAGTCCTAATACAAAGCCCTTGGGCCGAATTTGGAGAAATTGAGTGATCCTATTGGTTCAAACTTGGAGAGTTCTAATTGACCTTCAATCCAACCCTAAATAAGGTAGGAGGTTCTAAAAGTGCATAAGCTCTAAAATCGCCCACCCCCTAAAATGTACACTATTTGTACATGATGCTTCTTCATAGCCTTCATTGATGTATAAACAATGTACATTTTAGGGGGTGGGCGGTTTTGAAGCACTATGCCAATTCAACTTCAAAAATTCATAACTAATTCCAAAAAGCTCCAAAAAATATGAAACGACTTGGGTTAGATGCCAACTCCACTTCTCTATCGAGTAAAATTTACTGAAAAATATTTGAAGAAGTTTCACCTCCCCAACCCTTAAATGGTCGCTTTATGGACCTACTACCTTATAAACCGGGCCTAAAATAAAAAGTTTATGGACAAAACCACACGCCAAACCAAGCACTGGCGCCCCTTCTTGGCGAGTGTGCCATAGGGATGCCCTCAAGGCCTGAGCCTCTGACCAAAATTACAGACTGTTGTAACGACAAAAAGTGGCGCTATGGGGTGCTCCTACCTACCCACCACCCAACTGGTGGCTTCGCAGAATCTGTGAAATCGCGAAAACACCCCCCCGCGGCGTACGCGTAGCGCGCGGCACCACGCTTCGCCAGTCCTCCACGAAAACCGGGAGCCAGACGTCTCTCTCATACCGACTCACACTCCTCCAACCTCACAACATTTGAAGCCTTTCTGTACTGCAATCGAGTGTCGCTACTTTCTCATTGCTGGGTTTTCTGTTGCGGCTTCGAATTGCACCACCCCCAGTGCGGGTATGGCACATACCCTTAGTTTAGACGGTACCCTCACGAGAAGGTGTACGAAATTCTGGTCAGGAGTTGGTTGCGTGTTCCGCAAAGGACTTCGCGAGCTCATTTCTATTTTTTGAGAGTTTTTTTGACTGTATGTGCGTTTGGGTTGGTGTGTAGGCGAAAGGGGTCGACATGGCGGGCGGAGCGTGGCGGATGCTGGCGGTGCTGGGAGTGCTGGCTGGGGTTTCGCTGGTGTTAGTTAGCCCTGTGGATGCGCAAGGTGAGATTCTAGTTTGTGGTTTTGGGGGGGTTTGAATTTTTTTTTGTTAGAAGGAAGGAAGCGCATGGGTTGTGGTATTTTGTTTACTCTGGAAGCGCATCCAGGGTTTGAAATAGGTTTTCTGGAAGGAAAGTATTTGTAATGGGGTACTTGTCACCCGTAGATCAGATGACAAGTTTGTTCGTTTGTATTAGGGTTTAAGAGGTATGACTCGCATCACGCTTACTTTTTATCTGCCTTGCGTACTTGTGAGTCCATGGTCGGCTAGTTTGTACGAGAGGAACCAGAGAAGGAAACCTAGGGTTTTTTCGTCCACATTTGAGTGCTTTGAAGACCCTGCAGATTAAGAAACAGGGGATACTGGCTTCTGGGTGCTCTTAAAATACCTTCATGAAGCAGAAATCATATGTAGGGTTTGTCACAAGGCTTGAACGGTTGCGTGCAGCAGTTCTACTTAGGGTCTAATATTTTTTCTTACTAAATAGGGTCCTCTAGATAGGGTTTGATCTGATTAACATTAGTTTTTGTAATCGCACTAGGTTCCTTTGTACATTAGATGGGATATTGTTGCCTTAGATACCCTTTAAAGTGAACAACTGTACTAGTCCTGTGTGAACAACCATTTCTCTTTGATCCTATTGATCTAAACTGGCACCTGATTTGATTGATGTGTTTTGATTGATTTGTTTAGCATGCGCACCTGCATGCGGCTCCCATGCGACTTGCTACCTCAACTACGATCGTGTTTCTTTCTGCGCTTGTGATGGGTACTACACCGGCAATGGCTACAACTGTATGTTAAATCCTCCATGACCTCAATTGTATTCTTTCTGAGTCATCTTTTTTTAACCTTAACTTAAACTTAGTTCAATCTTGCTCATGTGGATGCCTCGCTCAGGCTAGTGCACCAGAGTTTTCATTCTTGTCAAGGGCCAATAGACTGGCTAGGTGATAGGAGCCCGTTTTAGGCTTGTCCTCTCTTCAACCTTGAAAACTTTCTTTATTAATACATATTTCAAGTCAAGAGCATTAGTTTACAAGTTTGTTTCATGGCAGGACAAACCCTAAATGACTGGGCTATCTTCTAGCCACTTTGTGTTTGGCCTTTTGTCAACGAGGTTGACAACCGGTTTGAACTGAGATTGGTTGGGACACCCCTATCATCTTACGTAAGGTTGTCCAAGCAGGTCATCACCTAGAGACACATATATAGTTGAGGTAATCTGGAGAACACCAGATGCCTAATATTGCAACTTCGGTGCTGTCTTTGTGTGCAGGCAAGTATTCAACGTGGCGTGTGGTCCTATACATCTTAAGTTCAGTAATCCTATTCATTTTGATTTTCTTCTTGTGTCTGTCCTGCTTGGGATACTTCAGACGTCGTGTGGATCAGCCTGTGGGCTATCCCATGCAACCCATGGGTAACTCTCCTTATGGTTATCCTCCTCCCGCTGGAACACAAACAACTGCCAACCCGGCCATGTATTCGTATCCTCCACAAACCGGGTATCCTCCTTCACAAACTGGCTATCCTCCTCCCCAAGCTGGCTATCCGCCACAAACTGGATATCCAGTGAATGCGTATCCTCCACAGGTGGCGAATCAGGGCAACTCCAAAGTTCCTGGGCCATCAGGAAGTGTATAAGATCGACACCTGCTTTCTAAGGATTCCTTCTGTCAGATCTTTGCAGCTAGCGGTCCTGGAGCTCCGAGGGCTTTCAAGTTGTACAATAATAGAGGTTGCTCTGTGCTTGCCGTATTGCCTTTTTGTAGAAGCCTGAAACAAGTCATTAAATTTGCCAGGGTTTGCTCACACGATGAATAGGTCTAATTGTATAGATGCTCCTTGCTTCAGCTCAGATCGAGCAATGCCTCTTTACTGTAAGACTATTCTCATGTGGAGTTGCAACATTCTGATTTGGGGGTTGTTTTCTTTCTTGAATATAATGATTTTGCCATTATCCTTTTGTCGTCCCTGTAAATGTACGTTGTTTTGGAGTTGACCTGGTAATGACTTTTTTTCATGTAAGCTGCCGAGAACGCACTCTTTGTTCCTGCCAGTCTTTGTGTCGGAGTTTTGTTTTATGTGGGTGGAGACGACGTTCGTGTGCTACCCATGTGCTTGCTTTCTCTTCATTTATTGTCGGAGTAGCTCCAGTAATTACTGCATACTCGTGTCTTTCAGTCTTTTTGCACTTGCAATTGTTCATGATAGAATGCGATTGTAACTTCTTGTGAACTTGCCATTGGACATGTTCAGGGTAGTTTGTAAAGTGACAGTGTAGATTCTTATATTGAGACACGTTGCAGTTTCGGCACCACAAATTAGAGTATCTAGAAATTCAATTAACTGTTTTAGAGGATATTGCCGTCCCCTCCTAAAGTCCCAAGGCCTCTTTTCCATCAAAAAACACTCAAAATTTGTCAATTCTATAGCAAAGAGCGAAAATTTTAATTTAATTTAATTTTTTTACATTCAACTATAGGATCTTGTACGGTCTAGTATAGGAATGTGTGGAAGAAATTTCACTAACTTTTACCACATAGATTGCAAGGTATTTGTGTTTAAAGTGAAGGAAGTAAAATTTTTTATACCTTGTTCAATTACATTTTTGAGCTTTGAACCTTCATAATTTAATATTTTTTTTCTATTGATTTTGAATTTTGAATTTTATATAATAAAGAATTTAATTGAGAGTTTAGGAAAAAAAATTCAAAAAATACATAAATAGTTTTCATTCATTAAAAAATTGTTAAGTAGAAAAAAGTTTAAGGTTGAAAGAAAATCTAAATTGTTAATAGCTATAAGATGGAATTGAAATACACTAATGTCAATAGTGAGATTGTTCTAGCAAAAGATGTTTATCATGTAAGACTTCTTTTTTGTTGAAAAATTGTAAAAATTGTGAAAAAATTGAGGTTGGAAACAAAGCCTACAAATTAATGTAGATGTATTGACTGCCCCCAAAATAAGATTGTCCATAACTTTTACATAACAAATCTAAATGGATTAAATCAAAACTTCCTATGTACATAAAAATATTATCTATATAAAACAATTTTTTTTAATTTTACTTGAAGGATTTTTTATGCCCGTCAAATTGGGAAAAAAAAAATTTTGTACCGTAACTTTTGCTTCCATATTCCGACTGAAATAAAAAAATTATATTTTTGGAAAGCTAATGTATTTTTCTATCTTCACACCATAAATTCAAAAAATCATGACAAATATTGAGACCAAAAAAGCCTGCTTGAATTCCATTTTGTCTTCCAAGGGGACAATAGGACTTTAGGGGTCAATTTTGGACTTTAAACAATTTCTCAACACTTGATTGTTGAAATGGTTTAATCCCTAAAGGTTCATTGTCCCCTTGGGGGACAAAATGGATTTTGGGTAGGTTCCTATGACCTCAATTTTTAGTGAAACTTATTAGTTTTGTGGGAATATCATTTTTATTTCAATTAGTGCATGGAAGCAAAAGTATACTACAAAAAGCCCAATTTTCATTTGGCACGTAGAAAAAGAAATCTACAAAAATTTTAATTTTAATTTTTAATTTTTAATTTTAATAGACCATATTTTTGTATACATGTGAAGCTTTGATTCATTTCATTTGGATCAGTAATGAAAAAGTTATAAACAATCTTGTTTTGGGGGCAATTTGAGCATCTTTATGAAAAGATCACTTACATGACTCATTTCTTAATGCAATTTTTTATAATTATCCAAAAATATATATTTTGACAAGGTTAAGTTTGTTTTCTAGAACAACCTCACCATTGAGATTATTGTGTTTTAATCCCATCCAAAGCTATTAATGATTTAGTTTTTCTTTCAATCTTGGACCTACTTCTACTTAACAATTTTTTAATAAATGAAATTTGAGTGTGTGTCTCTTGAAAAAAAAATCCTAGACTTTCAACTCAATTCTCAACAATTTTTTTTTTTGATTCAAAGTCCATAGTGCAAATTCTTTCCACAGATGGCAATCAAAGTCATTTGAAATTGTTGACCAGTGTTAAAAAAAAAAAAAATTCTAACTTTGAATGCTAATATCTCTTAATTTGTGCTATCAAACATAATGAAAATTTTACCACATAATCTCAGACAAATAAATTACAAGATCCTAAAATTGGATTCTAAAAATAATAATAAATTGTTTTCTTAAATGAACGTAGCAAAATTGACAGTTTTGAGTGATTTTTGATAGAATAATGGTCTTGGGGCCAATAGGGCTTAATTTTGGACCTCAAATTATTTGACAAATTATTTGAAATGTCATTTTTTCCATTTTCAAATTATTCAAAAATGTTATAATTATAATGTTTGAGATTTCAAAATGAACTAAAGTCCCTTCAAATAAAATGTCCTTTTGTCCATCAAAATCAACTTTGACCAACATCTTAGTTTTACAATCTCATTGCAAGCTATATTATCTTCAGAGATATCCATCAAATCATAGTCTAATTTTCATGTTATATTTTCACTAATAGTAATAGAGTTTGATAATTGATGTCTGGCTGGTACAGCCACTTTTGAGTGCATTGTGCATTGTGACACGGATGTCACAATGCACTCAAGAAAAAAAGAAATCGATTTTTTTTTTCAATCCCACCTGCTGAGCTCAATTAATTAAAATATTAATTAATTATTAATCAATTTAATTATTTATTAATTTAATTATTAATCAATTTATTAATTTAATTATTAATTAATTTAATTTTTATGTTTTCAACCCCCCCACTTTATAAATTTCAGGGGAGGGTGGGGTGACAATTGATATGGGACAAATCCCATGGTATTTCGTATCCGTATATTTGTATGTATCCGTATCCGAATCTGTATAATACATATCATATCTTGTACTCGTACCATATCCTGTATCCCATATTCATATCAGTATTCGTACTAGTATCCGTATCCATGTCAATATCCATATCTGTATTTTTTAATTTTTTAAGATCAACGGTGTGGGAGGGGGGAGGGAAATTTTTTTTTTTTTTAATCGACAGCTCTCATTTTTTAGCACAGTGAGGGGGGGGGGTATTAATTGGAAAAAAGTTGACAACCTCTTTTCACTGCATTGTGTGACTCACTCTAACTTTGTATAGTGAGAATATCTTTCAAAATTTGACTTTTAAAGGCTAGCTTCTTCTAACTGACTTGTAAGCTTTGTTCCTTTACACAATCCCAGTTTACACACCAAATTTCTTTTTCGAAAAATTAAAAGTGTATTTTTGAAAAATAATTTTTGTATTTAATTGTTTTACATAATCATTAATTGAAAAATATTGGCAATGAATTTTAAAATTTTAATTGCCAAAATATGTAGGAAATATTAATGTACATCTTTTGCTTTTTTGAGGAAGTGTAACTAGGAAAAAAAAAATCTTTTAGATATTGCTACCTTATGCAACATAATGAAGTGAAGCAATTTGCAACTCCAAATGTTGCAAATTATTTCAACTTTTGGAATTTATTTGTGGCGTTAATAACAACATGAATAAGAACTATTGAGGTTGCTAATAAGAATTTTATTACAAACAACATTGTTCAAACATACGAGTTAGTTAGCTAACTTGTAAGCTAGTTAAATGCAATTACTACATTTTTTGAGCTCATTGTCATTGTAACAAATTGCCACAATGAGCTCAAAAATAAAATAAAATCGATTTCATCTTCCCGATAAGCTCAAAAAACAATTTAAATTAAATCAAATTTTTTCATACCCCCCTCTCACCCCTTTGTAATTTTCAGGTGGGGGTGGGGGTGGGCGTTTGATATGGAATATATCCCATATCCCTTACTTGTATCCATATCCATATCTTGTATCTCGTACCATATTGTGTATACATCTGTATCATATTTGTATCCATATCCACATCTATATCGTATCCATATTCATATCCATATTCATATTCAAAGTTGTTTTTCAAGATCAACGGCATCAAGAGTGGGAGGATTTAAAAAAAAATTCAAAATCAACGGCTCTCAATTTTTCAAGAGGGGGGGAGGAAATGGACATGACACATCTTTTTGTTTTGTTACATTGTTACATTGTAGGACCAAAAAAATTGGCACTCCCAAGTGGATGCTATGCCTTTGGCCTTGCTTTGGACCAACCAAAATGTAAATTATGAACAGTCTTTATTTTAAGAGAGAAATTTGGTTTGTCCACCAATCTAGAGAAGACTCTCTCCTCTCTTCAAAGTTGCAATTCCAAGCTCTAGTGGAAGGAAACATAGAATGAACCACGAGAATTCATTTACTCAATCATATGTGTCCTCACAGATCTTGTTCCTTGGCTATGCAGACCATATTTGACCTTGTTTGACCTTGTTTGACCTTGTTTTCGGGAAGTTTTTTTAGTTTTACCAACTAAGGTAGAAGCACCAGAGTATTCGATCATTTAAGAGATTTGGGAGTAAATGGTGAGAAGTATGAGGTGATGGAAAATTTTCCCATGTAGGAAGATAAGAAATATGGAGATTGTTAATTTTTCAGAATTTTATTCCCAAAATTTGAAATTATTGTGAATTTTGGGAACCAAAAAGTGCACTTGTCCAGTTGCCAATGTCTAAAGTCTTCCAATTCCGATCATTCAAGAACTACTTTTTTGCTTACTACTTACTAATTTCTTGCTCACTACTTTTTAACATTTGTCATAACAATATTAGTCCCAACCTCAAAAATGACAAAAAAAAACAAAAAACACTCCAAGCTTGGAGTTCCAATCTTATGTTGGAAATAGCACACTCTACAAATTGGATACTGGGCGCGGTTGACAACTGGTGCCTCAACCTTAATTTCCTCCAAGTTCCAAATTGAACCAATTTGAGTCTGGTTATTTTCTCTATTTTTCACTCAAAATAGAGATTTTATAGATTTTTTTGCCAATGTTTTCAAATTTTAACTAGTTATTTTCCCAGTTCCATCAACTAACTTTGAACTAGTTCACATTCAATTGATCTTGCTATGCAATTAATAAGTGACCATTGAATCTAAGGGCCGCTTTACACCTAGAGGCCGGGCCAATTTGGTGTGTCAGAGGTCAAGAATCATGGCTTGTGATTGGTTGAAAGGCTTGAATCAGCCTCAACCCCTTTACACTTAGAGGCCGGGCCAATTTGTTATGTCAGAGTTTTTTTTCCTCAAATAGATGATCTGACATGGCCCGAGCATGGCCCCAGCTTGTTGAATTGGGTGCACCAAAAATGGGAGCCCAATTCAAGGCCAATTCTTGGCCTGAAGGCCAATGTCAGATTTAATGAGGCTGGCTTCTAACCCAAGAATGGGCTGAAATTTTGGGCAATTGTCTTGGTGAAAAATTGGCCCGGCCTCTAGGTGTAAAGCGGCCCTAAAGTGCTCCTCAATCCATGCTTCTAGATTGAGCTAAGGTAGTATGCTCTAAAAGCGCCCATCTTCTTCAAACCATCCCTATTTTTAGGTGGAGAATGGAGTTAAGATGATTTAGCAATTGAATGTATGAAGGAAAAATTGTTTTTCTATTGCAAGAGCCAATCATTGCTTTTTATTTCCGCACATCTCTTTACAAGTTGCAAGTGGACGGATTTTGGAAGACCTATGTTCACAAATAGGTGCCTTTGCCCAGAATCTTTGAATATTTATAAGTAACTCAAAAATGCTTGAAAAATACAAAAAAATCACTTGTGTTAGGTTCCACATCTATTTTTCTTTCTCTGAAAACTGATCTAAAAATATTTCTGTCCACGGAAGCCTGTGAAAAAGGTTGACTGGCCCTTAAATGGTCGCTTTAAGAGCATATTACCTTACAATGAATGAATGATACAATGATGACAATGATAGTAATCAGAATGTTTCAGGATTCATTAACCCCAAAGTGACATTCAATTTCTGGGGTTTAAAAACATCATTGCTTTTGAAGCTTTATGGATCTAAACGTCTTCAAGTTATACAAATCTCAACCGTACAATCGTGTAGTGTACATGTTGTAGATGACATGTACAAAATTTGAAGTCAATTGGCCACAT
The DNA here is from genome assembly GCA_951230915.1 of Antitrichia curtipendula. Taxonomy (NCBI): domain Eukaryota; kingdom Viridiplantae; phylum Streptophyta; class Bryopsida; order Hypnales; family Leucodontaceae; genus Antitrichia; species Antitrichia curtipendula. Next base: position 4,553,461 of record OX579640.1, read on the forward strand.
AGATTGCAAGATCATAATGTTTTAGTGTTGAAAATGGATGCTGAAATTTTCCCAAAAAAACATTTGGAGGTGAAATTTGATTTCTAAACCTACTCAAATGAAAAAACTTTACACTACAAAATGATTCAAAACTAGTATACAAACACATTGGTGGAAAACAAATTCATTCAATTGACTCATTGTGTCTACAAAACGGCTTTGAAATGTCAAAAATCAGCAAGAAAAATTGCAAAAAACAGATCTGAAGCTGAACCTCCTTCTACTAGAATGCTTCTCTGTCACTCATTAATTCTTGGATTAACATGAAGTTTTAGCCACACAAACTAGACTAGTATATGCAATTTTTCCAAAAAGAATTATTGAAAATGGACTCTATATGAAGAAGAAACAAGCCGCCAAAGTTCACTATACTCCAAAAATGGCAGGATTTGGAACTTTGAATTGCTCCCAAACATTCAAAACAACTTGGATTGACATGAAAACTTTACCACAATAACTATACTTCAAGGGGAACAAAATCCAATTTTTTTATATTGAAAATGAGCAATGGATGAAGGAGATACAAGGCCTCGAAGTTGCAGCCCTAAAATACAATTTGGTGAACTCAAGTTGAAGTTGTGAACTTTGAATGGCTTCCAAGAAATCAATAAACCTTGAATTAGTTTGAAAATTTTACTACATAAACTAGAGGGGAAAACACAATTTTTCCAACAAGTTTTATTGAATTTGGACCTTGGATGCAAAAGTTACAACACTTTGAACTGGACTTGAAATTGTGTGAGGACACTTTTTGTCCTCTTTGTCACTTTGGGGTTAAGAACGGCACCAGAATGTTTTCTGGTAAAACAGAGCTCTACTGATTGAAGTGCCTGCAAGTAAGAGAGAAAAATACGGAACTCAATCATCCCTTGGCCTGGACTTTGGGATAAGAATTCATGATCATGTTCTGCCATGGTGGAGAGATGAAAGATATGCCACGTTCAGTTTAAATTCGTAGATTTTCATGTAGTATGTACAATTGTTGATTTAACCCGTAAAGAACCAAGCTGCATTTTTTTGGCAAAATAGGAATTTTGGGCAGGTACATGTGACTAGAGATTTCCATGTTTATGGCCCAAATTTTAATAGAAGATGTAAACGGGAATTATCTTTCATGTGCACTAAATTTCAGGACATTTGGAAATATGAGTCAAAAGGTATGGCCTAATATGTGGTTTGTTTCTCAACTTAGGCAATAATTTTTTTTGAAATTGGTTTTTTAGATTTATATATTCATAGAAAGCTTTGAATCATTCCATTTTGATCAATGAGTCAAAAGTTATGAGGTGTTTTAGTTTGTGGGCAGTTATGGATTCTCTACTCCAAAATAAACTTTGAAGTCCTTTTATTTAATTCAATTTTCAATATTTTTGAAAAAAAATATATATATTAGTTGCAGATTGTTTATTATAAGATTCCAACCATTGGGATTGACATTTTTCAATTCCAGAAATAAATTGATAACAATTTTGTATTTTGAATCATTTTCTACATCTTTCTACTTTTTATTTTTTTTCTTATATGTTGTACAATTCCAAATGATCTGGAAACTTTCAAGCATGTATCCAACTTGCCTTGAAGAAAGAATCCAAAGAAGCACCAGCATTTTGGACATTTTTTCATACAAATATGAGCTTGTGAAGTCTAGTTGCTTGGATTTTTGCAAGGCCAAAAAAAAGATTTTTGTCACTTCAAACGCTAATATCTTGCAATCTACACGGTGAAATTTTTTTAATTATTTTTCTAAATCTTCTAAATTTAGTGTTCTACAAGATCCTACGGTTACATGTACCCCAAAATTATATTTTTCAAAAATTTGGTACTTGTACTAAAATTGACAATTCTTGAGTGTTTTTGTTGAAAACATAGTCAAGGAACTTTAGGGGTTAATTGATAGCAAAATTGATCACTCATTCAACTCAATGTTTGAGGGGAACCACTGGTTAGTTCATTGTTAGTTGGTGGAATTGGGAAAAAATCCGGTTGCAATTTGAAAACATTGGGAAAAAATACGGTGAAAAGATCTACAAAATTACTATTCGGAGTGAAAAACAGAAAAAAGAAATGAATCGGATACTTGAAAAAATTGTTTAATACAGGAATGAATGAAAATAGCTAGTAAAACTCAAAAAAATCCTAAACATTGATTCAATTGATAGGCATAAATGTAATCAGTGATAATACCCAAGTTGGCTCCTCACATTGAATGCACCATTATAATAACTTTAGAGAGGCAGTAATAAAGATAAGCTTAATCCCAAAGTCATCCTACATCTATATTATTAGAGAAAATGAACAAAGTGCTTCATATTAATGTTTCATTTTTTTTGAACCCCTAAAGTCCCGCTTGTCCCCTTGGGGGACAATTTGGATCCGAGTAGGTTCCTATTGTCTCAATTTGAAGTGAATTCTTTTGAGATTTTTTGAGGTTGTGTAGCTTTGCAAGAGCTTTGCGGATATATAATTTTTGTTACAATCGGATGCCGGATGAAAAAGTTATGGCACAATGAGCAAGAAATAAAGATTCTCGGGCAGCCCAAAAAAAATTACAAAAAGTCAAAATAGTTTTTTTCGGATTTTTTTCCTAAAACATTATGTTTTTACCTATACGTGAAGCTTTGATTCATTCTATTTGGACTAGGGATGAGAAAATTATGGACAATCTTAGTTTTTCGGGCAATTTAAGCATCTTCCTGAAAAAAAACTTTTTGTTCAACTTTGAATGCTAATATCTTCCAATCCGTACGGTCAAATTTGATGAAATTTTTACTACATGATCTCAGAAAAGTCAAGTACAAGATCCTATGGTTAAATTCCCGAAAAAACAAAAAAATTGGTTTCCTTAAGTGAATACAGCAGAAGTGGTAGTTTTGAGTGTTTTTTGGCAGAAAACACCCTCAGGGCTTTAGGGGTTAAACGTACCAAATTTAAAAAAAGGATTGATGTTTGTGCTATGGATCAACTGAAGATGATTCCTTACAACACTGAACAGCTCTCACTGTGGGTTCACCTCCAAGCGGAGGCTCTGCTTGCACCTGATTTTTGTTGACGCTGTCTGTGACAACCGCTCCAGACTGTCCACGGCGGTCATGATTCACCAACACTAATTTTATGCACCCCCACCCCCCTTTAAAAATAAAAATCTCTATGGTATTGTCCTTTAGCATTATGCACAAATGTCATCGGAAAAAAGAAAGAAACGAAATGAGTCCATACCTCTGACTTTTTTTTTACTTTCCCTCCGTACCCAATCCTGTTCCAGTAAATAAGTCCTACTGAATGTACGCGTGTTTGTAGACTAGTGTGGAACATTTTATTATTGGCATCTGCAACACATTCAAGACTTTTTCAAGTCCCATCATTGCTGCTTCCTTCAGTTTGTTTTTTCAGAGATGGATGGATTGATGTCATTGCAGCAGAAATCTGACATGGACCATGATAACAACACCAAAAAAAAAAAAAAAAAAAGACAGAAAGTAGCACGGCAACTCAGAAATTCTCACGAGAACTATATATAAGCTTATACGTTACTCCTGTTGCGGCATCATGAGCAAGCTTCAAAATAATGCACCAACAAACATAGTTGTGAAATCAGATCTAGGACAGGGTTTAAAAGTTGTAGCTACCCAGTTGGTGGGTGGCCTTCACCACCCCGGGACTCCAGAAAAACCAAACTCCCATTCTAGTGATGACGATCATTGGGCTTCACCTACCCCTGAATCCACATGGAAGCCTACCCTTCTAGAAGTCTCCTCACTTCACCTTTTCATCACTATTTTTGTCACTAAATTTTCCAAATTCAAAAACCATATAGACATGAGGTAACTCTGCCTGTGACATGCAGAATTGTGGACCAACCCAATTCAGGTCGATTTTTTTTCTTGTGAAGTACATTTCACAAGACAAATGTACTGCTCATAAATTTCTGGGCCTACATTAGGCTGGTCCAAAGTTGACCTGTCATAAACAGAGTTACCTTATGTGTTTCATCATATTGATTTGACTCATCCTAACAGTACCCAAACGAAGTGAAAAAGCAACCGTTTTTTTTTTCAAGTTCAGTTTCACTTCGTTCCCATCAACCTTGTTTTGTTGAGAACCGTCCCCAGAAATAAGTAAACATAGTTTTCTGGAATTAAAACTTGAAGGGAGCTCAACTGAAGTGTGTCATGAAGTCCTTGCCTGTGAGTGTGCCACTCACGTGTGCCAAACCTGAAATTCATCATGCTCTGCCAATTCGGGCATACATTACAGGAAGAGGACCCCACATATCTTGGATTTGATGTGACAGGCTCAATCTAGGCTTCCTCTCTTTCACATTTACGCATTTATGGTAGACGATCCATTTCCAACCACTCAACCCATAAACGACGCTGAGGACATTTTTCGGCCGATGAATGACAAAAAATCTGTCTATACAGGACAAAAATGCAACTATTCATCCTCCAAATTCTATATGAAAAGGAAAGGTCTTCTATAGTAGTTTGACTTTCTATGAGTGTTTTTATATTTTTTTAAGCCGACAATTCACACGGTTCCAAAACAAATGATTTCCACAGTGATCAGCTTGCCATTTCAGGGTTGAGCAACTATGCATATTTAAAGTGCGTGCATTTTGACTGCAAAATTTTCCCGTGTACAGATATAAAGTTTGGAAAGATTCCATAATTTTCCAAAAAAAATTAGCTCAAAATATAATTATCGTGAAATTTTTAGCTGAAGATTACACTGGTCATATAGACTTTCCTATTTCCGACCATGGGTTGCCGCAAACAAAATCAACCAAGGATTGGTTCAAAAATCTTGACACTTGTAGCCAATCATAATGCATCATAATCGCACCAAGAACTACACCATAACTAATCACTATTAATCTCTCCCTGCGCAGAAGTACAATTATAGCCTATACCACTAAAATGGGAAGAGTGATTAGAAATGGGTCGTCTGCCATAGTCTATTGTAGCATTCCAAACAAAATTTTTGAATATGTATGCACAAAGCAGATAAATCTCTAAAGGACCAAGGCACATTTTGGGTAGAACTGTCAAAAAGTGCCACTTTTTAGGGTAGTGAGAAAAAAAAAAAAAAAAAACTTTTTCAAACTTTCACTATACAAATTTCTACTAGAGTGCTATGGGAATGTGTGAAAAAGTTTCATAAACTTTGATTACACAAATTGAAAGATCATAATGTTTGAAATTAGAAAAAAAATTGGACAAAACTCCGCCTAGAGTGAGATTTTTACACTACACATGGATGTGTTTTTTACATTTGCATCTTGTATGATGTAAGTTACGTACTTGCCAAATTTCAAAAGTAGAGGAGGAATTTTGCACATGCTACTTGGGCTATCAAAAAAATGAAGGGAAATATGACTTTTGATCCGGTCTCCCAATCAGAAAAAAATTGTATTTGTACTAAGGGGATACATGTTCACACCTTATATCAGGAATATCTAACCAAAATTGACTTTGTGCATAACTACCCAAGATCTCTTGCATATGTTGAACAATCATTTGGTCCTTTAAGGGTAAATAATCTATTAGACTATGTTGATTATCACACTAGTTAAAATGACAAAATTTCAAGAGATTGATTCTTTTCATTCCCTAAGATGCCAATAGTAAATTTCATATGTGGTCCTATTAGGTTTATATGGACAAAATTAGGAACACCAAAATGGTGACACTCAACTACACAAAGCTCAAACAAGGTAGCTCGGTTTAGATTTCAAGGCACCTATTTTACAAGTGCCAAATGTTGTACTCCCTCCATCTTGAAATGATTGTCTACTATTTGCTAAGATTTTTTTATGCCATTTTCATTGATCATATTGTGAAAAACATAATTAAGAAAGGTTCAAAACTTTATATCATTAGAATCAATGAAGAACATTGCATGTGTTCATTGCAATCACTACAAGAGAAAGGGGTGTTTTAAGTGTATTTTAAAGTATAGTCCTAAAGATAAGATATTAAGTAATGACCTTTATGGAGATTTTCAGTAAAAATTTACTAGAAATACATGTGTTTCTAGTAAATTTTTACTGAAAATCTCCATAAAGGTCATTACTTAATATCTTACCTCTAGGACTATACTTAAAAATACACTTAAGACACCCCTTTCTCTTGTAGTGAACTTAAATAAAATTAGCTACAAGGAACTCTCCATGTGACTTAGGGTCATTGCAAGAAAGACCGGTCCTATAGCTTTGAAGCATAAACCTTGTGAACTTGAAATTTTTATTGGAGATTTATAAATTTATGGTAATTAGATCCCTTATTTTTTCAAATAAAAAAAAACATTTTTATATTTAAAAAACATTTTTGTTAATTTGTCACACTATGAGGTTTAGAGGGTTTTACCACGTTAGGAGTCTCCAAATTTGATGATCATGAGCTAAATTTTTCTTGGTCTATTTGCATATTCTTACCAAAAGGAATCTAAAAATGTATTATTTTGTATCCTCCACATGAGTGCAAACAACACTCCCATTGCGTGTAATTTTTTAACAATAAAGATGGTTCTAGGATCAATCTTTTAGTAAAATCTCATTGCTATGAATTATTCCCAAAAGGAAAAAATTTAGTTTAAGAAAATTGCTTTTCATATTTTTTACAAATTAAAATGTGAAACTACAATGACAGTACTTATTTTCCTGAGATTTTGCACTTTTCTAATTCTCCTACTTGGAGAAATTTCTTATGCTTTTCCTTCCTTCCTAGGGTACCTTCATCTTGAGGATATATACATTAAATATATCTTTCACATTTAAGAAAATAGATTTTCTAATTTTAAAGTACTCTGGAAGAAGAAGAAAATGAGTAAAGTGTAGAATGCTACAGTTTTTGAACGGTCTTTCTTACAATGCCCCCCTACTCAAAACAACCTTAAAAAAACATGACATTAAAAAGCAGACAATCATTTTGGGATGGAGGGAGTAAGATGATTTTCCACCAATATAATGAAAATTGATGTTAATCCCAATTGTTTACAGCTACGTGCCGACTTGATTGAAGATGATTACCACAACTTTGGCACTCCATTAGGAAAGTCAGGGCATGCCAATATGGTGCATTGAAATGCTATCAAGCTAATTTGGCGCCAACCTCCATGCTAGGTTTGATGCTAAGTTTGATATCAAATGATTCAAAAATTTCTATATATATGTAGAGAACCAATTTCAAATTTTTGTTTATGAAAAAAGTGATTTTAAAAAAATTTGCTTGATCTGCTTGGCTAAGAAAAAATCCTACATATCATACAATAATTTTTAAATCATGTAGTCAAAAGTTATGAAAATTGTTGGACCTTAAAGAAAATCCTCATCCCCATGTTTTTTGAAAATTTCAAATAAAAAAATAAAAACTCCATTTGCAGTGAGTGAACTGACCAAAATTTCTATGTTGCCAAAAAAATGAAGATTGGTACTTTAGAGGTTGATGCAACTAGAAAAAACTCAACTACATTCAATGGGTTGTCTACAAATCATCCTAAGCTACAGTGGAAACACCTAAAACCGTCAATATAAACAATTCAACATAGTTGGAGGCACCTTTTTCTAAAATAAAATCATTAATTTAAAAAAAAAATTAGAATTTTCATGTATGGCATGTAATTTTTATAAGTTTTCAAAGTGGAAGCTCCCTAGGGCCATTGAAACCATCATATAGCTAGATCTAAAATTTATATCTCAAAAAATCAACACTCAACTAATCGAAGTTAAGTAAAAAATAATTTAATGACACTTTTGAAGGACACTTTAATTAATGAAAGTTTAGGGACACTTCAATGGAAATCTACTATGTATGAATGGATACAAAGATAGTTTTGGGTGTTTTTATCTTATTCATCACAACTGTAAATCCTAAGCTCTAAGGTTATAGCATTAAAATTTCCATCACATCTCTAGTCTAGATTACTTCTCCACCTTGAACCTTGTGTGAAAATTTATCAATGTACACGATGAATAAGATAAACAGATTATCCCATTCCAAACCAAATTAGAGCAAGCCCATTTGGATAAAATTATATCAATGGTGTACATTTAAGTTCTAAAATGTACATTGCTAATGTAATTTTGTCCACAATGAGCTTGCTCTTGTTTGGCCTAGAACGAGATAGTTTATATTATATGGTTCCAAGCATAATGGCAAAATTTCAAGAAATTGGCACTTTTTCAAATGCATATCTGAAACCTCTGAACCAAAGCAATCCACTATAAGTTAGTTTTAGGATCGCTTAACAATTGTCATAACAATGACAAAAAATGATAATGTACTGTCATTACCACACAATCACCCACTTGTGCCGTGGGCTAGATGGAACAAGAATTGGATTTTTCCAATTATATTCTTTTGTTAAGAGGCACCATTGGTCCACTCCGCCAATTGTTCCCTCCTATTAAACTTCTAACTTTTCACCAGTTTATATCTAAATTTTGAAATTATTATCATTGGAAGTGCATTGCAAAATATTTTGATTAGGTAATAAAAAATTTCAAATTTAAACATTTGACAATGAAAACACATTGCTTCAAAGTTAGATGAAAGACAAAAAAATATAGAAGAGTTGACAAATCATGGTTACCAAAGCACTTTGAACTTCAAACTTGGTAGAGTAGAGTAAGGATACCCTAAGAGCATCGCCAACTATTCATTGTAAAGTTGCTCAGCCCCAGCTTGGGTGTAGGTGGCGGGGGATTGTAACCCCACCAGGTACCCAATTAAGGATGCTTTAAGCCCTACCATGCCAAATTAGCCCCTCCTAACCATAGGACACCATCCTTGCCAAATGGTTGATTGTGTGGCATGGATTTTGTTAGTAGCCATTTTGTCTTCTTTTATATATTGCTTCTTGCCAATTTTTGAGCTCATAACTTCTTCTTTTTAAAATTCCAACGACCTTGCAGCCACCACGTAACTAGCTTGCTAAGCCATAAATACATAGAGACTTTTTTAATGGGACTTTTTGACGGGGAGGACTAGGAAGTGAGGCACTCCTATAAGTGAACCAAGTGGAAAGAGCCCATAGTAGCTCATTTAGTGCCAAATCTTGTTTGAAAAAAATGGTTGATGATGCTCTAAGTAAACACAATATACATTATATTGACAATCAAAGGTTTATCCAGTCATGAGATTCATTGGTGTTTTTTTCTTTGAAAATTAAAACTAAATTTGATTCAAAATTTTGCATATTTATAAAAAATATTGTCAAATATTTGCCCATTTAATGAAAATCATCATTCTTGGATCAAAATGGGATTAATTTCACATCTAATGTCCTACTTTCTAAATTGGCATATTCCACAACTTTGGCACTTTCATGATATTTAGTCAACAATGTTAATATTATGTATCTATTCTGTGTAGATTAGGATCACAATTTTTTTACCCGAAATTGTGCCAATTTAACAAAATTGATGATACCTACAAATCTAGTATATTGACCACTCAAGTAAGAGGTATATGGTAAGGCATGTCTCCTTGAGGGACTACACGAAAAGAAGATCCCCTATTTGAGGAAGGTGGCTTGAAGGTAGAAGGCACCTAATTTTGGGAAAGGCATGAAAGGGGGGGCCTCACATGGCAAAAAGGGGGCCTTTGAGGGCATTTTCTCTTAACATTAAATTATGTGAATAAGTGTCCTCTAAACATACACATAAGTGCCCATAAACAACGTTGAGTACGTTTTTTGGCCGACAAATGACAAAGAACCTTTCCGTGCAAGATAGAAGTGCAACTATTCATCCTTCAAATTTTGTGTGAAAAGGGAAGGTCTTCTACAATAGTTTGACTTCCGATGAATGCTTTTGCATTTTTTTAAACCAACAATTCACTCAATACCAAAACAGATCATTTCCACGGTGACCAGCTCATCGTTTATGGGTTAGGAACCTCAGGGCAAGTGAATATGGCACATTGAAACACGATCAAGATAATTTGGTACCAACTTCTGCGCCAACTCAATATCAAAGATGACACTAAAATAGCAATGAAATGGCCTCTGCTGTCACCAAAATAATCTGATCCAACTTTTTTGAAGTTGGGCTTTCAAGCACAGGAAGGGTTTTTTTAATTTGTTTTTCTCTTCTCTCACTCCTCTCTGTGTGTCAAACTTGGCATTTCCACTTTGACCACACATGGAATTTGCAAAACTTCCTCGACCCTCATGGAGAGAAAAAGTGAGCCGAAAGCATAAATTCCCCTATAATCACAGAGTTGTATTCTGTTTTGTTTTTTTACACAAAATCACAGAGAGGATTCCTATGTATTCCTCCATTATGGAAGGCACACCATTCCTGATCAACCCCCCATTCTGACTAGTAGGCTGCTTTTTTTCCATTCAAGAAGTAAGGTAGAACCACCCATAACCGGTCAAATAAGCAACTACAGATATGACTTGGAGTAGTGCAAGGCAAAACAAATATTTCTAAAGGTGCACCAATAGAAATGACGGGAATTGCAAAAAAATTGGTAATTTTATCGCTTGATGTGAAATTACTATGAATTTTGGGAGTCAAAAAGTGCGCTGGACCCATTGCCAATGTCTAGACTCTTCCAATTCCAATCATTCAAGAACTAATTTTTTACTCATTACTTCCTACTTTCTTTCTCACTCCTTTGGTACATGTGTCATGAAATTATTAGTTCCAACCTTGACTATTTAAAAAAAAAACCATTCCAAGCTTCAGAAAATGTGATTGGAAATAACTGCACCTATAGGTTGGGAATGGGACATTGATCAGGAATGGGTGTCTCTACCTTAATGAACAATGATTAATTATGGCACAACTTCCAACGGAATTGTGGCCCATCATGATTGGCTACAAGAGTTTCAAAACCGCAACCAACTATTGTTGGATTTTGCAACCAGCCCTTGGTTGGAAATAGGAAGGTCTATATGATCAACATGGGTCAAACATAATCCTCAGCTAAAAAATTCATAGTAATTATATATTGAGAAATAAAAATCTGAAAAAATTATTGAAACCTTTTGAACTCTATTTCTGCACATGGGAAAATTTCCCCACCGAAGAAACCCGCCCTGCAAATACGTGAATTTGCTTTTTAAGTGGTCAGAAATGGGTTGCCTCCCTTATCACACCGTAGATTTCGACGAATACCCCTGCCCCCTGAGCTGCAGTGTACCCTGGAATCCATGTCTGGTGCAATTATCCGGACACAGTGCGATAATGAAGCTCCTGTCTGAATTCCCCCAGAACTTGTAAGGGACTAGGGAGGGAGAGCCGGGTGGGCCATCATCACACAGTAAGGTAAGCATTCTCTTCCCCATTCTCCTGGACTGAATTGCTGACAATATAAAGGTAACAGGTCCAGAAATCGCCCACCTAAGGGCTGAAACTGAATTTTGGGAAGGCGAAACTTCTTGAAATATTTTTCAGTAAATTTTCCTTGAAAAGAGAAGTGGATTTGGTATCTAACCTAAGCCGTTTCATATTTTTTGGGAGCTTTTTGAAATTAGTTATGAAATTTTGAAGTTGAACTGGCATAGGGCTCCAAAATCGTCCACCCTTTAAAATGTACAGTGTTTGTACACCAGTGAAGGCTATGGAAAAAACAGCATGTACAAATTGTGTACATTTACAGGTGGGTGGGTGGTTCTTAATGCCCAAACTATTCTCGAGCCTTCTACCTTATAAGTTATAAATCAAAGCTGTGTGCACGCTCCGTCTGCGTCTCCGTTCATGCTTCTTCCATGTAAGTTACCAAGAGAAGCTGCTGGTGACGGGCAGCGGAGTGACTCATAATTATGTGGGATGGGAGCAAGCCTTCCGTGGCCTGGAAGACGTACGTATTGATTGCTGATCCACATTCTGTTTCACTCAAGTTGTCCACCCCCGTTTGTTCACAGGGGAAAACAGGGAGGAAGGTCCGCCACCACAGTGCACAAGTTAGGGCACCCTGAGTCCTGAGACAGACAGACTGGGGGAATTCTCACACGCTCCGTTGGAATCCCCCTCGCAGCTTCACGGTGGTCTCAGAGAATTGATTTCCCTAGGAGGAGGGGGGGTGAGGAAATAAGGTAAACCTGCCTATGACAGGCAGAATGACTGATTTGTTGTATTGCCATTAGCAAAAATAATCAAATTTTTTTCCATACAAAGACACATGTGAGGAATGAAGAAAGCAACTGGGATTTTATTTTTTGGATAAAATATGAATTTTTTGTGAAATTTTGAAGTGTACTGTCCAGTAAGCCCAAAAGAGTCTGTAGACTATCCCAAATCAGCAGAAAACTGTTTCCATGATGGTCATCTTCCCACCTAAAACAGTCATAACATTTTCTAAGATGGCTACAAGACTTTCTAACATGGACATGACATGAAGAAATTAAAAAAACTACTTTTTACTACCAGTTTTAGACTAGATTGGTGTAAGTGTTCATAACAGTTACTAATAACTTCATAACCATATCCCAAGGCTTTGATAACAACTACAAATCAACCTTATGCAGTCTTCATCCCATTTTTAAGAAAAAGTTTCTCATAGATTGATAAAAGACTGTAATGGGGGGGGGGGGGGGGGGGGGCAGTAGGTGCCTGTCATGGGTGGTTTGCCTGTCATAGGCAGGTTTACCTTACTGTTAGAGAGTAAATCCCTTGCAATGGCAAAGGAAGAATCAGCTATGTTTCACATGTAAAGGGGAAGCGTGCTAAGCCTTGAGCCTTAACTCACAAACAACTTGGAGGACGTTTTATGGTTGATGAATGACAAAAAAAACTCTCTTCATGTAGGACGAAAGTGCAACTATTCATTCTCCAAATTTTTTGTGGAAAGGAAAGATCTTCCACAAAAAAAAAATGCAAAAGCACTAAAAAACAATAGTTTGTCTTCTAATGAGTGCTTTTGCATTTTTTTAAGTTGACAATTCATACAATACCTAAACTTATGATTTCCATGGTGACCAGCTTGTTGTTTAAGGGTTAAGGTCTATGATAAATTAGACCAAGCGTGGGTATTAAGGTAAATGGCTCAAAAAAACGACCCTCTTCTTCAAACAACCTTGTAGCTTTGAAATGGAGAATAAATGGTTCTAAAATGGACTGCCAACAATGTGAGAGCATAATAAATGGTTGTCAATGGATGGGTTAAGAGCTAGCAAGGGTCCATTTCAGAGCCAGGGTGTGTCCACTTTAATTTTCTACATGGAAATTGATTGTCCAATTGCCTTTTTACAAATGTTAAAAGAATGTAGGATTTGTTTAAGTGTAGTAAGGGTCGCATTTAGGATCCGTGTGTGTTACTTTTTTAATGCCGCAATTTTATTTTATTTATCAAGTCATATCTTTTTCCAGATTGCTCATGTGTGGGTTTTGCAAGGCCTTGGATCAAAAAATAGGTGCCAATGGAAGAATTCTTTGGAAATTCATAAGTAATTCATAAATGCTCCGAAAAATATGAAACCAGTTGTGTTAGATTTTGTATCAATTTTTCTTCAAGTGAAAAATGAGGGAAAATCTTTTTAGGGCATCTGAAAACCATCAAAAAGGCCCAACAACACTTATAGTCTTGCTTTTTGAGCCACCTATTTAAAGCTTGATCTACACAAACCATGTTTCTTCTAGTGTGATAACAAAATTGTATTTTTTATATTTACCAAAGTTTAGATGGTATATAGTACCCGAAAGAAAGTACACGTAATTTCTTCATATAGTTACCCAAAACTCTCAACAAAACCCACAAACCAAAACCTTCAACAAACCCACAAACCAAAACCTTCCTGATCATAGTCAACATCCCATTAGGAACTATAAAAAAAGGTGTGATTTGACCACCAAGAGGTAAGATAGGCACCCCCAAAATGGCGCTTGACCTTAAAGCGCCATCTACAGGTTGTGTACATTTCCAAAATCAGTTATGTACCTATTTGGATGGAGCACTTTCAGAAACAAACTTTGACCCTTAATAACTTTTGCATACGATGTCCAAATGCCATGTTCTCTGGTGCGTTGGAACCTCCTTTCACTTGTCAGCAAGAATATATGAAAATTTGACCAGTCTAATAGTACTAACTAGGCTCAGTAGCAAAAAGTGGCGGTTTTGGGTGTACCCACCTTAGAGGAAACGACAGTCTCATGGGTTGTTTTTTTGTGGTGTCCAGATGGGTGAAAAATCAGAAATTATGTATACTTTCTTTTGGGTATTGTACATACACGTGGCCCCCATTCAAGGGACCTTGAGGCTTAGTACATTCGTACACATGGTCTCTTATTCAAGATTTTAAAACTATAAACAAGAAACAACTTCCTCGCTTCATGATGCAGGACTTTGAATGCCACTGGAAAAGGAAAACGAGAGCCACATTTTTCTATTGGTGTGTGTCACTTATTTGGTGTCACAGTGCCTACTTGCATGTGGTGTCCAGTGCCAATCGTTTATTGACTTCCACTGGTGGACGCTTGAATGTCCCATCAGTCATTGCCTGCTTGACTTGGGTTGAGTTGCGTCAGGATCATGTAGCGTAGCAGCACCAGCACAATGATCAGGTGAAAGGGAGAGATCAGAAGCAGATTTGAAAACTTCTGGAAAAGGCTTACAAGGACATACCGTTTTGGTCTGATGCCCTGTTTTTGTCTCAGGCCCTGTTTGCTAGTCGAGGTGGTGACATCATACGGTTGCATTCATTTCCAGTACTAGGTCGTGTCATCCCATGTGACCTATTAGTTGAAATACTTGTGTGTGTGCAAGTATTGGTAGCAAATTGGTAGCAACATGATTATTTTATCTTCCTCCTCCGATCAATCTGTGTTTGCCTTTCCTTGCACCCTCAATGGGAGCCTCTACATTCCACTATTGAAAACATGATCTGCGTACCCAGGGAAATGATCCACGAGATGACTGACTTTTATATGAAATATAATTTGACCATGTTTCCACGAGTGTTTGAACATGACAATACAACTTCATCCGAATTCAGTTTTTAAGGGACCGAATCACACTCTCAATTTGTAGCCGGTAAGACTCCATCAGAAGTGTGATCGAGTGCAAGAATGCATTTTAAACCTAGTCGCATGGGGTGGATTCTAATGAAGAAATATGAAATGCTGGACTTGTGCAACACGGGAAAAAGAGACTATGATCCATTTTGTTGAGAGTTTGGTGGACCGAGATGCATTGAAGACGCTCTAACTATTCACTGGGTACATACAGAGATTGTGCCTGCGTCCCTTGAGTTGAAGTTTGTATTGGAGTGTCCGCTCTTGAGCAACACACTTTCAGCTCTCGTATTTGCAAAATAACGACTGATAGACGAGGTTGTCACGAGCAAACTTGATATGCCAAACGTTGTAAACGAGCTAGTTGAAAGTAAGCAGCAATGTAGTTACATCTGCTCTTACCTTGCTACTCATTATAATGGCAAAATTTCAAGGAAATGCCACTTCTCTAGACAGCGTTCTGGAAGTCTAGAACCCCAAATCTATTCAATTCCTAGCTTTTAGAGCTCTGCAAGTCTTTCCCTTTGAAGCAAACCATTTTAACGACTTCCAGGCTAGGAGAGGGAAGAGGAGGAGAGGACGTCAGCCAGCCCGCAGTCCTGTCTCTGGGAAGAGACCGCAATCAGTTCAAAATCCAGGTCATGTAACACCATGATTCTCGTGTTGTAGGATCACGCGGGGATTCCTGCAGCGGCGCGCGCAGCCCATGAGGACTTGGGTATGACGGAGTACCAGTCTTATCCACATGCTTCATTACTTGAGCAATTCTTCACACATGGAAACTCATTTACTTCCGGACTATCGAATCTGAAGTCATTATTCAAAGCAATGAACAACAATCCACTGCGATCGATAGAGGTAGCGTACAGACAGCTACATTGATCAATCTATCTCTGGATAGTTGAATGTTATAATGATACAATATCATCAAGGAGTTGCTTGAATCAGAATTGTACAGATACCTTTACAAAGTTCAACCTCGCCTGTGGAGACGGGACACCATGAATGAGCTCTCTGACTAACTAACTAAGGTGTAGTGATCCACAATAAAGTGGAAAAGAATTGGTTAAGAACTAAACTAGATCTCACAAGCACCTAATATCCATACAATGAAAGCAGTCTAATCATGTGAACCCCCCGTGTGAGTGAGTGCGCACCCCATTGCATTATTTGAACGAGAACCGTGATCCGATGCTGGAATTCACTCGGGTTTTGTGAATTGCATTATGTACTCGAGCACAGGCCTGATTGGGAAGCGGATTGCTTGAGATTGATATGGTGGGGACTGGATTTAGGGTTAGGGTTTAGGGTTTTAGAGTTTAGAGTTTGAGGAGCGTGCGTAGCGCCTGTGTTTATTGCGAGACAGCGTGAGCGCGGGCACTTTCCTGGCGATGGCGTCCCAAGTCATGTGCACGGCGTCTCCGATTTCCGTCGGATGCTGATACTCAAAATGCCGCTGCACTTCCACCATCCGCGCATGCATCCGCGCCCACTCCTTCACACTAAAATTGCGCAACAACTCCGTCACGAACCCCTTCTGCAGCGCCTGCTTGGAGGTCACGAACAAACAAAACTCAGTGTAATCCACCACATCCTCAAACGGCAGCTCAATCTCGTCGCTGATGATGAGCGGCACGCAGTGGCTCACCACCGCATCAAACAACCGATTGGACGACGGCGTATCCCCCGCGAGGTGCAAGCAGAACTTGGAACTCCGCATCCCCCCGGTGGCGCTCCGGATGCCCGCGGACGTCGTGGCGCCCGTCGCGAACACCACGTCGGGCTCGTCGCGCAGAAGCTCCCAAAGCTCCCGACGGATGATTCCACCCTCCTTGCGCACGATTGCGCCCTGGAAGAATAAAAGGGTGGAGCGGAGGGGGAAACTCTTTGCGCCCGTAGTGTCGTCGTCGAAGGTGGGGATGACGTGCTTGTAAGGGGCAACCACGTCTTTGCGCATGTTCGCGACGTCGGTGACGTAGCGGCCGAAATCGGCGACTACGAACATTGAGTTGCGGAAGCGGTCGCGGGAGTGCACCATGCTGTTCGGGTGGTGGATTATCACCACGTGGTCGGCGCCGTGGGAAGCAGCCCACGCAGGCTGCGAGGAGAGAAACCGAAGGAGCTTCTCCTGAAGCTTCTGGTTCTGATCATACTGAATGGGATTCCCCGCTACCACCGGACGCGAGTACCTGCAAAGTTCGTCAAAATGGCCGAATTTGAAGACTGGATCCCATTATGGGGAAGTATGAATATCTCGAATATGTCTCCATTAAAAATTTGAGAAATCGAGAAAAAACATGAGGTTTAAAAACACGCATGGCGTACTTCTACCCCATCGTATTGATCCTCCCATCGCAACCTTTAACATATTTCTTCTTAAACTATCTAAAACCAGCGAATGAAAGAATTCGTTAGGACAATTTTTCTACGGAACCACAACTGAAACATGCACGCCATACCATAGTTCCTTGGAGTTTGGCCATACCTATTGTAGCTCAGCGATGCGAAGAACGGCACGAGCATCACATCCGCGTCCTGCCACCTCCTCACACGGAACGCCGTGCACGGGCTGGTCCGATCGGCCATGTCGGAGGTGAGCAAGTCCGTGATGAGCCAATACTCGGGGCTGTGTTGCTGGTACAATCCCCCGGGGTACTTTGGGATGTCCGAGATGTTCGTCGGCCATATCTGGTTCCCCTCGAAATTATATTCCGCGATCATCCCGTAGTGAAACTCCGGAGGGAGATCGTACATGAACACCTTCAGCTTCGCGCTATTGGCGTCGCATCGAGCTCGAGGAGGAGTGGCGCCCTCGAGTGCGTTCCACTTTGCGTTCCAATTCGCGTCGGAGGTGGAGTCTGCGAACTCTGTGAGGTGCTTGAAGAGGTTGAGCGAGGGGCCGTGCGACGTGAGAACGCCCGTGAGGAGGAGCGTCACTAGGGCGACGCAGGCCATGATGAAGCCGCGGCGGGCGACTCCTGCGCCGTCGACGTCGCTTCGTAACGGCTGTTTTGATAGTGTGGCCAGGCGCTCCAGGGAGCCCGCCTTGGGGATTGTGCGACTGCCTGCTTGTTGCACTGGTCGACTCCACATTGTGGATAATGACTGCATTGGTTGATTCCACGTATTGATGGAAAGCCTGGTGCTAGGTGATCTTCATGAGAGCGTTCGTACGAGTGAACCGTGATGGCTGGTGAGAATTATGATGAAGCTTTTGATTCATGGAGTTTGGCGTAAGCAGACTTCGAGTTCCGTAATTGATTCTGCAACCAGGCGCTAGCGAGTTGCTCGCACTGCCGAAGCAATAGTGGAAACCTAAAATCCTGCACGATGACACGATCTTATCTCTACCAAATCAAAACTCGTGAGTACGAGCGTCCTGCTCGAGGCCTTCTTGCTCCTCCGTCATGGCGCGCTGAGATTGATTACGATTCCATCCACGAGGTTGCCGAAGCATGCATAAGCTACGTGGTCACTATTCCCTGTAACTCCGTTATCCTGCCATACTCAAAAATTAAGCACCAAGAATTCTACTTCATGGAGTTACTAAAACGAGTACCTGGGATCTATACCCCACCTCAGGATCATGATGCCTGACCTCACGCGCGACTGATCAACTACTCGTGAGCTAGGAAGCACGCACCACACACGCCGCGCAGCTAGCTAAAAATTAATCCTCCGGACATTTAAGAAAAAACCCGAGCCACTTCGATTGACCCAACTCTTTCACAGCTTCACTACACCTGCTTGCATGCCTTAAAGAACCAAATATTCCAAGCATGAACGAGCTGAACTCAAACCTCCACAGCAGCAACCAAAGCAATCGATAGACACTCAAACAGACCGACGAACTCGCAGCCACTCCCCAAATCTGAACCCCAAATCTGAACCACTCAGGCTGCCCAAACCACTCACGAATCACAACCACACACCGCACATCTCGGGACTCTCGGGACTCATCTCGGAACTCATCTCGGAACTCATCTACTCGTGGAAAACGTAACCCATCGACTACAAAGTAGTTAGCCCCAGGAGCTTCGATCGGTTGGCCACGGTGAATATCAGAACGCAAGCTTCTGACGATTGTGACGACTGATTGATAGCGGGTCAAGCTTCTTGTGCGCTGCAGAAGAAAGGCTCTCCAAGCAGGCTTTCGGGGAGCGACGTCCAGATCATGGTATGGCCGTGGGTTGGCAGAAAAACGGCAGGACAAGAGTCCCGACACGAGACAAGAGCCAGGAGCCCAGGACCAGCCTTATCACAAGGTGCCTTGCCATTGACTTACGTCACGTCTGATGGCTCCATTAGCTGGTCCGCTGACTCCGCTCCTTCGGCTTCATCTTCAGCTGGCATGGGGCCCATTGGCCCAACTTTTGATTGTACAAACACCGAAGCTTGGAATGCGCTTTCGTATTAACTTCAGTTCCTTTGATAGCAGTGTCACGCGCGCTGAATTATTCTACTGCGGCAGGCGCGCGGTGAGCTTGCGCTAGCCCGTGATTCTGACAGCGGATGTTTTTGAAGCGGGATGCTCAGATGCCGAAATGCATGGGGCGACTGGACTGGGAGGCTCGGAATTGGAGAAATGATGAGGGCGTGGGCCGGGGCCCTTCTCGCAGACCTCGTTACTGCGAGAATGCACGTGCTTGTTACTGCAGGGCGGTTTGGGGATGCTGTGACTGTGCATTGCAGTGTCCGAGGAGAAATTGGAGCCAATCAGACCCAAACTTGAAAGTTCTCAGGGTAACTACGGGGAAGCACCCAAACTGTGATCAGTCAATTTAACCAATTCAGCATAGTTGGAGGCACCATTTTCTAGGGGGAAAAAAAATGTTTCTGAGGTATTAGCAAGTAAAAATAATTATTTCTTTTTTAAATTATAATTTTTGGATATGACATGAAATTTTAATAAATTTTCACAGTTGAAGGTCCCTGAACCACTGAAACCGTGACATGGATGAATCTTAAAACGAATTCAAGATAAATTAGCTGTCAACCAATCACCGTTAAGTATGGGACGGTTTAAGGACACTTTGGGAGACACCTTGGGGGGACACTTTAATGGAATTTTACTGACATATTAATGAAAGCCTACTCTACAAAATTAGAGACATGGATGATTATGGGTGCTTTCACCTTGAGGTGGGTATTCCCAAAACTCCCAATTTTTACTTTTGTGCCTAGTTATTATTATTAGATTGGTCAAATTTTCATATTTTCTTGTTGGCAATTGAAAGGAGGTTCCAACATGAAAGAACATGACATTTGGATACCCTACACGGGGAAACTTGCCTGCTTTACAAGGCAATGAATGGTATAAGAAAGGGGGTGAATGGAAGGTGAAAGTTTACTATCTTTGGACTTGTAGAAACTACAACAACTAACATTGCATTTAACATCCCTTATACTACTTCAAGTACAAAAACATAAAATCCATATACATAACCAATGGTTCAACATTTGGTTTCTTCATTTGTATGGTTAGGACTTCATGGACCAAGGTGATCTAAAATATTTTTTATAAAGTTTACCAACATTCTTACATAATTCAAAGTCATTGATCTTTGGATATTGCTTATAACCATGCCATTATTTGATATAATCTCCATGCAAACAAGTTTGAATTCCTCAATTGCCTTCAAATGTCAAAATACTCACACAAGAAACAAGTAGAAACTACAACTTCATTGTCGTAACTTTCAACTATAATTGTGTAACATACTAAATACAATTGTGCATATCAATTAGTCTTATCATCAAAGCTCCAGCGTAAATGCGTAATCTATCTTTATTTAACTCTCCATTGCAAGTCACAACTTGACACAACTTGCCACAACAAGATTTTTTTGTAGTGGGATTCTAAATTACGTTGATTAGTGCTAGTAGTGTGTGTGATATTAATTTATCAAAGTTACACTATTTCAAATTGGTGCAAGTTGAAATTGTACTAAATTGTACTAATTTCAACAAAATAAAATAAAATTGTGGTGTCACTAATTTTCTAGGTGACACTAATTTCCATCCCACCCATCTCCACTAATAGGACAAATCAATGAAGCTAAGAGCATCCTCAGTCAGAGGCCCCTTGTAATTAGAATTGTATCAATATAGCCCAAATTTCTAGACAAGTCTTTGAAGTTGACGACAAAGATCCAAGGTATTGCTCCCCAACCATTGGATGGTACTTCAAACTCTTTTTCAATTGATAGAGACTTCTTGAAGTCGTTTAATTTGTCGATTTGCAGAGCAAGAGCCACAAGAAAGAACAAAAGGAGTTCTTCATTGGAGAAGTTCTTCCTTGCCCCTTTTGCGCCCTCTAGGACCAATTGTCGTCATGATGTCATCGACTAGTTGTGAGCAAAGCTTCTTCATAGGCACAACAAACCGACATTGAAATTTGACATCCAAAGGTGTTTGAACACCAAGCTTGTCGAACTCTAGAGGATGTGTTACGAAATGCATTGGGGTTAGGTTCCTATGGTTGCTCAAGAACCCACATACCATTGCCGAGCAAATTGCCAGGCCAGACTGAAGATGCTCTTAGGACCATTCGGAAAGTTCTTTGAATTTTACCAATCATTCTCCTTCAGTTTCCAAATTGAACCATTTTCTCAAGTACCACATCCAGTTATTTTCTCATATTTTTTTGCTCATAATCTAATTTTTTATTTGATTTTTTCACTGGGATTTTGCCAATATTTTCAAATTGCAACCGATTTTTTTTTTTTTTGCCAATTTCACCGGCTAACTTTGAACTAGCCGCCTGGTTCTTCGCAAACATAGGCTCTAAGTCCATTTCCTATAAGGTACTATTCCTTTGTTTCTTGCTACTACCCCTCTCGACAGTCCTTTTGAAAGCGGCTCTCGGTCTGAAAGTAAAAGTACACACTGTTAAGGATCTTTCACTCCAATGGAGAATTATGCTGCCCGAGAATCATTGGTTGATTTGGTTCGCCCCGGGGGGGTGTTTTATTTTCTCCTTGACGTACAGAAATAAGGTCAGCTCTATTGCAAAGATAGACGGATAACAAAATAATAATAGCTAGGATTTTTATTCGTACTATTATTTTGGATTCAGTAGGGCAGTTGGGCAGTTGGGCCAGAACATAACATTGTTTCCCAATGAGGTAGGGGTCACCTTTTGCATCCTTGAAAAAGGACCTCTACATTGAACAAAATGGTCTTCACTCTTTGGTCTAGGATTACTCAACCAACCCCAATCCTTGAATTAAGTGATGATTGAAAGGTAATTGTAGACCCGAAGCGAAGACCCAATCAAAACATTCCATTTCTTTGGGTTCCAACCCAAAGTTTTTGGGTGTCAACAAGCCTTGAGTGTCTTATTCATGTGCCTCGATTATTCTTTGCATTTTACTTTTAGTTCAAATTAGCGGTAGTCACACCTTCTTCCCCAGGCAGGTGGAGAATGGAGAATGACAAGTTCATGAGGATTTGGAGGAAGATATAACTAGTTAAGAATATTCTAGCGCAGAGGGCCAACATGAAGCCAACCTAAAGTCGCCACATCTCCGTTCTCCATTCTCCAAATGTGGAGTGAAGAAGGTGTGACTACCCCTATTGATAAATTGCTTAAAATTAAACCATCTCATTTATAACTAAGAATCAGATTCTTCCAATACTTTTTGTTTGGATACTAGGAGGGAGGGGATGAAGGCGTGGATTTTTTTTTACAGTTTATTCTAGGCGGGTACAAGTTGCAGTTTGAAGATTACGTTACTAATTTGAAGAACTTGGTTTACATTGAGAGTGCTATTTATTTTGAGTTCAAGAATATGAAATCCATTTACCACTTTTATGAAAATTAGTTTGCCTTGTGAAGTTTCTTGACTTGTATAGTGCATAGTAAGGTAAGTGAGCCCATTGTGGGCGACATGGGAGCAAGCCTCTCGTGGGCAGAATTATATTAGTGGTGCACATTTCAAACCTTGAATATACACCACCATTCCATTATAATTCTACCCACAATGGGCTCACTTCTAGCCTTATATAGTTATAGTGTAAAGTAGGAACTTCCTTCAAGTGTAGGTATCATGGGTAGCATCCAAGCCATCGATTTTCAAGAGGGATTGAAATTTTTAAATTAAAATTGGCGCATAAGCCGCACATGCATTGCTTACATTCCACAAAGTGGGGATTCTAAGTGAACTCAAAGCATATTTGGTTATGCAGATAACTTACTCACTTCATGTACATAAGGCAAGCTTTCCCTGAACAGAGCCACGTCTAATGACTGCATTTGGGCAAGTGGAACAAATGAACGGCCTCCCAATTCCTCGCATATTTTTCTATATTCGTTTTGGTACCATACAAGAGCTACAAGGGTTTTGTGAAGCACATACATACGCTCCGTCTATTGCAGTAAGTTATTACTTCTGACATGATTCAACCTTGTCCATAATGCCGTCCGAAAACAATCATCATCCTAAAACAATGATAGAAACTTTGTAAGAGTGAAAAGCCTTTAGCGAGCAGCCTGTGTGTGTCACGTGCGTGCCGTGTGCGTATATATACCTCAAAGAAAAACAGGGATTGAACGTACAGTAGGAATAATAATCCTTGCCATAGCTGGTCTAGGATTTATTCAGAACTTCAAAAGCTTTTCATTCCTTAGTAGTCACTCACAAGCCACGACGATGGACCCGATGGGCGATGGGCTCTGTACCGTACTTTGCTTTGCTTTTTAGGGAATTGGCGGTTCAGAATTCGCAGTTGAACTGCTCCTGCCGTGCTCCAGCTCAGACATGATCATTGGTGAAGAAACTAGGCTTTAATTATTGGCAAATGATGGATGGATACGAAGGAGGACTATTTGCTCCGAGTAACGTAATCACATGGCTTGGCTTTGTATTTGATAACAACACTGAATAGTGAAATTAGGTTGACTCACACTAATTTCTTGACATTCTAACCAATGTCTGGGAAGAACCGGCGGCTAGTTCAAAGTTAGCCGGTGGAATTGGGAAAAAACCCGGTTGCAATTTGAAAACATCGGCAAAAAACCGGTGAAAATGTCTATAAATTTTTTATTTTGAATGGAAAAAAGATAAAATAACCGGACTTGGTACTTGAAAAACCGGTTTAGTATGGAAATTGGAGGAAATTAGCCGATAAAACTAAAAAAACTTTCCAAACACTGATTCTAACATTGTATAAATATTTATTGTTTTTTTGCAAGAATTTACTATTTTTGAATTAAATATAGTTCTAATTGGGACTCATGAACCTCCATGTGCACAAACGGAAATATTTGTAGAAATATTTGTTGACTTTGATGGCTTGTAAAGTAATTTTCTTGAAGTAAGGCGACCTAATTTCTCTATTTCGTGTAAATTCTAAACAATTTGTCTTCAATTATGACAGGAGGGTGGAAATGCAAGTTCTCCGGGGTAAAAATAAAATCTTGATCCCTATTGTGTGCCGTGTCTAGGGTATGTTCTTGACCTCTCCTAGCTAATTTGGGGTCTACAATTGCAAATACGAATTCAAAATTTTTAATTTTTTCATGTGTGAAAAAATAATCCTGCGTTTCTCCCTGAGGTAAATTTTTTGCATTTTTCACCATGCTTGTCCCACTTTGTGGGATGGGTTTATTGTCATGTTCGATTATGTTGAATAAAGGAGAAGTAACTATTTTGGACAATCCCCTATGATGGCTTTATAGGGTGACCTATTGTTGACAACAGTTGGATGTATTGATCATTGAAAAAAAAATTCTATTTGTACCTATTTGTCCACTCCAATCTCTTCCTTCCTTGCTTAGGGAGAAGTGCCAAAGCTAATCTTAATAGGTGAGTCTATGAGATCAAAATGTGTCCAAATGAAAAATCCACATTTATATTGAATATAATATTCATTCTTGGAAAAAAAAATCTATTTTTTTGCATTCTTCTTCGTCCTTATATTTGCATACATTGACATTGAGCTCAATTTCTCAACAAATTTTTCATATCCTATAGGTTGAAATGCTTAAATTATTGAAAATAGGTACTTCTACCGTAAAAGAGTCTTGTGAAATGGTATCAATATGACCTTTACTATAATGGACCGCAAAATTTTTAAAGTTATCATTTTCAAGTGCATTGAAGTAAAATGGAATAATAGAAATATGTTTCTTAAAATTCAACTATGAAAAATCAAAATGTATATATGTATAAAAAGTTTCAACCCTATTAACTTCTTAGATTGCAAGATTATAGTGTTTGAAGCTACTGAAAAAGTTTTTTTGGCCATGTTTGACAAGGTCGAGAAACTTTGGTTCTTCTTGGAGTGACATTATACATATTTGACATTTTTTAGCACTAAGGACTACATCCTTAGTCTTTAGTTAGTTATATGAGTGGATGACAAACTTCTGAAGTAACTGAATGGTGTAACATATTCACAATGACAATGGCTTAGAAATGGGATGGTCCAAAATATTGGCAAAATACTAGCTAGTATTAGATGATTTCTCATGATTTTAATTTTTTCAAATTAATTATATAACCTTTTATGGGAATGTGACGGAAAATTATAAACTTTGAAAATGTAGATTGCAAGATTATAGGGTTTGAAGTTAGAAAAAAAAACATTTTTTCTATCAAACTTGTTTGACAATGTTGACAAAATTTAACTCCTCTTCAAATGATTTTTTTGCAAAATGTTTTTAAAATAAACTAAGAACTATAGTATTTCAAAAGTACATGAAGTTTTTAGCACATGCTATGCAAAGTCACCTACCCTACTCAATTTGTTTGATGGCATAACTTATGATCTAAGTACCCAACTGGACTGAAAATATATATTTTAGAGAAGGGGATACATTTTTGCACCTTGTGTCAATTTTTTGATGAGATCCATTTTAAATTGACTTCATAGGTATCTACCCAAATTTCATCTTATAATTTTGGTCCTTTAAGCCCCCAAAGCCTACCAACTTCTTGAGAGTGGTGGTTGTAAATGAGTCATCCCACATTTGATATTTTTTTAACACATGGATGTACTTGAGATTTTGAATTTTAAGCATACAAAAGTAAAGACTACTTTATCTAATATGTACGGAATTAATTATGGAGAGTATTGACCTTTGGATTTTTAGATTATAACAAGTTTGGGTGATAAACTTATAAGAAAAAAACGTGCATCTTTTGAGGAAGAAAATTGATTAGAAAATGAATAATGCTTTCCCCCATCCCAAAAAATATTAGATTAGAATCTAAGGCATATTGTAGTGTTTTTTTAATTTTAATATATTAAAAAAGAATTCTCAAATTCTTACACCTTTTCAAATAGAAGTGAGTGGAAAAAATAAAATTGAACAAATTGGATCCTATATATATATATCATATCTTCTGGAACATCTCCAAAATTTATGCATGTAGTCCCCCCTTATTTAAGACAACATCTTCTAAATAATTTTCTTAAATATTTCTCACACTAAAATTTTGAAAATCCCAAAATGCAACAAATATGTCAATTTTCTAGTCTACAAGCCCTTGGTTTACAAAATATTGAAATCTGAAAATTTGAAGAAGATACATAATGTCTTCTCAAGTCTTCAATGGTTAAGGATAAAACTAACATTGTGGAATGTCTTTAACTTTATACACGGTGCAACATACACAATTGCTAGCATGTGATCCTAGGATCTTGAGTCCATGAGCCTAGGAGCCTAGTCTCCTATATTATAGATATCTATGTTATAAGCACCTTCCATGGTTATAAGATATTTATATTATAGATGTTTATGTTGTAGATACCTATATTATAAGCACCTTCCATGGTTATAGGATACTTATGTTGTAGGCACCTTCAACAATTGTAGAGTGCCTACATCCACCTAGGCTCAAGGCTTGTAGGCTTTCATTTCTAGGCTCCATTACTAAAGTGTTCAAACAAAACCTTGTTTAGGGTTTCATTCTCTCCGGAACTCCATTCATCCAAAGGGCTTGTACATCCTGTACACTCTGTACATTCCATTAGTTTAGGGTTAGTTCAGAACTTACTTAAGCCAAGAGCTTAAGGTGTAATCGATCTCTTGAATTATCGAAGCCCAG
Source organism: Antitrichia curtipendula (assembly GCA_951230915.1). Lineage (NCBI taxonomy): Eukaryota > Viridiplantae > Streptophyta > Bryopsida > Hypnales > Leucodontaceae > Antitrichia > Antitrichia curtipendula. The sequence continues at coordinate 4,580,515 of OX579640.1, forward strand.
AGTTGTTAGAACACAACTAGCAGTTTCGCACATGGTATCAGAGCAGAGGTTAGATCACTCCAGTAGTTAGAATACTCCTAGAGTGATCATTAGATTACAGTGTTTAGCAAAAGGCAATTCCGTCGTAAGTCCTTTCTGTCTCACAGCCGCAACCAAGACGGCGCCGTCACAAATCAGGAATCAGAGTGTTCCGATCGCAGTCCAAACTAGAAATGGATCCTAGCATTAAAGATGTTCCAGAAACCATGAAGCTAGCAGGACCTAGCAACTACATCATTTGGAGCTATAAGGTTAGAATATTACTCATGCAAGAGGGACTATGGAGATTCATCGAACCTGCTACGGTACCCCACCAGCGCATCGTCGATACACCAACCGCGACTCCGATCTCAGCGACAAATCCTGCCACAACCTCGACCAGTACTGTTGGGGATGAAGGAGACTCCAACGAGAACACAGCAACGGCAGCGATGCCAGCATCAACACCTGCGCCAAGGTCACCAGCCGCAGCAGTCGCATCCGCGACAAACCTGGAGACAACAGACACTACACGAGAAAATGAGCTACGCTTCCGGACAGGCATAATCATCATTTCCACGGTACGGGACTCTATACTACTAAGCATCATTCATCTTACAGACCCTAAGTCTATCTGGGATCGTCTTAGAACTATGTGTGACGTCCGTAGCTCGTCAAGAAGACTGTCACTCAAAGAACAATTTTATTCACTCAAATTAGCAGAGGGAAAGAACGTGGGAGAACACCTGCAGGAACTCAATCTACTAGTCACCCAATTGGCTAATCTAGGAATACTAATACCAGATGAGGACTTAGTGGATCTTACGCTAAATAGTCTACCAAGAAGCTGGGCCATATTTAGACAAGTACAGAAAGGTCGAGAGCGCGTACCTTCCTTCTCGGAACTTGAAGGACTGCTCCTACAAGAAGAACAAAGCCGCAAACTAGACAAGCAGAGAGACGAGTACGAAGAAGTAAACTCCATACGCACGAACAGAGGACCAGCCCGCGGCAACTACAACTCAGCTCGCGGCCGATCTCAAAACGGACGTGGCTTCAACGACCGTACCAGACACACAACCCAATTCGGCCAACAGCAACAGCACCAAAACCAACAACAACACCAAGGTCAGCACCAAAACCAGCAGCCGATTTTTTGCCACAGATGCGGCAAACAAGGTCACTTCTCCCGCGACTGCACACGGATCATGTTAGAAGAGCGCATCAAGGTGATGCAGATTCAACTCACCAACCTAACACAGAATTGAACACCGCAAATTCACCTTGCGGAAACTGAAGACTACACTGAAGACTCCTAATATGCTCCACCGCATGTCCAAGCTTGTATTGAGGCCTTCCATGAAGACCCTCCAACTTTCGATGCACCTCGTGAGGAAATCAATGCGTGTGTCACACCTACAATCGTCGAAGAGGACTGGTTCCTGGATTCTGGTGCCTCATCGCATGTTACAGGGAATCCAAACTTACTCCATCAGATTAGTCCCTCTAGAATCCCAAGCATTAGAACTGCATGAGGACATATATTGCCAGTAAAGGCCCAAGGCAGTGTAAGCACCACAGATTCCTCAGGAAAAATAAAGGACATTCAATACATCCTGTATGTTCCTGGTGCTCAAACCAATCTTTTCTTGGTAGGAAAACTCACAGACATGGGCTACACAGTATTACTCGAATAAAAGCAATGCAAGATTTACGACAAAGAAGACATCCTACTTCAGGGAACTAGAGACCCACGTAACAACCTTTATCGAGTAACAAACAAGTTCATACACAAAGGCAACACTCAAAGACAAGATCAAGACAGTCAACCCTCATCCACGCCAACATCTATCGGGCAGCATCCGAACAGCAATCTCCTGCAACAATCAACTCACAGCCACGGAGCAGCCCAGCATCAGCACTCCCGTTGGCCCCAGCTACGGACTCCTCCAACAGCTGCTCCCATCGCCCCTCCAACGCAACTATCCACCTGTGGCATAAGGGAATAGGCCACATCAACTATCAGAGTTTGTATCACATGACTTCCAAAGAATTGGTAGCTGGAGTTCCACACATACCGCTACTCAAACACGTCTGTAACTCCTGCATGATGGGAAAACTTCCACGTGAACGAAAACCCAAGCAGAGGACCACCTACACCAACCGCCCACTGCAACTGATTCACAGCGATTTGTGCGGACCCCTTCCTGTCACATCCAAAACAGGTAATCGCTACATCTTGACATTTATTGATGATTACTCAAGAAAAACCTCGCTGTATTTTCTATCAGACAAATCCCAAACACTGGACAACTTCAAGAAATTCCGCGCGTTAGTGGAGACACCTACCTCAAAAATTGACACATTGCGAAGCGATCGAGGTGGAGAATACCTTTCTACAGCTTTCAACCAGTACTGCACCGAATATGGCATCACACGACAACTCACTGCCGGATACTCCCCACATCAAAATGGTGTTGTAGAGCGCAAGAACCGCACCTTACTTGAAGCAATCCGAAGTGTCGTCACAGGTACACAAATTCCCAAACCTCTTTGGGAAGAAATAGCTAGAACTGTTAACTACATTCAGAATAGGTGTCCCACCAAAGCCTTGACACTACAAACCCCTGAGGAAGCCTTTTCAGGGATCAAACCAAATCTATCCCACCTTCGGGTTATTGGATGTCGAGCCTACTGTCACATCCCCGATTCCCAGCGACAAAAACTTGACGCTAAAGCTATCCCAACACTACTTATTAGCTATGATGAAAATAGCAAGGCCTACAGATGCTATCATCCCACAACCCGTCGCATATTAATCAGTCGAGATGTGCGTTTTGACGAACTTAGCTTTAACATTCCCAGCCACGAAATCACTGAACCTTTATACACAGAAACCCCCTTTGATCAATTTCTCTCTCCCACCCCTGTCTCACCTACCCCACCCTCTCTTCCCAATCCCGTTTGCATCCCTGTCCCGATACCCCCCCCCGAGTTTACCCTCCCCTGCTCACCCTACCTCACCACATCCAGCCTCCCTTACTCCCTCCCACCACCCGTCCACTACAGAATCATACCTCCCACAAGTTTCCGAACCACCACCCACCCTAGTACCCACACTCAGTCTCCCTCCCTAGCTCGCTCCACCTGCACCACCTGCCCCTCGTCGCTCCACCCGACCCAGGACACAAAACATTAGATTAGATGGGTACGAACTCTGTCTCTCCACTACGGATTTTGACATCTGCATGATCAAATCCACATCACCCCCACCAAAGATTTCAGCACCTACAGAACATGACCATGACAACATCACGTTCAAGCAAGCAAAGACTGACCCTGGCTGGAGACAAGCCATGCAACAAGAAATGGATGCAATCTGGCGTAACCAGACTTGGGACCTCACACCGCTACCTCCCGGCAAACAGGCAATCACCTGTAAGTGGATTTACAAATTGAAGCCTGGCGTTAATGGTCAACCTCCTGTCAAGAAGGCCAGATTAGTAGCCTGAGGTTTTGAACAACGATCCGGAATCGACTTCAACGAAATTTTCGCCCCAATTATCAAATGGGCAACCATTCGTACAGCCATTGCCCTAGCAGCGGCCAAGCACTGGGATATACATCACATGGATGTCAGGACCGCATTTCTCAACGGGATGTTAAAATAACAGGTCTACATGCACCAACCACCTGGTTTTCATATTCGGGGGAAGGAAGATCACGTATGCAGGCTATACAAATCTCTCTACGGGCTCAAGCAAAGTCCACGTACCTGGTATGATAGCATTGACGTTGCTCTCCGTCGACTTGGCCTCAAACGGAGCACCTCCGATGGCAACATGTATTATCTGCACAAAGACGGAGAAATGGTTATCTTGCTCCTCTATATCGATGACCTATTTATTACAGGTAGTTCATCTCACCTCATCTCGTGGATCAAACAGTTCCTCCACTCCGAATTTGAGATGTCCGACCTTGGACAGATCAAGCGATACCTCGGGATATCATTCGAACAAATTATCCTTGGCATATTTCTACACCAGAAAAACTATGCAAAATCAATTCTCACGGAATTTGGTATGCAAGATTGCAAACCAGCGCCTGCACCATTTCCTGAAGGACAAATGCTGGTCACGGACATGAAGTCCCCTCCAATCGACTCTACCTATTACTGCAAGCTAGTTGGGAAACTTATCTTTCTTACGATCACCCGACCGGACATCGCATATGCAGTTAGCCGCCTCACCAGCTACATGAGTCATTCACAACACGCGCACCTGGAGGCAGCCAAACACCTCCTCAGGTATCTGCAAGGTACATTAGATTTTGGCATACTATATCATGCCGATGCCCCGATTTCAATTTCTGGATTCACCGACGCAGACTGGGGATCTTGCGCAGACACACGACGTTCTATGGGAGCTTATATATTCACACTCGCCGATGGACCGATCACTTGGCAAAGTAAACGCCAACTCACAGTGTCCCGATCTTCAACTGAATCCGAGTATCGTGCTCTATCTGATGGTGCACAAGAAGCCGTATGGCTACACAGGCTTATTCAATAAATTCAGTACCCTACCTCGAATGATGTCATCACCGCGACCGACGCTCCACCTACCGCTCCGACCTCAACGCCCAGTATTCTACTCCACTGTGATAACCAAGGCGCACTTAAACTAGCCCACAATCCTGTTTTTCACGCACGTTCAAAACACATAGAAATACACTACCACTTTATCAGGGAGAGAATCTTAGGTGGGAAAATCAAGCTCAAATATATTAGTACAGAGTTACAACCAGCAGATGCTCTGACCAAACCTTTGGGTCGCATCAAATTTCAGAAACACAGATCTGCCCTAGGTCTACAAAGCTTAGAGAGCTTGCACACAAGCATACAAGCTTCCCCTCCTAACTACAGCCTCAGACCTAGAATCACACAGTCTCAAAAAGGTATCCCTCAGCCTCAACTAGCGAGCCAAAGCTTTTATGCTCAGCCCCTCGAAAACCTGTCACCTCACGGGAACAGTCTACCCAGAAGAAATACAAACCCGGAGTTCGACCCTTCCTGACAGCGTAAAATTTTCCCTGACGACCTACGCTCCTCCGCAACTTGTTGCGCCCACCCGAAGCGTGTCCGAACTTCTTTGACACCTGAGCCGCAGGGACCCCCAGTCCCAATGCTTCACTTCTCGGCGGTCCCACACTGCTGGTCGAGACTACGTCCACCCTATCAGCATCATCCGTCTGCTCCCCGACAAGCGCGTCCACGACTTCGAAGCACCACGACGCACACCGCGACACGAATGCGCAACACATCCACAACACTGCGCGCGCCAGACCGGAGAGCGATACTTCGCCTATACACTCGCGCAACACGCGCATCATTCGACCTTCAACACACGCCATTCAGACACAAATCTGCTCCCTTGTTGCGGCACATTTGCACCTGTAACATTCATCTGATGAAACCTGCGAACCAAACAATCTCCCGATTGAGAGGGGGTGTTCAAACAAAACCTTATTTAGGGTTTCATTCTCTCCGGAACTCCATTCATCCAAAGGGCTTGTACATCCTGTACACTCTGTACATTCCATTAGTTTAGGGTTAGTTCAGAACTTACTTAAGCCAAGAGCTTAAGGTGTAATCGATCTCTTGAATTATCGAAGCCCAGAGTTGTTAGAACACAACTAGCAGTTTCGCACATAAAGTTGTTGGTGCAACATGGCCATAAAATGATAGAGCCCTCCAATGCATGGATTTGTTAGTCTTTTAGAAAACTATCCAACTAAGATGCATGTTGGTATTATTCATAGAGAATTTTCTTCAATTGATGGCTTTAAAATTTTATGTAAATTTTTATTTTTTATTTTTTAATTTACATTAATCTCAAGTTAGTGGGTTAGTTGGTCACAAATTAATAAGCAAGCTTCACTATCCTAACTTGTAGAAAAAACTTGGGGATGATATATGATTGTATATCATGAGCTTATGAAACAACTCCAATTCTTCATTGTGGATAAGGTAGTGTGCTCTAAAAGCACGGCCATGCTCTAAATGTAACCACTAACACATAGATACATTTTTCTTTCTTCAATTTACCAAAAATATACATTTTAGGTGTTGCGCATTTTCAACTTCAAAAAATAATTCCATGAAGGTCTAAAACATATGAAACAACTTGGATTAGATGCCAATTTCATTTTTCTTCCTACAAAAATTTATCGAAAGCTATTTCAAGGAGTTTAGCCCCTCCCAAAATGCAGTGAGCTCTCAACCCCTGAGCGCCCCAAGGGCGAAAATATGGCCTCTCCATTTTCAAAAGATGTCCTTGTTTGATTCTTATAATCTTTTTAATGGTACGGTCAAAGGACGCATCCTTTCCCTTGTCTCTACTACCAATGAATACGGTCAATTAATGTGGATCTTTTCTTAAGTGATAGTTTAATTGGATTGAGTATAGAAGGGTTTGAATTTTTGTGAACATGGGCCGGACGCTCAGGGGTTAAAAGGTCGCTTTTAAAGCTGACTAACTTACCTTTTAAGCTTAGTTAGTGAGTGAGGACTTGAGGAATAGTCTGTTGACTTCTGCGACTTGTTTGTATTGACGGTCAGTGGAATGCTCAGCATGACCTGTAAATGATTCCACATTCCTGCCAGACAGCCCAACTGACAACTCCCAGTCCATTGAAAGTCCCAACCAGCGCTTTAAAATTCAAATTTATACAAACTTGTAGGGGGTAGGTGAAATTTTTGGCACATGTTGAAATTTTTCTAAAAATGTAGGTGACGATGGAGTTTTATTTTTGTAGTAATTGACTACCATTGTGTAATGATGTGCGAAGCAAAAGTGCAATCATTTTATTTTTTGGGTTGACATTTTGTCAATGTCGAAAGCTTCTATATTAAAAGAAGATAGTTGCAACTTCTCTAATTTTTCTCTAATTTCATTTGTGAGAGAAAAATGAAAGTGGAATCTAATCAAAGTTTTTTCATATTTTTTGAACTTTTGTGGAATTAGTTATGAATTTTGAAGTTGAGAATAATCATGTATGGCATTGAAAGTGTTTGTTCAATAATATGTTCATTGTTGGTGTATTGAAAATTACAACTGGTACATTGAAGAAAGCAATATGTACTTCTATGTTAGGGAAAGCTTTTTAGAGGATGAGATGTTTAGGGTCTTTTACCTAAAGAATGACTAAGCTATATAGATAGCCTTGATTAAGCCACCTCTGCTCTGAATGCACGTCTCATGCTGAAAGTTAGCTATTCAATGACATTGGGGATGGATATTGACTTGCTCCCCCACCTATGAAGTCTTTTGTGCCTTGTTTCCCTAATGTCAATTTAGATGCAGAATGTGGCAAAATGAAGTGATTTTAATTCATCAATTTCAATGGGCATATAGTTGCAAGGTTTTCTAAGTAATTTTTTTGAAAAATTAGTCATGTTTATGACCATTGGTCCCAACCAAGAAAATCAAGACTTTAGAGATTCAAAATTTATAATTAGGGATTGAATAGACATTTTCTTGGAGTCAAAGATTGAAGGGAAGGAGGATTTGCATTGACAAATGTTGCATAAGAGGAAATTAGAGTGAGGTAGAAGATCCTATTTGTGCCACTATATAAATAGTGCACATGCAAATTTTCAAATGCTACGTATTGTATTGGTGCATAGTGGGCTCCAAAGTGGTACAAATAATCACTTGGCACAAATAGGGTGACTTACTCTAACCTTTGAAAGATGCCCTTCCGACCAAGGTAGTCACCAAAATACTCTAATTATTGGATCAATAGGTGCATTCTTTGTTTCTATAGTTGATAGTGAAGTCATCCATCAAACCTTCTAGGTGTGCACTATCTTTACTAGATTATTGATCTTTTCTTTTCTAGGCATTTTTGGAAAGGGAGCTATTGCCTGTTTCATCCATTCCCATAAATTTAACAAAAATATAAATTTCTGATTTTCAAAATTTGAATGTGAGAAGTATTTAAAATTTTATTTAGGAAATGTAATCTAATAGAAAAAGGGAGTAAACATAATGCTTTTACAATGAAAGGAATAGTAGGGATGGAAAAATACATTTTTTTGGACATTTTTTAATTAAAAGAAATTGACATATATATAATTTTTTTTTAACTTTGTAGGATCCAATTTGTTCAATTTTGTTCAATTTTGTTCTACTCCGTTTGTTTTAAAATTTGTACAAATTTGAGATATTTTTTATTTTTCAAAATTTTCAATTAAAAAATACTACATTTGCTTCAAATTCCAATACAATTCTTTTGGGGAGAGGGGAGGAAGTGGGTAAAAAAGCATTACTCATCTTCTTATAATTTTTCTTCCCCCAAAGTTGCATTTTTTGCTTGTGAAGTTGATCATCCAAAATTGTTATAATCTAAAAATCCAACGGTCAAAATTTCCACAATTAATTCCATGCATACCAGACAAAGTAGTCTTTACTTTTATATGGTTAAAATTAAAAACTTCAAGCACGTCTATGTGCAAAAAAATATCAAAGTGAAACAATTCTTTGAAAACTTCCATTGTCAAAAAGTTGTTGGCCTTGAGGGATTAACAACCATTTGTTATCTACATTGTTATATTACAAAATCAAGTATGTGTAGTTTAGATTCTATCTTATTCTTAAATTATAGAATTTCTGAAATATCAATAAAATATTGTAATTTCAAGTTCTCAATGTCAAAATCCAAACTCCACAACATTTGTGATTTATATTTATATTTATGAATTTGAATATATTTTATAATTCAAAATTGCATATACTAGTTTCTTATTCTAACTTTTATTTCAGATTTTTTTAATAATATAATTTTCTTTACGAATTACTCTTAAAGATTACAATAATGAGTATGAAGGTCACAATGTTTAGTGTGCAAAAAGAAGATTATTGCTTAAATTTTTTTTACTAATATTATTCATTGCTACTTGCATGTTAGAATGATTTTTATTTACTTATTGGATTTATTTAATTATGTGTATCAATTTCAAAATATTTTCATCTTTGCCTACCATACTGTAACAATAACATGTTTTCATGATACTATTTGAGTTATTTTATTATTGTAGAAAATAAATAGTCTCATATAATAAAAATATGAAATTGAAACTTTTATTAAATTAAAGTAGATTGGACATCAAATAATGCTTGGCTTTGTGACAATATAGACAATCCTTACTTAACTTTTAAAACGTTTTTTGAACTTTCACACATTTTTGCATACATATTTATACAAGAGTATTATATACATCAAATTCATCAAATTAGTCATATGTTAAGGTTGTCTTATAAAAAATCATGTATTCTTTTGAATGAATGAGAAGTTATTTGGATGGACATTGCATTGAAGTACTCTCTTCACCATCTAGAAAATGAACTTCTCAATACTTATAAAGTAAATGGTTAAAGAGCTTAAATTCAAAGGTGGTGAATTGAATATTGTGGAAGCAACCAACCAACTCTAAAAAATATTAATTCTTATTAATTTTAATCCTTAACATTCAAGTGATAAACAATTTAAGAGCATGTGATTAGAGACTATTGAACATAGTTGGAGGTACATAGATATAGTAGTTTTAACCCCTAAGTGGACTACACTAAGTTTCCATTCTTGAAGTTGGGAGTGCGGTTTGGCATACATATACTTGTTGAAAAAAATTGACAACTTCTATCATGGCCAATTTTTTTGTGTAGGTATAAATTATATTAATAAAGGTTCCAAATAACTTTTGAAACTTTTGGACATTACATGTTTTTCAAAATGTTGAATACAATCAAAATGGCCCTATTTTGCAAGAATTTGGTATATATGGAGACTTTCTATTGGTCTCTCTTCCTCAAAATTTAGCCAAAAATTTCAACTTCTTTTTTGATACAAAACTATTGAGGTGCTCTACTCTAAAATACCATATCTAGTGCACATAATTGATTCATTAATCTACAAGGCATTGTAACAATGAGATTGCTCCTCAAATACATGTGATGGTATTGTATTGGGTCAACATTTGGGTCAACATTGAAGTTGGTGAATGATGATGGGAACTTCGAAATTTGAGTTAATGAGGTATCGAGGATACAAAGCTCTATCATTTTCAGTTGTACAATTTGTACAATTTTACATAACATAAGAGAAATACAGAAATGCTTCATCAGTTCCGTCGAATTCCAGTTTCACAAATATGGACAATTTAAACTTCAAGATTATGAACATGATTCAAACTTCAAGATTGCTGGCTATCAAACGGAGCCAATCGTTTAAAAATTGCCTGCAAAGGAATAGAGCGTTGCAAAGGACACCTATATAGAAGTTCCTGGATTGAAAAAGGAACGTCTATTGTAGATTTCTCCTTGACCCCAAGATTCGTTTCCTCTTTGAGAGCAATTCGAGCTGCAAATCTCTCTGCAAAGGTCATTGCTAAATGCCAAACGTAGTCCCCTGTCCATTGGTGCGGCACAGACTGTTAATACGTGTGAGAAAGCAACTGGCTTAAGCAAATACTATTAACCTCACTTAAGTGTCCACTTCCATATCTTTAGGCGTTGAAACGAATAAATTTAGGAAGCTTCAAAACAAGAATTAAACATAGGAAATGAATTGAATTGCTTAAAAGATTCAAGTGGTAATAAGGTATATCAATAGGAAAGAAGAACAAATGTCCTACATTTTTTAACGGTAGAACGAAAGTCACTATATTAGACTATTACCTTCCGAAGTGAACTTTTTTTTTGGTTTAGGCAAATAGGGGTGAAGCGCATTTCTTACAGATCAAGCAATGTCGACATTAGTGTGCTATTATGAAATAAGATAATCAAGCAATCCCATGAATTCTACACAAAAAGCAGATGCCAGACCCTGAAACTATAACTGGACATACTTTCAGTCCTAGTGCACCAACTCTAACTCTCTGCAACACTGACCTGCAGGCTTGAACACCAAGTGTAGTAACAAGTCTTGCACCAGCTTCACATGTCGAGTAGTGACTCGAAGGTACAGAGCTAGCACTAGCAGGCATTGCACGGCACCCACAACTATCTCCTCAGAAGGATCTTCCACCTTCCCAAGTGTTGCAAGCAGCAGTGCGATCTCCTCTGCAAATTCATAGGATCAAACTTGAGGGACATGAAAATAGTTATAATAGAAATGACACGATACATATAAGCTATGCACCAATTGTGTAGATACATTCAGCCTATCAGTTCACGAAGGTGATCACCAGGCTTCTCTACCATGATCCTGAATAGGATAGCACGAGAATACAATTTCCTATTAATCTGTGAACATAGTGACCAGTTTCTTACGTGTCTAAACTACGAGAAAATATTCGTGATGCAAGACCATAAGGCCCACGAATTTAATTAAATCCTTCGACAAACAGTTACCTGTGGCAAAACTTTCGGGTGAAACTTCGCAAGCAAGTAACCCCACCCGCAACAGTGCCTTCACATGCTGGTGCTTTGACTCCCCCAAGGACGACGTGGTATTCTTTCCCTACAAATTGCAATAGATGACATGAACAACAGACGAGGAAGAGAAGAGACTCCAATAACTCGTGGTGAAGAATCATGAGTTTGGTGAGAAAAGCCCAGTCCTAACGACAAGTTATTTTTCAGACATGCTCTACTGAGTACTTTATCAGGTCTGAAGAATATCGGTGTGCAAGAAAGTCTGCATGTTTAATAATGTAATTCTTTGAATGAATGAACATTGAAACTTGAGGAAGTGAATTCAGCAAAGAACTAACCTCATCACCTGCTCCTGGGCTCAAGGCTACTTCCTTAGCCTTTCTGAAAAGCATAACAACAGGGTTGACAACCGCGGAGGCGGTGCGACATTCACTCATAAGGACAGACATTAATAATCTTAGTAGTGCTTCCTGCTCTGCAGTCAATTCAGAAGAGATAGCCTTGTTGCACAGCTCCTGCAAGGAATAAGGAAACAAGGAAACAAAGTTCAAATGAAGTGGAAATTAATATGAATGCGGCAAATGATCAGGGTGTCCAAAATTTCCGTATAAAAGTTTGCAGAGAACTCACATCTCCAATCCAGTACCAGAACATTGACCTTTTTACAATCTATATGACCAATATTGCAACCGCATACTTTCCAATTGAGCGACAGGAACAATAGCATGCAGAGTCTTCAGGGATTGAGTTACAAAAGAAACTCAAAGTACGTATTTGCAAAATCTCTCCTTTGGACATATCATTTCTTAAATTGCAAATTCAGATGAGAAAGGTTTTGCATACAAGAGTGGCGGAGTTACTAAATTACAAGAGTCAAGGATGAGACAAAATGGTGATGATGCTGATGAGCAACCACGAGGTAGTATGCGCTCCTCCGCACCCGAAGATCACTACTTCTTAAACAAGATATGACTTCATGAATACCCTTGATATTGCTCCCCAGCCAGAATTCTCTCGGCACACTAACTGTGGTTGTAAAATGTGAGCGAGCCTGGCCACAGCACACAAAGATTGAACTTTTAAGGATGACTCCCGAAAAGCGTAACAACATTCTAACTCAGTGCGTGAAGTGCCTTAAGAACATTGGCCTGCAGAATGAAGAGAGAATCGCTAATATGAAAGCGATTAAACGACAGTGCAGGACACGGATCCTAAACAATTAGTAAACTTACATCCAGTGGTAACCACGCCATAAGACCTTGCACAAGTCCTTCCTTCAGCTCTTCTAAAGAGCTCTTCCAGCCTGACTTACCTTCAACTCTACATGCTTCCACCATTTCCGTCTCAATCCTCTTTATCAATGCATCTCGCACCATACGAGGATGTAGACGACATAATGCTCTGATGTGTTCCAGATTCAACCTGCAAAACATCCAATCCTAATTAGCACTACCATCACAACGAATCTGTCGGAAAATTTAGAAATATTGTTAAGGAGACAATCAAAAAACAAATTAGCCACGGAGACAAACCTGACGTTCATCCTGCAGTACAGGAGAATCCAAGAGTTTATTGCGGAACACAGACTCGGATGTACTTCCAAAGGAGCAAATGCCTGGAGCTGTATACATGAGCAGATCTTCCTTCGTCATTTTTATATTCAAAAGGTGAAAGGCACGGCAAAAGGTTACAGATAGAACAGTACTGACGATCAATGTTACCGAGGTGCATATCTTAGCCCATACCTGGAAAATCATTTCCTCACCAGAGGCATCACTGTTTTGGTCGTATGTTTGAGATCTTTGATCAACTCCTAGGAAACTACTTAGTAGTGGTTCCGATGTTAACAGGACATGGCATATAGCTGCCCTTTGCTCCTGAAGGCTCAAAATTTGATCCACGTCAACAGCATCTGCAGTTTGGCGTGTCCCAGTCGAAGTCCTATGCTTGACGTATATGTTCTTCATGTCTTTCAAAACCCTAAATGCACGAAGTCTAAAAATTCAAAATAGATCGCAAACATCTTAATAATAGTCGTAAACAACAAGATCACGAGTACTTCCCAGAATAAGTTTAATATAAAGCATTGTTCTGCGTATGAGAATGCTTACTTGCTGCGCCAAAAAACCACTGCTAGAAAGAAGGTTTGCTCAAGGAGAACAGGTTGATCTTCATTTTGTTCATCAAAACCATCTATTGAACTGCACAAAAAATAAACCATAAGGCTCTTAAGCATGGTTTAACTGCACAGTGGACAAGAAATATAGATGGTTCTTTAGATACACAATGGATTGAATATTTCCCGAGGGAACATGCAATGACTTCCGTCCTACTAAAAGCACACAAAAAATCGCGCCAGCTTGGCTCCTGCCCTTCAGTAGTACACTAGAACCCTTCCGCTTAACTTGTTATCAACAGACCCACTACACCAATCAAAACATGTTAAAATCAAGGGCATTCACATCTAAGGCGCTGCGTACTCTCACGAAAGATTCTACGAAAGCATTGCAAAATCATCTACATATGCAAATTTAAAATACACAGGAGAACAGAAAAAATCAATCAGCTCACCTCTTCTTGTAGAAATCAGATTCCTGGAGATGGGAGAGCACTACAGTGCGACTTTCAGGTTTGCAAAGCGCGAAAACCACGGAGAGCAGCTGCAAACACATGCAAATCAATGTCGAGTGAAAAGATTATTGATATGCCCCAGCAAGTGCTGACTGTCAGCTAAAGCACATAGATGACGCGTCACAAAGGTAGCTCGAAAACAGGGTTAGGTTATATTATACTGTTTGATCAGATAAACGACACCGTTGGTCTAAGAGTAAAATAGGGCGCTTTCCATTTTCCTTAATCATAGGAAACGGGGTGAGGCTCACGTCGAGCAAAGAACTTCTTGATTGCAGAGACTGAGAGGCCATTTGTAAATTCGAGTAGGTTGCAACTAGTGTAGATTCCAGATATTGAGCCACAGCATTCGGGTTTCGGTTCATAGCCACTACCACGCCTGAATTACAAACACAATCAACACCAAATTATTAACCCAATTACAACTTAAGTGGCTTAATTGTCAAATTGCAACTTTATTGGCAATTTTGTATATCAAGACAGTATCTTAATTCCCAAAGTACGGGTCCCTAGAATATCCACTGCTTACTCAGAATAGTCAAAAATGGGATTCGAATACAGCATTTACCAAGAGTACCTGAGAGAGCGAAGTCAACAGAGTGAACTTCCAAATCCTGAAATGTAGCTTCGTCGTTTGCAGCTAGCCTACTCTCAATATGTCCACGTGCTTCCTCAAAAATACGACGAACCATAGCGGGCGATTCTGAAACAAGATTCTCGAGCAAATTTTGTGGCCAATTGCTGATCACAGTAGTGTGATGAAGGGCTGCAGTTATCAATTATCAATCAAAATTCAATCATCTAGAGAGAATGAAAATAATAACCATTTTCACACTGGCTCTTTCGAATCACACAGCATAAGAAGGAAACGCTGAAGTATTTCATTAGACATTTAAATACAATAATATAAGAGACAGAAGCGCAATTTCGTATCTCGGTCATTACAACAACAATTCAAGAAGACAATTCTACATCTACTTTCATCGCCAGGTACGAGTAGAGAATTCAGCGCAAATACCACACTCAGTCATTCGCGCAAGAAGCGAGCCAACAGGAAGATATGTTAAACTTCGTACATTGCACCCAGCCTCCCTGCACGAGAGAATAATTCAGAGTGGGATGAATACAGGACAAGTAAGCGGAATGCAACTACCATAGAACAGAAACCAAATGAAAGGTCAGAGGCATGTAAAATTATTGGTATACTTCGCAATAAGAACCTGAACTTCTCCAGGAACTGAAGCCACAGCTCGAATATATCAGATCCTGCGAGAGCTCTAGCACAAATTAAGAAGAGCCTCGTCAAATTGAAGTCCTAAACGACATTCAATATTGGATCAGCTAGGAGCCATTGATTACAGCCAATATAACAATCAATTCATATGTTGAAACATTAAGAAACAAGTTAACTCTAAGGTAATCTGAGCTATTACTCACTTCATAAGATAATACTACCAAATAATGAAGATGCTCATCCGTCTATAAGCATCATGAGGGGTAAGAATAAGCTACAAACCATTTGTCGAAGAAACATGTGTAGAAGCTTCCTGTAGTGCATCGCAAGCTACTTGAAGTACCTTTCGGTTGTGACATAGGCATGCAAGATTTGGTATCTGAGAAGGATTCTTGGCAAGGTACGAGACCAGATTTTGTCGATGCAAGCACACAGTATCTGTAAGCACCAAATAGCTTCGGGGTCAATATAACCGAAAACCTTTGCAATGCAGACAAGGAGTCCTACGTTGATCATATTCAGAGGACCTGCGCCACCATGAAAAGGTGCAAGAAATAGGTTATACTCTTTCAAATACCAGAGAAAAAAGATTGTCTTAAAGAGGTCATACCAGATGGTGCCTTCTTCTTCCTACCAATCGCTTGATTTTTTTTTGGTCCTCCAGATTTTGTATCGTCGTTGAAACCCAAGTATACCACCAAGTACTTCTCTACTATGGGTGAAATGAATTAAGGAATGCGATCAAGCCCTTGAACACTTTCAGGTCACATATTAAGCCTTGGGCAAGTCAAATGTTCTTAAACATTGGGTACTTCGGTCGGTTAAGTCTGCGCCATAGCACCGGCGCTTGACTAGCTTAGTAAGACTTTAACGTGATTGAAGCAGTTGGTTCTCTTAGATCTCAAAATTACTGTGTGACATCCTCTATTACTTTCAATATTTGCTATTTTCGAAATAGAACTCACATATAGCCTCTTCAGTCCAACAGAGGTCACCTAATAACTTGAGACATTGACTATTCGCCACCAAGACGAACCCGAGGTTGGATACAACTCACTGCAGACCTGCACAATGCTTCCACAATCCACTCTCTCTCCGTCTCCAGAATCTTTGAGAAAGGCACACTGGTGGTGTCGGAACTCAATCTTGGCCGTTTGGCAGATCGGGCACCTTTATCAGCCTGAATTTGATTGACGATCTCTTTTTAGTATACTACCTTATATGCTGAATCACCATACAACAATGTCTTGAAAAAGGTGAGTTGCATTTAATAATTGTGATTGAGCAAGGAATCAAATACAATATAAACGTTTGTACAGCATAAAGCAGGAAATAAACTTCATTCCCGAAAGAAAAACAAGAAAAGGCAACTCCATATTGAAAACACACACGAAGGAGTTGCTGATATACACCCGAAACTGACCTGAACCTCAAGTTCCCAAAGTACGTCTTCCTCGTCGGCACGCAAGAAGCGCCCTAGTGCAGATAATCCAACAGCAACCGATGTATCAACAGGCGGAAACCTGCCATGTACATGTTCATTTAGGGTAAAACACCCAAAATTATAATGATAATATGTTCAACATAGTTATAAAGCAAGCTATGGCTTATGTAGATTTGACGAGACAGGATTACAAATAGGTATACTTACACGTCACGAAGAGCTGAAGCCCATATATTTATCCTCTTCAACGTCTCAAGCATTGGAAGGTGTTCCTTAGCCGTAGAATTTGATATAGCTTGTAACGTCTGTTGCATTAAACGGGACAACAGTCATAGAACATAGCAAAATTTATCCAGCCATGGCCTCATAAGCAGAAACCCTGCTTGCCCGAATCACAGCATCATGAAGAATTTGATTAAATCAGTTACCTTCCTGCAGGTATGAGGATTTCACAATAACTAAAGATGCAAATCAAATCTGAGCTCTAAATTAAAGTTACTGCAGAAGAACATAGTCAGGGTAGGAAATAATTACCTCCGTCCATTTCCTCAGTTCCCAAGCTAAAAGACGACGACCCTGCAAAGCATACTAGAACTCAGAAGAAAACCTAAGGAGGCTCAAGGGATGACGTGAAAGCTTGCGACACATGCAGTGATACTTTGGACAGTATATTGTTGGCAAATATATATTCTGAACATGATTTGACCATGCGCTACCGTACACTGTGCATTTTAGATGAAGACAAAAGATGTCTTAAGAGAATGTTCTCTATAACATGAAACAGCGATTATAAACTGGTTCAGAGGAGAACAGAAGTCGTACTTCAATAGCAGCCACCAGCCCAGTTGTGCGAGAAGCTCCTATCTCCCGGGCACAGTGGTCTCCAAAGAGTCTAGAATTAGACTGTGTTCTTGACTTTTGTATCACATCTGATTTAATCGGTTCTACTAAGTCTTCACGTTCCCCAACCAGGTAACGGAAGGAACCACCAGAAAATACTGCGACCTTCATTATGAGAACATCTTGCTTCTGTGCCCTTAGTTCCGACTCCTGCAATACTGAGTGACAATTAACGTCCGTTATTTACTGCAACACTGTCACTGGAATAGGCAAGGAGGAGATCCAACGTATCCATGTTAAACCGACTTTAAGGAGATGAATCATAGATTATCAAGGATCCAAAACAAAGATCACAGTAGTGCTAGTTACTAAGGTAGAGGATACTAAAACCGTTATGGATCTGATCCCGTCTCCAATCTATACCGACCCCTGGTACCAACAGCAAATGTCGTCTATTCTTACGCTTCCTTGGGCTTAGGAAGTGGTATAAACTTGGCTACTGTCTACGGCCAAGCTTTGAATGGAAATGGCGTTGTCACTTACATCGGTGGAGAGCAGACACAAATTCCTCTTCTTGTAATGCGCACAAATCCAGCTGAACTGAATCTTGATTCAGAGACACCTCGTTTTCACCTGCACATCACATTACGCTCACAAAATAGGTCACCGAAGAGTGCATATCTCTGTGACTAAAAGATATCAAATAACAAGACCTCAGCAGTGCACCCACTTTGCAAAAATCTCAGTATAAGATCAATAAGTAGACCTACCTGGTTTGAAACAACTTATAGCTGTACTTTCACTGCCTCTTTTTAAAAATCTCATTAACGGTAGAATGAACCGAGGCGCCCGTTTGACGACCGCCAAGAATTGATCCATGTGTACTTGTAAAAGTGGAAACGGATCGTCGACTTTTTCTGAACACCGTGGAGCAAATGTCTCCAAGCATTCTAGAACTCGATGGTATGTGAAAGAATAAGAACAGCAGCTCATTATACTCAGTAGAGCTGGCCAAACGACTTCCTCCAATCTCAATGAGGATCTTTCGGCCAACTTCTGTGTTCACAACCAAAAGATTATAAATTTAATAGTCAAATCTTTAACCAGTCCTTAACAAGAAAACGTCGACAATAAAGCATGGTTTGGGCATTAAAACATTCTGAAAACAACAAAGATGGAGATCACAGATGCGTACCCAAGCTTGCGCCCGTAACTGATTCACTCCTTTTGACCATTGATTTAATACGAAATCTATTTCGTTTTGTACAAGTGTAATAAGAGTGGAATCTATTGCTTGGAGGGACATCTCGCCTTCATGGGACAAGCTCGCAACAACTCTGCTCGAACAAAGATTCCAATAATAAATATCCAAAACGATTCAAAAGTTTCTAATAATTCAGACATTGTTAACTTGAGTTAAGAGAAGGCAAGGTTTATAATTTAATAATTCCCAGAGTCTAATTTCAAAGTAGAGGACAAGAAATCAACACCTAAATAAAGACAATGAATGTGCAAAATCTCAAAAAAACAATGACTCCTTGCAAACTCGAGAACATATACAGCTCACTGGAGATAGTGTATCACTATTTCGCGAGAAAAACAGTTACTAAGAGTGGTTAACACCTACTAGTTGATTCGTATTGATAAAAAGCAAGTACATGGGTAAGCAGAGAATGTAGTGTGACGGTCGTCTCCTACTACGTGATTGGTGGATAACCTTTGAATAAAACCAGTAGTATATACTGTCGTCTACAGTATTAGAAGAAAAATTGCAAAAGAACAGCTAACCTGTCTGAAAGATGCTTGCCAGACGGATCGTGATATTGAATAGCAAGTTCTTCTCTCGTAGTCAATGTAGCTAGCAGAAGGTTATTGATGATGACAACCCAGGAACTATCGCATAATTCCATTGAGTCTGGTCTCAACAACCAGATCAGTAGGGCTGCTGCATTTCCTGCATACATCAATCAATGAGTAGAGAACCATAACGTCTCCTGTTTTGTGATAAGGAATTCCAGACACACTACTAATTGCCAAACTATTCCTAGCTCTTTTCACTAGCCAATGTGAAGATCTAGAACGAACTCAAAGACAAATTCTCAAAATAATTGACGCGACGCAGGTTATGTAGAATTCAATCAAAAGCAAGAACAAGCAGGCCACATTAGTTAAAGAATGATTGCCTCATACGAAGTCACAAGTGGCCTGTAACAACGAGAGTAACACCCGAGGGTATAAGTACCAGCACTTTTCGCATCCTGGTGGATGCAGCCACAACAGTCGGCTGCATGGTCCGGACGTCTATTACTAGACTCTGCAAGTTGCAAATTTTCTAACACATGGTACTTCTTGCATGTCCACATTTCTTGAGCCAAAATTTCCACAAGCGCTACTCCCATTCCAAAGTTTCTTGCACCTGTAGCTGATGTCTGAACGTATAATTAAACCACTAGGTCAATAAATGAAAGATTCTTGCGATATCAAAATTAACAGATTGATAGAAGAGCTCCAATGAAGATAATATTAGACCAAGTTGAAAGAGGAGTCTGAACATTCACAGCTCGAGTATAATTCACGCAAACAAGAACGTCCCAGATTTGGTGAGAAGAAGATTCAAACCATGCTTAGTGAGGAGGATAAAGGTACCGGCATGATCAAAACACCTTACCTCAAGAAATCGTTTATGCCGGCTTTCAATGTCCCCCACACTACCCTTACTATGTAACAGAAGGTCATGAAGCCAAATCCAGAGATCTGGACTCAGTGCATAATCGGCAAATGGGAGCCAGTTGTAGCATGGTTCTTCATCCACTACTTGAGGGCCTCTTGCCTTTGGCATCTGCAGATAGGGAGCACTATTTTAGTAACACGAGGAGCATTTGAAGGATCTAAATGAACCATAAAAGTATATTTACAACAGCCCTCTCAAGAATTCACAAAATAGTTCTTTCAGTATGCATTTGCGTGTAATAACTACCAAAGGGAACAAGCAACCTGCTTATAGTGGTGAGTAATAGAAGAGGTCCCCAAAACCACGGCTAATAGACCTCTCGTACCTTGAGGCCAGTACGAAGTTGCTCAATTAGGTTATCCCGCCAGGTCTTTATTTTCATTTCATATCTTGAACTCCAGTCTATTGCCTCCTTGGACGTGAAATTGGCCCTCATCTCAGAGAAAGGGATTATGAAAGGCCAGAAAAGAAAGTCGATGTCTGGTTTCTTAATTGCGCTTGCTGTCGTTTGACTAACATTGCCAACGACCTTGCCAGAACATTTTCGTAGCAATCGCAAATACCACTTTATGGCAGGTGGTATATTGTCAACCTCTGGAGCGATTCCTTGAGTCATCAAAGAACTCAAATGCAGAAAAATGAGCTTATGCAGCGGCTCCAACAGCACCCCAAGGCAGCTGAATTTCAAATCCATTAGGGGAAAGTGCTCAGCCAACAGATCAGTACAGGCTGCCAACAAAACTAGTGTGATACTGGGCAATTTGCGACGGACTTCATGCACCTGTTTCTACTCTCTTAAAGGACTACAAAGAACAAAAGATAATAATGTCTATAAAATTCGTTTGGTACAACAACAGCATGTGGGCATGACAGCAGGTATAAATAAATGAGCAAGCGTACATCTAATGTTCATCTCATTAAGTTTGATTTGGTTTTCGTATAAGTACGTGCATACAATTTTAACAACTTTTTCAAGCATAAGAAACAGAAACCGCACCAGAATCCATATTCCACAAGAGAGTCACGCAGGGTGCCCAAAACCTTCTGCTCAATCACTCCCAAATCAGTCGCCTTCAGATGCTGCATAAATTTTCGTGAGTTTAGCTAAGTAAACATGAGTGTCGGAATGCAAAACCATGGTTACGAACACAATATCCAACAACACGAGCTTCTTAAGCTCAATTTTATGCATAACATTCTTGAAGGGAGCTGCGAACACCTCGGACCCAACCACTGCGGCAAGGAAGTATCAGGATATCCAAGATGCTCCAATCCTCTGACATTTTCTTTCTTTGGCACAGATCCTCTTACATCTTGAGTTCAAGAATGAAATCGTTGGTGCTCAGCAAGAGTAGTTAGCAAGAGTAGTTACTACCAACCATAGAGCAACTACAACGAAAACGGAGGGTGGTCAACACTGTCCAGAAGAATGCTATGTGCACTACTATTCTAAGCACAATTTTTGCACGTCTAGGCAAATAACCGATTAGGTGTAACTGGTCAGAACGTGGCTCACCGCGCACAGGCGACCGACAATGAGCTTGGCAATGTCCCACCAACCCTCCTTCGCACATTTTGAGAGCAACTTCACAGTGCTACTCACAGATACCTGCAACCTCCACTCTTGTCATTCGAGTTAGCCAACTGCTGATACTTGACTGATAAGGACAAATTCAGCACTTCAAGCCATTGGCATAGGCACAGTTAGTTTACTCGTACAATATTAGGAAGTTCAGTAAACTATCGGAAATAAATGTAAATCCATGTCAAGTTACTATGGAGTAGCACCAATTTGCAAACGAACACAACTTGCGCAGTTCGACCATTTAGTAACTAATTCAAAGTAGCTAATTAGCGCTACTTTAATTTGTCCTAGCAGTGCGTCTGACACCAATTTACCAAAGTCACACTACTTTTAAAATAATTAATTGAGTGCACACTGAAATATTACTGAATTGTACCGATTTCCACAAAAATAGAATGTTATAGTCGGTGACACTAAGTTTGTTTTTGACACTAATTTTGCACCCTCGCAAATAGTACAATCAATGTACTTGATTGGTGCGGGCAGGGCCTAAGTGAATATAAGAGTAACCATATCCTCATGCTGTGAAGTCCGGCAACCGGGAAAACCATAAGTTCAGACTGCACACCTCGTTGCTGCTATAGTGAAGGAAGACTGTCCGAAGGGCCTTCCTGCAGGCAGCTACAGGAGGCACCTGTTTCCCGACGCTATTGTCGCACAGGAAATCGATCACCTGAATTTGTGCTTGGTTTAAGCTATCTGTCCCCTGAAGTGCATCGCCTGTTATGGACAAACACAACGCACATGTAAAACTCCATGGGAAAGATGATGAGGGAGTATTATCACAGGCATTCAGAAATGCAACTGAAAGACACTTCATACACCAATTTGAATCTTCTTAAGTAATTTCAACACATAGGCTAGGTTAAAATCCCCATGTCAGATTGAGCTGGACAATGAATTCGCACCTTTCGGGATCTCCTGCAAGGCAAGAAAACAATGCACTTCTGGAGCTTCGACCACCACCCTGAATCCACAAGGATCAGTGGCTTTGCAATTTACGAGGAATTTTGTAACATGGATAAATGCGAGATTATAGAATTGCATGGAACTTTCTTGTACGAACAACTTTTCCTCTCCTGGCAATGAGAATGCCTGTGTACAATGGTGAAGGGGAAGCAATTTTTTATCATGAAATTTTTGATGATCCTCACTAAATGAATCATAAATCACAAGATGTGTATATTTCTCAAATCATTTTTCTCGTGAACGTTTTACAATTAGATCATTTAAAATAAACTTTGAATTTGCTAATTCATTTGAAACTTGAAGCGTGCGGTCAATTACAATGCCCTCCTTCCGACGTTTCAGAATCAGAATTTCAGACGACAAGCTAGGGAGAGTCTCTTACATAGCACGATCTCGAGGCTGACACACTGACAATCGCTGTAGAAATGCTACCAAGTCCGCAGGAGGAAGAAGAGCGCGTGAGCGGCAGCTGGGATGCAGAAGTCGAATCTCCGATGCAAGCTCCTGGTACACACGATCCAAGGCGCTACTCGCCATGACTACTGTCCCTACTTCAGCCTCGTTCCTCTACATTGTTAACCTGCACCATCATCACAGAGTTCTAAAAATCACGGAGACACTAAACCCTAAACCCTACACGTAACCACCAATTTTTTCCAAATCCTCCAAAGCTAGTCCAACATTTTTCCCAAAGTTGCAAATCACAGAGACCTCCCGACAAACCCGATTCTTCATGTCTCTGGAAAGATTGGCAGATAGAATGAGCACGCCAAAGCTTCCTAAGCACGATCATACAAACCATGTAATGTTCATTGAAATCCGCAATTGGAAGAGGAGAAAAAACACACTCGGTGCCATTGTGCAGCAATGTAGCTTACTGGGAAATCTAAAGCATATGGATGATGATTGCGGCACTGCAGCTCCGGATGGGAGCTTCAAATCTCTTGAAATGTGCAGCAATTGTGAGAGAACAGGCAGTGATGGGCGTGCGCAAAACTTCAGCCGCTGCAGTGAATTGAAGGCCCAGGATTTGGGGTTTTAAAATTTCGACGGGAACAAAATCGTGGGCTCATCAAATTATTGCCAATGGACTCTCACATTGAACCCACTTTACCGACCCTGATTCGGAGTTGGTCCAATTATAACCTATTGCACCATCAACCCATTAAGGTAGGTACACCCAAAACCGCCACTTTTTGCTACTTAGCCTAATACTATTATTAGACTGGTAAAATTTCCATATGTTCTTGTAAGCAAGTGAAAGGAGGTTCCAATGCACCAGAGAACATCGCATTTGGATATTGTATACAAAAGTTATTAAGGAACAAAGTTTGGTCCTAAAAGCGTTTCTTCCTTATAGGTACAGAATTGATTTTGGAGATGTACACATAGTATAGATGGCGGTTTAAGGTTAGTGGCACATTTGGGTGTACCTACTTTAACCCAGGATCATATCCATTGCAAAATGGTCAAACACCATATTATAAGCTAAATTTAGCTTCTTTTTTAAAATTCTGTTCGAATATCAATCTTTATATTTTTATTAGGTGACATTATGGATTGTCTGTCACTATAAAAAGATTAAATTCATTTCATGAAAATAGGTCATGCTATAATTTTTGTAGCAAAATGAAAATAAATTAGTAAATATAGCAAGAATAGTCCAATATATTAAATAGGGATTATTGGGCCAAGGTTTTAGAATTGGACAAAAGATTATGGTGATCCAATGTTTTTATGGGACCAAAAATTTGGTGTCAAAAAAGCCACATGTCAACATCACATTAGTGGCATGTTATAACAAAGTAAATTGGCCCACTTCTCAATCTAAAGCCTTTGGGTTCAATTGATGACTCAATTCAAGGATTTTGAACTTTGAAAATTTATAGTTTATTCTTATGGAGTCCAAATAATGCATTTTAAGGGAATCTAAAATCTCCTTACAACTATCAGTGAGATATATAGTAGAACCACCCATTGTAACCACTTAAACAATTCCGCATATATTCCGGAATAGTTGAAGGCAATGTGAATTTACAATCCTGTAGGAAGATAGAAATGATAAGCATTGCCAAAATTTCGTGATTTTTTTCCTTGAATTGAATTTTCTATGAATTTCTGAAGCCAAAAGTTGGCCTCAACCCATCTCCACTCTGTAGAGTCATGCATAACTGATCACTATGAGAATAATTGCTACTCACTTGAACAACCAAAGTTAAGGACATATGGCATCACGACTTTGGAGCATTGATATAACCATCCAAAAAAATAATCATGGAATTGAATCCTAGCATGTACTGAAATTGATACCCCCTAGTGGTTGGCAACTGGGTATTGGTTGATGATGGGTGGTTCTACCATAATAGAATCAATTATATTCAAAAACTTATACAACATTCTTGAACATAAAGAGACAAGTATTCCTTCTATAGGAGCAATGTTACATGAATATATTCATCTTACATTGTTATAGTTCTTTGATTTAGGGAAAAAATTTCATTTAAGAATTGATCCTAGTGTAGCTCAATTTCATGCTCCCTCCTTTCCCACTCCTTTCCAGCTCCTCCATCCATGCCAAATAATTGAACAATTTTGAAAAGGGCCCAAGGAATTTCTTTTTATGATCCAACACAGATGAATTCAATTAACCATGATGGGATAAAGACAACGTGAGGCGAGGAGCAAGAAGGGTCCTATCTTTTGTGGTTCAATAACAATATATATTTGGACTCATTTAGGTGTTGTATTCTTACATTCAGTTTTGTCCCCCTTCAAAGTTATTGTACTTTTTCATAATCCATCATTTATTTAACCTCTAAAGCCCTGAGGGTGTTTTCTGCCAAAAATCACTCAAAACTACCACTTCTGATGTATTCACTTAAGGAAACCAATTTTTTTGTTTTATCGGGAATTTAACCGTAGGATCTTGTACTTAATTTGTCTGAGATCATGTAGTAAAAATTTCATCAAATTTGACCATACGGATTGGAAGATATTAGCATTCAAAGTTGAACAAAAAGTTTTTTTTCAAGAAGATGCTTAAATTGCCCAAAAAACTAAGATTGTCCATAACTCTCTCATCCCTAGTCCAAATAGAATGAATCAAATCTTCACGTATAGGTAAAAACATAATCTTTTAGGCAAAAAATTCAAAAAAAAATATTTTGACTTTTTGTAATTTTTTTTGGGCTGCCCAAGAATCTTTATTTCTTGCTCATTGTGCCATAACTTTTTCATCCGGCATCCGATTGAAACAAAAATTATATATCAACAAAGCTCTTCCAAAGCTACACGACTTCAAAAAATCTCAAAAAAATTCACTTCAAATTGAGACAATAGGAACCTACCCAGACCCAAATTGTCCCCCGAGGGGACAAGCGGGGTTTTAGGGGTTAAGCAAAAAGAAATTGAGTGAAATTGAAAAAGGAATCTTATAACTCTAACCAATTGTAGAAAATTGAAATTTTATGCTTTATTTCATTTAATAATCTCTTTTGTGTCTTTTGGGTTACAAGATGGGTTAAGATTCATTGAAATCATTTTAAAGAGGTCAAAAATTGATTATATATCTTAATATTACAAAATGTCCTTATCTTTAGTTCACAATCAATATTGCTATATGATAAATCAATTTTTAGAAACAATAAATTTAGACCAAAATCTTGTATTCTTATCTCTATAATTTTTATCCATATGAAGTGAGGTTTCATCCAATTCCCAACCTTTCTTCAAATTTCACCTACAAAACAATATCATTATTACATTACCACTTTGGCTCACTTTGGCTAAGGTGGAGGCACCTATTCTTGTCATTGTATCCTACACCAATCTTGAAAATGCATTGCTATAGAAAGTCCAAAATGTATAGCTATCATACACGAATGCAAAAAACAACAACTTGGAATACTCTATATAACTATTTGAACATTACAAATTCAAAGCATATATTCATATATATTCAAAAAATTATCAATTTTTTCTTTAAATTATCAATTTTCAAATGCCAACTTGGTAAAAACAATTTCCTGTGTTGATTTCACCTCCAAGCATGTGGAATAGTGCCTCCACCCTTATATTCAAAAAAATTCAAGGAAAAAGCCAGGCCTGTTACGAAGGTTTTGACTCTCACACCAGCCGTTGGATCTTCCCTGACCATGCTACGAAGATGCCGTCTGGATGACATCAATGCCACATCAGTACACCAGGAATGGGGTCCGTCCGATCCGCGCATCGGACGGCCACGCACAGCGTCTCTTTCCCACATCCGGCACCCAGCTCTCAATTTACTGCTCACAAAACCTTTTTTGTTGCAAAGAATCTCGTTGCTTGCGAAGCTGAGGATCAATGGCGACGATGCAGCTGCTGGAGCAAGCGCGATTACTGCCCGCCACGAGGACTCAGCTGGTGTCGCGTTCTGGTGTGCTGGGTGTGCGTAATACTTTGCCTCTTTCGCGTGGCCTTCGCTGCATCGGTGGTCTCAAAGTGGTGTCTTCTGCTCGTCTTGGACGGAGAGGAGTTGTGTGCGAAGCGCAGGAAACAGTAACTGGAGGTATCAGAGAATCACTTTTCAATTCGTGCAGTGTTGGGAATTTCTTTCTTGAGTTGTTGCGCGTTGGTGTCGAGATTGGTGCCTTAAGTGGCGTGATTTCAATAGAAGGAGATTGATCCTGGGTTTGTGTGTGTTGGGTATGCCGATTTCTCGGAGTTTGAGCTCCGATTGGGGATTCAATCGAAGTGCATTGTCGGGAATTTCTTCCTTGAGTTGTTGCGCTTTGTTGCCGAGATTGTTACCCTAAGTGGCGTCCCTTGGATTTGAAGGACATCGATTGGGTTAGTTTATATTGGGTATTTCGATTTCGCGGAATTCGACCTCCGATTGGGGATTCAGTCGAAGGGGCGGTCCTGCATTGTTGGGAATTACCTTCTTGTTGTTGCGCATTGTTGCTGAGATTGTTGCCCTGAGTGACTCCTTGAATTGAAGTGGCGTCCTGCATTGTTGGGGAATTTTTTTCTTGCATTGTTGCGTATTGTTGATGAGATTGTTGCCCTAAGTGTCGTCTTTTGAATTTGAAGGAGATCGATCTTGCGTTAGTTGGTGTTGGGTACGCCGATTTTGACGGGATTTGAGCTCCGATTAGGGATTTACTCGAAGTGGCGGTCTTGCATTATCTGGTTCAAATGTTGTTGGGAAAGGCGCGCTGCTTTTTGTACTCGGGGAATGTATGTGTTAGGGCTGATGATTTTTAAATCAATTTCTCCCGGATGCTTTCTTGGTTGAAATTTCATTACTGGTCCACGTTGTGCTGTTTTGGACTAGCTTAGCTCGTTCTGGACACCAGCTCAGAAGTTTGTTGAAGGTCTTTTGTGCACAAGACCAGTGGAAAATAGAGTAAAACTGAGTGATGGTTTCTTATGTCTTAATTTATAAATAATTGAAAGTGAAAAAAGAACTCAAGCATTGAATTTCCCGTGGAATTAGCCTCGCGATCACACTATTTGCAATATACTTAATGTACAACGGGCTGAAATATTTACTGATATTTTACTAAGTTTAAAAAAATAAAACTAGTGCTTGACAAATCTGAAACCTCCCTACAGTCTATAGTTGCCAAGGAAATGCTTGACGAATCTGTAACCTCTTTTAAATTTGCAGGGGCACTAATATTGTGCCCTTGCAGTCACTGAACCCGTTGTTTCCTCTTCCCTCAAATCAATCCATTCTCGTCCTGCAAAAGTTGACCTCTCTTTTGCCTGGCTAGTTCCGAATCAATCCTCTTCCAGAGCTTTTTCTGGTTTTTCTGGTTTAGGGTGTCAGCTGGTTGTCATGTTAATGTTTCTTCAGCTGACTTGTTTTAGAAATGTCTCTTATGCATGTTGTCAACAGTGACATTGTACTGACTGCCAATAAGAATATGGAGAATGCCAAAGGCAAAGAAAGGGACTTTTGATGCACACATTGTATTTTTGCAGTGACTGGAGTTGTGAACGAATCTACATGGAAGAGCCTGGTAGGGGACGCTGATGTCCCTGTGCTGGTGGACTTCTGGGCTCCGTGGTGTGGACCTTGTCGCATGATCGCTCCCATTATTGACGAGATTGCGAAGAAATATGCTGGGAAAGTGAGGTGCTTGAAACTGAACACAGATGAGAGCCCCAACATCGCCACTGAGTATGGAATTCGAAGCATTCCCACCGTGATGGTGTTCTTGAAGGGAGAGAAGAGCGACACCGTCATTGGAGCCGTGCCCATGCAAACACTGACCAGCACACTTGAGAAATACGTTGTATGGTAAGAAGGACGCCAATTTGCGTGACGGCACATAACTGTGAATAGAAACCTTTGTTCGCTTTGTAATATATGGATTCAAATTTCAAATTTATGCATTGAAATCGAGTGTCAAATCCTTTGGTTCTGGGATTTTGAATGGGTGAATCTCGCTCACTGCAGTATACTCGCTTCTATGTAATAATGGATCTCTAGACTCTCTCAGCAACCTTTATGAGATCTCCTTTTACTGGGTCTTGTGTTTTTATTAAGACCGTTTAAAAAAATAGATTCTTCCGAATCATTCAACGTATATTTTTCTCTTTCACTATAAATTTCATTCCTTCCTGAACAGATATTTAGGAGGTCGAAGCAAACTGACAATGTAGGGTTTTCTATTTCTTGACATTGGACCCAATTCTGTCAGTTGTATCCAGGGAGTACATTTGAGAACAAAAATGTGAATCCACAACACATGCACTTGGTCTTGTCCCTTCGAAAGTTTGTGCATGTATTGAAAGCACACAGATGTAATCAGTTGATATATCTGGCGGAATTAGGTCATAATAGAGCACCATAGCTTTTTGTCAGAAGCTTTACACACTGTGTAATGTAGTTCCTCATTGTCCACATATGCTGAGCATGTTTTGGGGGCCCATCCTGGCAGTGTCATGTTGGGAGTTTCTATCTGTGTGTTGCATATGTTATCTTCCATATGTAAGAATAAGTTTCACGATTTTGACATATGTTGACCTCTTGGATATCAGATGGGGTCACCAGAATGCGTTTGAAGAAGTAATGCTTGAGGATTTTGTGTCTCCTTGCGTGGAGCTTTTAAAGTGCCAGTAGTCGATGTTGTCAAGATCACCATCCTGCAAGTGGTCAGTCATCTTGGTTACTCAAGTGGCAAGCACATCAGCATGTTTCCTTCTCTTTTGCAGACGTGCTTGTAAGAAGAACAAGAAGTATCTTTGCCTTTTCTAATGACTCATTTCCCGGGACAAAGAAAGTTTCTCATACGCATCCTTAGGAACTACCATGTAATCAATAGTTCGTTTCGTCAATGCAGCTATTAGCACAGTTCTATGACTTCGTTATTTTTCTTTATCCTTCAGGATTTGCTTTGAGAAACAATGAAAATTTCTGCCTCTTATTAATGCAATTGTCTGCATGCCGTGGCATCTATCTGCTAAATCAGCAGGTGCTAGAAGACATGAGGTAGAATAGAGTTATTCGTAATGTCATCCCTAGTTTGATACCCAGATTTAAACAAGCTCTTATACAAATTGGTGAAAGGAGGTAAAGCAACCCATATGGGATATGTAAATGGTTGGAGTTGTAAGTAACTTGTAAGAGCTTGGAGGAGCTCAATCTTAAAATAAACCCATATCCTTTGAGAGTTCATAAAGAACAGTGGATTTCATTATAAAAACAACCTCTCCACCCTCCATTCTTACAAATTGGCATTGTACGATTTCTGTGACAGGTAAACTCAGGTCCAAACTTTTTTAGGCACCATTTCGATGCGAAAGAAAGTTTGGTCCCAAGTTTTGTTTTGCTAGTGTTGATTGCGCGAGCTTTTTACTTTTTCACCTGCTTGTTTACATAAAGCAGGGGTTCAAACCCCAGTTTTACCTCTAAACTCGGGTTTACTTTACAAATAACTCTAATGACCCAAAATCTTCCCCAGTGCAATTGTGATCCTGGCTGTTAGACTGCAAAATGACAATTTGTAATATTCAATGGATGCAGCCTCGAGGTTTATACATA
This sequence comes from Antitrichia curtipendula, assembly GCA_951230915.1. Lineage (NCBI taxonomy): Eukaryota > Viridiplantae > Streptophyta > Bryopsida > Hypnales > Leucodontaceae > Antitrichia > Antitrichia curtipendula. The sequence goes on from OX579640.1 coordinate 4,611,437, forward strand.
TAGCACAGGCTTTAGTCATTTTCCTGCAAATGTATGAGAGTCTATTGCATTTGAATTATCATTGCAACAGAGTAGGAAATCAAGAGAAACACATTAGCATCCAATAGGACAAGACTATGGTCCACAATTGTAACGTATATATTTTTGCTTTGATCATCCATGATGTATATGTTTTTCTCCATGAAGAACTTATACAAAAATTCTTAGAAATTTATATGAGAAAATGTGGTTCAGGACCAACTTGTGTGCAAATTGAACCACATTTTGGCAATCAAACAACTTGCTTATATTTATTAACTCATTTTACAAGGTGACACTAGTTAATTACTTATGATTGAGAATATTTAATATTATCAATCATATATATATTATTTTTTATAAGATCTTATTGACAATTGAAAGACGACTCCAATGCACTTATTTGAACATTGTCATATAAATGAGTTGTGAATTTTAAAAATACTAGTTCTAGGTGTACCTAAAATAAACAATAGACTCTCATAGATTTGCATGTTTTGGTTGTGTACATCTTGTGGTCATCAGTGTTAGGAACAAGTAGAGTTCTTTGGTGTTGGTTTTACATTTTGGGCAATGTTAATTATGAGTGTACATACCTCATGGGTTGGTATTAATCTAAATTCAAACAATGGTTTGATGCTCCTCCATTTGAAACAAGATGGAGGAGAGCTCAACATTCCTCCTCCTGATTGGTTTGAGTCTGGAGATGAATGCAGAAATTGTTAGTTTCAGTAAATTGGCATGATCCTATGTGAGAAATTGTGACACAAATTTACACAAAAGTCATAAAACTAGGCTTGGTATAGATTTATGTTTCAGGCTGCAAAGGCTGAAAGTGCCAAAATTCTTAGAACCTTCCAATTTATTGAAATTGATGTTAGAACAAATTGTCACATAAATTGTGGAGAATGTAAGAAAAAATCCCAAACGAAGATTACACAAGAGCTCAAATTTCACGGCAAGCTACCAGTTCTGACAGATTTTGCATCATAATTTTTGTTGTTTTGGTAGACACAAATTTAATATGATATCTAGCTAAGAAATGGAAATTTGTCCTTGAATTTTCTAAAGACTTTGTAGGGAGATTGATTTAAGGTAGAAGCACAAGTAGTCAATCATTTAAGCGATTTTGGAGCAGATGGTGAAGAGTATGAGGGGATGGAAATTTTTCCCATTTAGGAAGATAGGGAATATGGGGATTGCTAATTTTTCAGAATTTTATTAATGGAAATTGAAGTTACTATGAATTTTGGGAGTCAAAAAGTGCACTTGACCCATAGCCAATGTCTAGAGTCTTCCAATTTTGATCATTTAAGAACTACTTTCCTATTCACTACTTCCCACTTTCTTACTCACTACTTTTGGACATGTGTTATAATCATATTAGTCCCAACCTCAAAAAAGACCAAAAAAATACATTCCAAGCTTGAGTTTTAGCCTAAGGTTGGAAATAGCGCACCCTACAAGTTGGGCATTGGGTGTAGTTGACAACTAGTGCTTCTACCTTATTTGTTAAAATCTAAAAAAATTGAGCCAAAAAATGATTGGCTTTGAGAGTTGATCTTAGTTCTATTTTACTACTTGTATTTTGATGGGCTTCAAGATCCACATGCACATTTTAGGTAAAGTAACTACATCTAAAATTGCACAAATAAGCAATTCAGCATTGTTCCCATTATTATATTGGAAAACTTTTTGTGGGGTCATGTTGGTAGTGAAAATGGGATTCTAGATTATCTTAGAATGCATTTTTTGGACACCGTATGAATGAACTACAAAATTTCAAAGTATTGAAAATAGATGTTCCTAAAAGTGATCATAGACTCTTATGAATAGTGGGAGTACATTTTAGGCTAGAATTTGTGGTGTGTAATTTTAGAAAGCATGTGATTTTAGGTGTAGTTAACTTAGAGGTTTATTTTGTGTTCAAATTTCAAACATTGAATGCACAAACTAAGTACAAAATAACTCTACCAAACAAATTGTTTTTACACAATTGGACATTGCAAACCTACATGCATATATTCATAACATGCTTTTGAAAACCCGGTTCCCACCACACCCACCAAACATTCCCAATCAACCACAAATGGGCATATACAAGTGGGTTCTTTAGAAGACACAAGAAGGGGAATGGTTGACTAGTACATTAGAAGCTTTAAGAACCTTATGAATGATACCCTTTTGTGCAAATTATTCATCTCATAGGCAATCATACGCATGAGGGGCTTGGCTAGATCAATAAAAAGAAGAAGTAGGAAGGCCTCTAGCATTGTTGTGTACCATGCAGAGATCAATGAGTATTTGGAGATCTCCCCAATACCAAGGTATGCCAAATCTATATTTGTTGCTAAGTGTAACAAGTACCTTAACTAGCACCATGTATCAAAAAACGGGAATTGTCCTAATGCATGACTTCTAAGAGTTCCAATCCAATACCAAGGCCAAATTTGTTTTTTCGTAGTAAAATGACAAATTGGAGAGTTTTTCACAAATATTTTAGTTAGCTCATTTTCAGTAAAGAAGACTCATTTTAGGTGGTCAAAGCAAAAACTTATAGCTTTCCATTACAGTCACAAAAGAACTATTCGTGTCTTTTGAGATTCTATTGTGAATTTTGGATTCTATTCCTTCCATAGTTGCAATGATAATCTAAAAGCATTCCTTCAAATTGTGGAATAATAAAGGAGATTTTTTGTAATATTCTTAAAGAATGGTTCAGAGAATATGGAAGACTTTTATGTATGAACCAAAATATATCTCTATGGACAAAATAAGATATCACTATTTGCAATAAAGAAAAATAAAGAACCTTAAAAAGTCATCATTCACCATTGTAAAAATAATAACTGTAATATAAAATAGTTGTAAGTTGAATGACAATGTATTTACTTTGATAGATGCCATATTGTCATTAGTGAAGGTTGACTATTTTGTCAAATTCCCAACTATTTGGGTCTATCCCTTCTCAGTCTCATGTTTTGAATATGTTCACAATCTATTTGTACCTACTTAATTGGGTCTGCCATTTGTAACTCCACTATGTATTTTTTTTTGTCCCTTTTGTCATGTTTGGAACATATTCACAATCTATTTGCACCTACTTGGATTTGCCATTTGTACCTTTCACCATGCACTTGGGTTTGTCCCTTCCATCATGTTCACAGTCTATTTGTACTTCCACCATTTGATTAGACAATTTAAGTTTGAAGATTTTTGCGAGATAACTAAGAGCATTATTAAAAGTATGCCAAACAAGCCCAACCTATTGGTTTGGGGATGAAAAAGTGAGCAATATATGTGTGACCTTGTCAAAATATTTTTGTCAGAGACAACAACTGCCAAATCTGTTTCATACCCTCTAAATAGTTTATAAGATTAACAATGATGGAGATTCTTTTTGCTTTGGGCCACTATAAATCTTGTAGTTAATCCTTGAACGTCTAGTTGTTGATCGTGGAAATCATCTGTTTTGCAGAGTATGACGTCATGTACTTAAAAAACACCCAAAGTGCTCATTACAGGTCAAATTACTATGCATGATTTTCCCTTTAGTCACAAAATTTGATGGATGAATAGTTGCACTTCTGTCCTACACACAAAGATTCCTTATCATTCATTGGCCAAAAAATGGCCGCAACGTCATTTAACCCCTAAATGACGGACCCATGACCATTGATTTCAAACTCCATTGCCCATCACTCAATTTGTTGCCATTTTGCAACTAGATATGTATGAAAAATTTTATATTTATTTTTCAGAGATGAAATTACATGTCTCCTTTACTTCACAACAAAATTTAGATTTTTTAGTGGAAAATTGATTTTTTTGAGAATTTTTGAAGAGAAAGTGAAGAAAAATCATATTAAATAGAAAATTATTTCAAAAAATCCAAAAATTTCACCATATGTATATATTACAATGACAAACATCATGGTGTAAACTCAATTTCCGTCTCATTCTATAATTAGAAAATAATAGACATTGAAAATACACCTAAAGTTCAAATTGCAATAAAATATGCAATATTAGGATTTTTTTCAAAATTCAAATTGGAGTAGAAACTAGAGTAGATGAACTTCATTTTGTTAGTTGGACTCAAACTCAACAAATATCATTTTCGTGGAGAAATTTCAGATTTAGAGCAAGGAGCAATAACTTCCCAAAATACTCTAAAATAACATATTTTGTGATCCGTTTTTTTTAATAACTTCTCATTTCCATGAAGACAAATATTGGAAAGTGTACAAACTCAATTGAATACTCTTCATAACCCAATATGAAAGATCTACAAGAAAAAAGAAGATGAAAAAATGCTTTTGAAGTATTCTTAGCTCAACAGTAATGTCATCAGAACGCCACGGAATGGCGTCCGCGGCGCTCCAGGGTTTAGGGTTCATTAAAAGACAAAACAGTGAGTTGCACTCGTAGGACAAACACAAATTTGTTGTAACGAAGTACTGTAGTGGTCCCTATATTTCTCCAAGATGCTCTTATTAGTGCAACTCCATCCTCCCACTCCGTTCCCACTTCCCAGGGTTTCCCGGAGGACGGCTGAAATTTCGGGAATTCTTCTTTGTTGCGTTTGCGTTTAGGGATGAGACGAAAATTGATCTTAGCAATTCAGTTTAGTGTCGATGATTCAGCTTTAGTCTGGAGAAATTGGAACTAGGAAATGGTCATACGATTACTGCCGTGGAGTCTTGAGTCGTTGAAGTCGCTTGGAATTGAAGAGTCTTCAGTGTGAATTGTGCGAATTGAAGCTGATGAAGTGCTTCAAGTTTGCAGTCCTCCTAGGGGGAGATGTCTTTCGCAATTGCATCTCGGTGTAGCGTTGGGTGCATCGAGACGTTAATTTTTGAAATGGAAGGCTCCAAGCAGGAAGGTGCTTATACTTGCATTTCTTCGTCATCAAGTGCAGTGTTGCGAAAGAGGTTGGATTGGAGAGTGCCTCCCTGGAGTTGGAGCGGAGTGTAGTTTTTTGAGTCTCCTAGCCTGCTTCGAAGTGATGCGCATGAAGACACTGCATCAAGCTTGCAGGACGCACTATGAAGTTATCGCCTGTGGCAGAGTAATTCGATGCTTTGGACAATGGTCATGACAAAGATCACCAAGCGGAAGAGGAATCTGCCCGATTGGAGAGGAGATGATTTTCGCGTTTTTGATCTCACCGAGGACGAGTCTGAAGCCATGTCTATGTCCGAGTTCGACTCAAATGAAGAAGGAAAAGAACGCTTTCCGAAGTTAGTTCTGTCGGACGACGAGGATGAGAGAAAATTACGGTCGTTCAGTTCTGCGAAAGGTTCCCCTGTTTTCAAGTATACACGTAAATCTCGTAAGTTGCCGAAAGCATTTCCTTGAAGGTATCTGTACTTCTGTTTCATTTTTCTTGTGATATTCAGATCGAGTTTCTGCACGAGAAGTTGAAGTTGACAGTCACTTGGCAATGGCTTTTTGCATCTACTACAAACGTTAACGTTTACTCTGGGTGCTTATACTCTGTTATATCTAATGCTCAGAAGTGTACGAGCTGATTGTATTCTAGTCTCTTGGTTAATTTGTAGCGGTTTGTGGTCTTCGTTGCGATGACCTATTTGTGGGGATCTAGTCTGTGGAGCTTACCCCTCTGTGGATCATATCTATTCGTCTGTCCTGTTATGTGCATCACTTATTTAGCATGCTCGAATACCGTGTTTGTACAGGCGTGCATGGTCAGATTCCGACAATTACTGAGCTTGCAAATGAACTGAAGGTGAGTAGGTGTTGTATTTCTGTATTGGCGGGGTACTTTCAGTTCTTAGCTAGTTCTGATTTGCGGGGTTCTTGTATTTCACAACGGTTTGAATGATTCTTCATTATATGGCAATTTCTGGTAAGTTTTTGAGTATTTTATCGAGAGGATTTCGGATTGGCAGCTTAGATTATGTTGTCCATGTAGCATAATCTCAAAGCCCCTTGTAGTTTTATTCCACGCATTTAATAACTACAGTAGTGGCGGACGTCATTATTGATTTTATGTCCATTTTAAAGGGTCCATGAGGTTATGTTAATGTATCTAGAACATTCACTGTCTTGTGTGCGTGACCTTTGTTGTCGAATACGTATGCGGGTATGTTATGGCTGGATTCATGATTTGTTGAAAGACGTTGTCTACAGAGGGTTCCTTCTCAAATTGTTCTCCCCATTCATAGCATCCAGCCAGCGATCCAGGTTAATCGCTTATATCTCAAGTTTTCAGCCGAGGTGATTGAAGTTCGAGGAGGTGACAACGAGGAATGCCTTTTTCATGAATGGCCTCTGAAAAATATTGTTGGAATTGGCATTCATTACTGTTCTGAATGGGAAGAGGTGAGAACAAGGTTTTGACCTGGCCTAGCAGAGTCGAAAATGCTTTCTTCCCAGTGCTGCAAGCAATGTCTTTATTGGACTGTGATGTGCTGTGTGCTTGGTCGAATTTAGAAGTATTCACGGGGAATATCTGAGCACCTGCATTTGGAACCTTCAACAGCCCCTGTAAAGATTATCTTTCCTAGCTTGTCCAAAGTTGTTTGCCGAGTGCTGCTTTTGGAAGCTTGATGACTTGTTAGGCAGTCAGCATCACAGTTCTGTGATATCTTCTGTTTCCTTTGGCATTGAGAGGCTGATCTAAGAGTTCATTCTTTCAATGTTTTGATTGCAGGATACTAGAGCACTTGTTACTGTAAGGGTATCAGTTCGTTTGTCTTCTTTGTCAGGATCCAGCAAGAAAATCGGTGAGTCCATCCAGTAGGCCTCTTGACCGGGACGCCTGATAGAACTGCGTGGCGCTTTGTAGGTTTCCTGTCTTCTTGTGCTTCTGAATTTCTCTCCCGTCTGATGTCTGGGATCGATTCTTTTGATTGTAAGAGAAGTTTCATGTTGGTTTGATGGAAACTCGTTAACTATATTAGTGACTGTTAGTTATGATACGGAGAAGCAGTTTTCTAGCAGCTGGAAACATCTCTAGAAACACCTCTGAAATTCTCTTTGATATCTGTCTCTGTGCAGACGAGTATGTGCTGGAACTTTTAAAATTCAGGGATAGCGTTACTGATATAGCAGAACTATCACCAATATATGGCGGAATCATTGAGGAACTCAAAAAGTACGCTGTCGTCATCTATTTCGACTTCACGACTTTTCTTCTGATAACCTCACACATTCAATAATCAATATATAAGCCAAGTCCTATTTGCGACATTGCATGAATTTTAAGGACGATCAACTTTAGTGCCATGGCTTATTGATAGTCTCTGAGCTCTAGTTTCACATCGGCTCGATACGTTTTGCGTTTTTGTTGCAATTACTTTCTTATTCCTAGGAGCAACAACTATCTATTTCAGTATTTCAGGAAGTTTGATGGACAGTGTTGTCTGGCACTTGCACTTGCGTATCAAGCGTTATCAACTTTGTTTTGGGGATGACACTTGATTCCTATGTGTAGTTGCCATATGCATGTTGACCTTAATTTCCACGAAGTTTCTCATTCTCTATTCGTTTTCTTTTGGCCGACTAGCAATCGCATTTCTGTGTCCTGCAGGGAAGATGTGGAGAAAACTGCCCGAACAATCGAAATGCGAAATTCTCCGACGTGCACCTCATTGTTTACGTCAATTTCAGAGGAGTAAGAGGCATATCTTCTGTCTGTTTTTTGGAGTGAATCTGGTAATTAGTTCTGGGATTCTTAGCAGCATATTTGTTGAGATATTTAGTATCAAAGTTGTAGCCTCGTGTACTCTTGTTTTGGAGATTACTCTTAATACTAAAGCCCCTGTAGTTACCAGATGCGTGTTAACGTGCATTGCAAGACAAACTCGTCTTTGCTGACTCGCAATATTGTTTCTGTCCATGCAGAGAGGATGTGGAGAAAACTACCCGGACAATCGAAATGCCAAATTCTAAGGCGTGCACCTCATTGTTTGCGACAAAATTAGAAGAGTAAGATGCGTATTATCTTTGGAGTGAATTTGGTGATTGGCATCTGTAAGGGTTCTTAGCAGCACATTTATTTATCAGTGGAATCGATATACCACGGGATATTGTTTCTGCATGCTTTGTATATTTTAGGCACCTATTAGTCACGTTTATCTATGCCCATCTGGCAGAAGAGAGGAGTCTCTAAATTGTTACCGACTAAACTTTGATCTATTCAACAATAATGAAGAATAAACTTTGACAAACTGAATGGACCAGGTTCGACAAGGCAATTGCTGCTTTCGAGGGGTTAGTTTATCCTCAAGCTGACCCTGATGCAGTCACTATCACACAAAAGGACCTCAAGATCCTGAAGCCATTTGAGTTTCTTAATGATACTGTCATTGACTTCTATATCAAGTGAGTGTTGTTCCGTCATCTTAAAGAGCATTATTGGTCAGCATTTAATTTTTGTTCTATGGAAGTGACTCTAGCTGATCTGTTTTAGCAATGTGGTAAGTTCAATTTCAAGGCAGTGATACTGTATACAGGTGCTACGTTTGGTTACATTGCTTGATAAATTTTGAACAGTGTCGATTTTATTAATACCCGGTGTTTTATTGTATAGGTATCTGCAAGAAACAATCGTTTCATCAGAGAAGTTAAGGACTCTTCATTTTTTCAACAGTTTCTTTTTCAGCAAGCTTGCGGAACCTGTCGCAGGTGGTTTAGCTGCCTTCGAGAGAGTGAAGAAGTGGACAAAGAAAGTGAATGTATTTGAGAAGGACTTCATTTTTATACCTGTTAATCAGAGGTGCGACTTCGCTCTCTGGGACTAAACGTTTGGAAGTACTCACAATGTTTAGTCTGGCCTTGTGAGGGGCGTCTCTGGGTATTTTCCTGAATAAATGGAGGCGTTAAAATTTTTTAGCTTATTTTCAATTAGAATCCGATGCTCACTGTTCTGGTTGACGGGAATTTCCGAATTCATTAGGATCAGAGAACTAGAGCTCGAAGAGTGCGCTTGGTTTGTCAAAATAGTTATTGCCACGTGTTTCTTTCCCAACTCATCAAGCTTGCGATCGCTTGTTTGTAGTGTGATCAAAACGAATATTGATGACCCGTGTGAATACTGATCATTTGTATATTTACTCGAGTGCTTGCAGTTTGCATTGGAGTCTGATTATCATCTGTCACCCTGGACATATGTGGGATGTTCCAAGTAAGGGTTTGTCGATCATCTTTCAAGTTAAAAGAATATTGCTAGTCTGGTAGCTTGCATTTTATTGTTGATTTTTACTGTTTTCACCTGCTGTTCTCGTGATATGTTGATGGAACATAGAGACACGTTGATTCGGGATTATGCTGAACGGCTCGTGTTGCTTTCACTGCAGGAATAAATGGGTCATCTGATGGAGATGCTTGCATTCTACATCTTGACTCTATGGAGGGCTGTCATAGAGGGGTGGAAGGACATATAAAAAAGTGGGTCACCTTTCCCTTCCCCGTCTACATAAGTGAGGGTTCATTACTTAAATTCGTTGTGTTCATCGTTTGTGCGTCTTGGTTAGGTTTATGACCTACTGTGATTTGGCAGTTTATTTTGCACTCTTTGGCAGTAATCTGTGGTAGTCCTTGATGTTATAGTTGAAACTTGGAAAGAAGTTTCAATGTTTCAATGTTCAGTACGCTTAGCTTGACTCATAAACATAGACTTTGGCTCGACATTCCTACAGACCTTTCTATTAGTTTTTTTTGAGCTTGTACTGGTCGAACCTAGATGCTAATTTTTCCTTACAATAGTTGTGATCCACAGCTCAAGATCACGGTATGTATATTCGTGGGTGTATGAGGGGAAGCCATATGTGTTGGGATAGCCAATCTGAATCTTCATTTGTTCTGTAATTCAGCTATCTTTTACAGGAATGGCTTGAACGTAATAAAGACCCTGACGACAGGGCCTACGCTGAACGATTTTTTTCAGGAATGCCCTTCAGGTATTCAAAGGTATGAAAATCGGTACAATGGTTGCTGTAGAGTAGTGGACACTGAATCCCTGAGGGTTGGTGGACAACTAAAGATTCACTGTTCATGTGTCTCTATAAATAATATTGGTTCATTGATTTCCTTTTCATAGAACATGTTGCCGTTATGACACTACGCGTTTGTTGAGTTTTCATTTACAATAATGTTTTTGTTAAAAGACATATTGTACAAATGCAAGCGGAGTGCATTACGTTGAGCAACTCGAGATATTCTGTCCATTTGGACCCTCTGGGGTCAGTAGGTAGGCTTCTGCGTAGTGATGAAGATAATGGAACTAAGATTGTTTCTATTATATAGGTTCCTCAACAGGACAACAACTGTGACTGTGGTCTCTTTCTGCTGCATTATGTGGAGCTTTTCCTGAAAAGAGCGCCTTCAATATATCGTATGAAAAGGCAGAGCAGCCCACCAACACAATTTGTAAGTTTTCGTATTTTGCCGATTAGTTGTATGGCACAGTTTTTTTCCAGGCTTGTGTGTTTTTGTTTGCTTACCCATAGTTCAGGGCATTATGCGTGATTTTATTTGTTGCTTCTCGACGTTGTCAGTGACGTTGTCAGTGACGTTGTCAGTGACGTTGTACTGTGGTGCGGTGTTTTAACAGCTTCGAAGAAACTGGTTTAAACCATCAGAAGCTTCAGCGAAACGTCTTATGATCCGGAAACTAATTCTAGAACTTTCACAAGGAAGAAGCTTCGAAATCTGTAGAGACAGTTTGGAAACGAAGGAGAATGCACCCAATGCGGTGTTTCCAGCAGATGAAGAAGTAACTGTGTCGATGACCTTGTCTGATGATACGAAAATATCGTCACCATCCACAACCGCATTGAATCGGGTTCACAGTGACTCACCACATATGTTGGAGCGTAGAGCCGCAAACTCTGATCGGCAAGAACATACCAAGGTGCAACATGCTGATGTCAGCATAGAAGACAGCGAATTTGAGGATAGAAGCAGAGGCCTGCATCATATTGGGAGTGACCAATCGAAAGTAAGCTATGAGTCTGGTACAGATCAATCGAGTGCGCATATTTTGGTAGTGGACGACGGCCTGAAGTCAGGACCTGTGATTGTCACTCTTCCTGACGACGAGACTTGGAATTATGAGAAGTGCCCAGTTCCCCGGTTACTGCTTCAGGTATTTAGTTGTTTTTTCTTGTATTTCTGTTAGGCTGATCACCGACCAATGATTTTCACCCATTTCACATGCCTACATATCATGTGCTATAGTGATTTGAATTTCTGCTTTGTTCTTTTTGGATCTCGTTGGCTACTGGTTGCAGTCCTTTTTATGTTCTAGACATACTTTGAAGGTTTTGTTGCAATGTTGCTTATGATGGTTTATTTTCTCCAGGTCAAGCCTTTCCAGGTACCTCGTCTGCTCGACGAACGATTACCGCTGTACCGTCGGCCATCCACAATAGTAGACTTGGGAACCCAGGATAGTTCAGAAATAAATGATAATCTGTCATGTTCTTTATCGAATAAAGCTGCTAGGGCATCTGAGAATCTCTTGGATTTCAAGAGCATATTATCACCTGAGGAGGAGGATGGAATGTATGAGAGCAGCTACTGTGGTGCAAATCAAAGACGGGCTCATTCAAATTTGCAATCTGTGGAACACGTACGCGTTAGTTCAGTTCGATCTGTACAGTCACTATATTCTCTACCTGGTGATTTCTTCAAGGAGGATGGACGTATTGATGAAGGTGGACGAAGACCAGTGAGAGTTACGAACAAGTCATCACCTTTAGGCAGGTGTTCTAAATTCAGTGTGCAGGGTGCGCTTAATTGTGGACAGAGGAAGCCTACGGAGGATAGGGTTCTAACCCCAAAAGATAGTAATCAGCCGTATGGGTTCGCAGTGTGCAGAGAAGAGGTTCAAGAAATTCAGAACACCTTGTCCTCGAACGATTCTTCAAATTCTTTGAAAAAACGGGACTTCAAAAAGAAGATATCCGCATCATTAGAGAGTGGGAAAAGGGTGACGAGAAGTGTAACTCAAAGCTCGCGGGGGTTGACTCTCAGTGCAGAAAAACAAACTAAAAGAATTGCCCTGGATGACCTCAGCAGCAGCAGGAGGAACAGCAGGAGGAGGTGAATCATAAAAGATTTCTGACTTGGTTTACTTTATTGGAAGCCGTAGTTGTCTTGGTTTTAGTTTGGGTATCCATTTTGACTGTCACCGTCAAGAGTTGATGTGACAAACGGACTCGAGGTAGAACAATCGAAAACCCTACATGAACTGGTATTTCAGGACAATTGGTAATTGTTCTTCGACTGATCGGCCAGAAGCCCAGAATTCAACAAGGGCTGCTGTATGGTCTTTTCTCAGGGATATGTAGCATATGCATCCGAGGCAGACCTGGTCTACAGAGGCCCAAGACATTACCTGAGGACTCAGGTAAAGTCTGCATTTTTGGTAGTTTGTACTCCGTGTTGGGAATTTGTACATATGTAAAGCACATTCTCAGACAAATATACAAATTGAAATCTGTATTGTCTGTTTTTATCTTTTTTGCATCTGCTCCTGGAGAGCACCCTTGAATTTGACTTGTTATGTGTCCATTCTTATGTTGTTAGATTCTCATAGCATTCAATCAGTGGCTATAGTTTCTACTGTCCACATAATTAACTTTGGTTAATAAGTTTTTATTGTTTGATCGTCTTGGAATTCCACCATTGTTGAAGTAGTGAAGATACTTTGATTGCCCTCCCAAAAAGATACTCCATATCTTCTTTATAATTAATCCAAATGGAACGAATTGAATCTCTCCATATAAACAAAAATATATTCTATGAGGGAAAAATTTAAGAAAAATTTATTTGAGGTTTTTGTGATGTTTCGTTTGTTGCCAAGGCTCAAGTATTTTGGATTTAGGACGGCATGACTTTACCCCTGGGCACTGATTGACCAAAAAATTGTATTCTATAAAAGATAACATGTCCTAGGATTTCAAAAATCATGTCATAGGAGGCTGCCACACTTTCATTTGTCTCTTGAGGGTGCAATGGAATTTAAAGGTTGATAAGCAAATGCTTTTGCTTGATTTGAAAATGGAATCATGATCATTCTTTTCAATAGTCTAGCTTTTAGAATAGATGCATTTCAAGTCTCTCTAATTAAAGAAGGTATTGTTTTTGACACTTTTTTTCTACACTAATTAGACACTAAAGAATCAAAAATCAAGTTTTCAAAAAATTCAAAAAAATTCTACAAGTATCAAAAACAATGCCTAAATTTTTTCCAACATTTTATTGTTAAAAAAAGTGTCAAAAATTTTACTATCAATAAAATTAGTGCTAAAAAGAGTGTTGGAGAGTTTGTCATAAATAGTATTAAAAAAATATTGTAAAAATTGTGCTTTACTTTGAAAATTCATAACTAATTCTACAAAAGGTCCAAAAAAATGCAAAACAACTTGGATTTGATTTGTCTTTCCCTTGTGTTTTAAAAACATTCAACTAATTTTTTTTGAGGGATTGTATACCTTCAAAAAAGGAGACTAACAATGCAAGAAATGCTAAATAAATACATCATTTCATTTAAGCTACAAAATAATCTTCAATTTCACACATATTGCAGGATTCTAAGAATTCCTACTATCAACCATGAAGTGAGGTTGGTGTTCAAATCCCATCACTTGTGTGTTTGTTGCATTGGGCCATCTTGCTACTAGTGGATAACCCAGACAATACAAAATTGAGGGTGATCAACTTGGGTAGGGGGAGCAATCCCAAAATCTTGAGTAGATAGTTCAGGTAGGACGTTTAGTCTTATGCAATGAGTCATAGTAGCTCCAAAAATCCAAATTTTTCTATTTCGTTTTATGGCAATTTTTTTTGACACTATTTTTGAAAGTTATGTTTTCAACATTTTTTGGGTGCTTTTTCCAATAGTATTTCAACATATCACACTTGATACTTTTGGTAGTGTTTCATCTCCTCCTCCACCAAATCAATTGACCTTATTACAAACTTTATTTTAGAAGTAATTTATTGTGACAACTTTTTCATTCATAGTTTATTGAGAAGGAGATTTAATGACTCAAAAGAGTTACTATCATATTCATCTAAGTGACAACAATTGTCTAAGGTAGGATGATCCTTTGTTGTTCATGTGGTAGCTATATATGTAATAGTTGATCGGATTCACAATTCTCTTTGTAATTGAACAAATCAAAGAATTTTTTACATGTATTTTAATTAACTCATTTTTTATCGAAAAAAGATGCATAATAGATTAATAGGTGGTGAAAACAAAAACAAGTAGCCTCTCAATTTTTATGAAAAAAAGACACATTACACATGGTCAAAGCAAAAACATATTATAGCTTCTTATTATTGTCCTAAGAGCAGACTTTTCTCATCCATTTGGATTCAAATGTTGTTTTGTAAGGACACAATCTCCCATGACTATAATAATTACCAAAATTCTTTAATTATTGGACCAATAGGTGCATTCTCATTTTCTACAATTAACAGTGAAGTCATCCATTGGACCACTCTAGCCCACAAAGTTCTTATGGGATTAAGGTAGCCGACCTCATTCCGACCATTTCAGCAATTATGCATATTTGGAGCACAAATTTCTTGAGTGGAGAAATTATCCCATGTACAGAAATAGAGTTTAGAAGGATTCCATATTTTTTTAGGATTTTATTTCTCAAAACATAATTACTGTGAATTTTTAGTCGAGGATTTTGGTCAACCTATTCTTGTCACATAGGTCTTTCCATTTCCAACCACAAGTTGATTGCAGAATCAACCAAGATTGCAACCAATCATAATGTGCCATGATTGCATTGGGAGTTGTGCTGTAATTAATCACTGCTTTTCTCCTGCTGATTGGAAAGAGAGTAACCTATATAACAAAATTAGGTCCCTAGTCATAATGAGGTCGGCTACCTTAATTCCCAACATGATTGCAATGGCAACCCATAAGCATCCCTTAAAATTGTGGATAATGAATGAAACTTTTGCATGTGTAAAAAAGCATGGTGGTATTTGTTGAAGTTATAAAATCATGACTTTTTCATTCTTTCATAACCCTTTAAGAACATAAACATTGATTCCACACTGAAATTGTCATAATGCCAATGCTTTATTGTTTTCACTACATTAGGATGCAACTAGGCACAGTTGAGGCCAAAACTACAGGTCATATTTGAGCAATTTTGGGTCTATTTACCTTATCCAACCTTCGAAACTAACCAAAATTCTTGTATTGCAAATGGCAATAGCGTTGTCTCATAACAACTCCAAAAGTTGAGATTACTTTTCAATATGCATTCTTGCAAACAGAGCAGGAGGATACTGACAGTGTTTCACCAATAGGTCACAAACGATTTGGGTACTTTGAAATCTTTGTTTTAGTTCAATTTACAATCTCATTTTCTAATTAGAGGCATACAAGTCTCCACCATTGAGGGCTTAAAGATGAGCCTCCAAATACAAAGCATGAGGACCAATCTTCACGTTGAAAACCATAACTAGTCACCTCCTTGAGCTGGTGGGTGACACGTCCAAGTCGTAGAAAATGCAAGTTTGAAATATGATATCTCAAATCTAATGCAAAACCCTGAGCAAAATGCTTGAGACTAATGAAGGGCAATGGGAACTACTAAAGTGAAATCCATGTAGAAACGGTGCATAGCTGAAGACAGGTGTTTCGAAATTGAAAGGAAGAAAAAAGTTTAGAAATTGATGAAAAACTTACAATCCGTTGAAGGAATTCCAGGATAAGACTACTACAAATTGAGACTACCAAGGCTTCACCAGGCTTTACCAGGCAGAAACAGCTGAGCCTTCCATATGAACATGCTCAAGGAAATCAAACGACACAGAGCCAAGGCACACTCTAGATACACATGCCTTCTTCGCCTACTTCTTCATTGCAGGGCCTTGAGACACAAGGAGACACAACGGCACATGCTCCCAGACTCAGCTGCAATTACTAGGTTGGACCATCAGAAAACCTCGTGAAGCCAACCAATCTTTGACATATTCACCTACCGACTACCAGCCCCAACTACAGAGCCGGCCTCCTCCTTTTCAGCATTAACCTTGGTACAACTTCTGACGATCATCCCATCTGATTCACAGTCCCACATGCGTTAACCTAGGCGCCGATACTGATAAAGCATAGGAAATATGCATTCCTCAAGTAGCTTGGAATTTCAAAAACAGAAATTTGAGATGAAACCATCGACAAAGAATAGAAAGAGCACATCCAAACTGCATAAGATATGTAAAAATCGGTTCAGAATGACGCCAAAGACAGTGCAGTGTGAGTAAGCCCAGCGAAGAAGAAAGGAAAAGTAGACTATCACAACGAAAACACACATAACCCGAACACACATAACCCTCTCCACTTGCTTGTTCGTCACATGGCACGTTGCGAATTGCAAAAGAGGGCGAGGTTCTAGAGACACAATCGCTGGAGTCCCATGCACTCTCAGAGAGCCGCAGATCTCCAAGATCTGATGGTCCTGATTTAGTCTGGAGCAGCCGGCTATGTCTAGACCGATTATCTGTAACACATCCTTCTAGAAAAGCAATGCAAAACACAGACTCTTTCAACTGAATTAAGTGTACAATTTGATGCTTACCAGAGATATTTCTCTAGAGTTGTGGTCAATGTGGTCTTGGGCACAGCACCAATAACGGTGTCTTTCTTTTCTCCGCCCTTGAACACCATGACAGTGGGGATACTTCGGATGCCGTATTCAGTGGCGATGCCGGGGCTCTCGTCTGTGTTCAATTTCAAACACCTGACCTTGCCAGCATACTGCTTCGCTAGCTCATCGATCAGTGGCGCTATCATGCGGCAGGGTCCACACCAGGGAGCCCAGAAATCCACCAGCACGGGCACTTTGCTTTCCAATACAAGCTCCTTCCAGGTGGTTTCATTAACCACACCTGCCACTGAACATCATAAAACGAAATCAGAGTTAGTTTTACATCCCAAAACAACTCAATCTATGTAACTAAGTCGCATTCACGTAAACTAAAAGTGTACGACTTGCCTTCTGCAATAGGAGGCCATCCTCAAAAATGACTTGAAAACTCAACGTGAGGATTATTACTCTTTGACAAGACTTTGGAGCTCAAGATTTGCGCAGGGATCCAACTTGAAAGTAGAGAATCTAGCAGTTGAAATCGCACACTCTGGCAAACCCCTACTGTGGTCATGGAATTGACGGCCTCAACAAACAGTCCAAGCAAGAGCACACCAAATTCGTAAACCTCAGATCTATATCCAGATACATTAGGCTGTCCAAGAGATGGCAGAGACATCTGATCCAGATGCTCAAGTTCTGTTACATTGCTCGATTAACCACACAGTGCCACATAATCGTTATGAATTGAACTTCCGGGCAAGATAGAGAGCCCCTCGATAAGGTAGGGAACTCATTCCCGTGGGGGTCCTTGTCCCCAGCGCTGAAAATTCAATGCAAATTAACAATACAAGTGGCATCCAAATGCATGACTTAAAAGAAATGAGATACTTTTAGATTCTATCCGAGTCCAAGATGTTTCCATCTGATCTTTCGTAGGTAGTACTCCATGTGCTGCCTTATGTAGGTAATACATATGGTTCAAGAGTAGTCTAAGATCGTCATTGGTACCACGCTCCTTCAGTCTTCAAAAATTCATCACTCAATCATACAGAATTCCAAAAGCACATACTTTAATACTCTAGAATCCTCGCAACATGGGGGCACGAGCCACCCCAAACAAACCATTCCATTCCAATAATTGAAACAAATCAAAACAGCTGAACGCCATGAGAATGCGGCCCTACCTTACATCATCCCTTAACAAAACAATTTCAAAGTAAGAACAAATTGAATAATACTCATGAGCCTCTCTTGCAGCTGAATGTTGATTTCACTACTTTTCACACTTCTTCAGCCCGTTCCTTCATACCAGCACTCGATACAAACATGCCATTACCAAAATTCACCAAGCGCAACCTCCTCTTAACAACCTAAGACCACTGACGTGCAGATGCAACCCCAGCAATCGCTAACAACACCGCATCGAACTATGCTGAACACATTCACGTATACAAACTCCAAAATTTCACGAACGAACCTCTCAACCTCCAAAAAGAACCACACAGCACTTGCACTCACATGATACCACCGCCAGAACCAACAATGCCCAACACCAAAAGAACCAAATTCGCAATTCCTCTCCCCAAGCCACAACGCAATTCCATCACAATCCCAAGACCTAGCCCAGGCCATTACACCCAAACCACCCAAGCTTCAAGAATACGTGGACCAAACCCCATTCACACCCATTCCAGCGAAAGCGAAAGAAAGGCAAAGGGGGAATGTCGTTACCTCCGGTGACTGTTTCCTGCGCTTCGCACACAATTCCCGTCCTCTGCGACCGCACTGCGCCTCGAGAAGATGCCTTTGACGCCGCCCATTTCGTCCTGGATGCGCCCATTCGAAGGCCACGCGCCACGGGCAAGCATCGCACGCCCATGCCCACCACACACGAGCTCGAGCTGGACGACGACGACGATGACGATGACACGGTGGGGGTGAGCTGGGATGTGGTGCACCCAACCACCCCGGCGTCCAGCAACATCGCCATAGCTGAACCGAATCGGAAATTCTGTACAAAGATGGGGGAAAATTGAGGCAGAGTTTTGGGGGACGGAAGAATTGGAGAGGGTGAGGGAAGGGAAGGGAGCCCTGGGAGCTCTGGGAGCCCTGAAACTGTGGCTTCTGTGGCTATGGAGGAGAGGAGCTGGGCCGTGGATGGAGGGGATCGGACGGAGGAGGGTCGGGGGGAGGGTGGATAAGCGTAGGGGGCCATGGTGGATGCGATGCCATGCCATGCGTCGGCGCTGGGATGGGACGGGCGGAGGGGATCGGACCTCCGTAATTGCACATGTTCTCTGGGAGCGCAATTCTGTAATAGCATCAGGGGGGAGGACAAATGTTTCTGCCGGCACACGTAAGGACATAGCTTCATGTTTCCCATTCAAAATGAGGTCATTTGGTCATAATTATTTTAAAAGGAGATCACCCATTACCGATCACTTAAGCAATTTGGGCCATGTGCAGCATGGAGAAGGTTGGAGAAAATTTTCCCCCATCTATACAAATATAGATGAAGAGGATTTCCCCATATTTTTTCCAAACTTTCATTCTCAAAAATGAAATTACTATGAATTTTATTTTGTGAAGATTTTGTTTGTCCCATTCTCAATATATTGGCAAACCCATTTCCAACCATAGGATGGTTATGAAACCAATGTAAGTGATCATTGTGACTTTCAATGTACATGTTGTGATCATTGTAGGCTTTCAATGTATACCTTGTGGATATTTCTACTGCTCTTGCTAGTCATGTTGTATGTGAGCTATCACCTATACGAGAGCTAATTGAAAATTGAGTAGCCTAAGTGACAATGGAAAGCTGGTTGAAAATGGGTGATCTCATTTAAGACATAAGGTTTTGTCTTCGGTCATGTAAGACACCTTGCTCTAAGACCTTTTTGAAAATAACGTGTCCTCAACCTTCATGCTTTGCCTTCAAGTATGGGGCACCTTATTTTCAAAAAAGGTAGGAGAGCAAGTGCTTTATCCTATAAAAATTGTTGTGTCTATATTTGCAGAGTTAGAGCATGCCTTGCAATTGGCCAAATTATGCCTTATGATAGGAAAAATAGTGGGCATGGAAGTTTAGGAGCCAAAAAACAATCCTTGCAACCTACTACATGACTCACTATTTTTTGTGGCCTCATCCAATTTTTGGCTTTTGTTTTCAATATTTGTTTTGATTTTTTTTGTGGCCTCATCCAATTTTTGGCTTTTGTTTTCAATATCTGTTTTGATTTCAAAGGGTCCCCTAGCCTCTCTATCAAGTCATTTATTGCTCATTGATTCTATTTTTGTTCTCATCCCAAAGAAGTGGAGCTTTTCAACCACTTTTCTGGACTTATTGTTCATAGAGTGATGTGTCACATCAAGTTCTTGGAAACCACAAGGAAAATCCAAATTCATTTCTCCTCAAATCCAAAAGTGGCCCTTGAAATTGGACTTGGAGGGACTCAAAATGTCCAAGTTTACAAGGTATGATCTTACACCTTACAATATGCATGTAATGATGATTGTTTCCAAAGGACGTAGAGTGAACTTCCATGTAAGAAAAACATCCAAATTTTGCAAAAAAGACAAAGAAGTTTTAGAATTCTATATAGTAGTGTGCAATGTTTGCAAGGAAAGAAACAAAATTGTTGGCTAGCAAAATTTTAAAGAGATGCCTATAAAAAGTAGAAGAGGCAACTTCGCAACTTCAGAAAAAATAATTTTCACATTGGACTTAAATGTTTGGTTGCTTCTAGACAACACTACTCTTAAAATGTAATTGCTCCCTCATCACACCTACTCATACAAAAGTGTAAAATTTATGGAAGTTGGTAAAAACAATTTTGATTTCCAATTCCAAGTGTGCATGGAAGTCCATCCTCAGCCTAAGGCAAGTGTCGAGGGAAGTTCCAAGGAAACAATCTTCATCAAGCATACAGACCTCCCCCATTCAATTGAGATTTTTCATCCAAAATTTGGATGGATTATAGAATTTTACATCTGAGAAGGGATTCCAAAATGTATCCTTATACACTTGGCAATGGTTGTCTCATAATCTTTTCTTTTGGCACTGTGGTGTTCCCCTTCAAGACCTTTAATTGAATACCACTGAACTAAATTTGACAATAGAGCCATTAAGGGATGTTATATATATATATATATATATATATATATATATATATATATATATATATATATATATATATATATATATATAGCATCCCTCACAACACCCATGTATCAGCATGTTATTTTCCAGAACAAGGGTCGCGTTTCTCCTTACCCAATCCGATTAACTAAATAATTTAACACAGTTCAAATCTAAATAAGTCGGAGCGTTTGCGTACTTATTCAAGAATTGCCACTCTGGAGCCTCTGACAAAGTCCATGGAGAAGAAGGCAGGACCTACAGTAGGACATGCGATTCCCCAGGTAACTTACAGATAAGGAGACAAGGAGACTTACAGGTTGAACTTGTGTCCGCATCACAAAACTCTGATAAATGCACGTTCACTTTGAGAAGGAAGCCTGAGTTCCCGAAAAGTTACACATTAAGACTGGAAAAAGTACGTGCCTCTATAGTTTCCAGGCCATTGTTAATAGAATAAAACCTCCGTCATATCACCCTCTCTATAATGAATATGGAAAGGCAAATTAAGATGGCCCCCCACAGGCAAAATGAACACCTAAAACGAGTCATGACCTAGGAGCTACTGAAATGAGTTGGAATGTCAGCTTGATTAAAATCGCTCTCCAAATCGAACAAAAAGCGCACCAGAGCCAGCATTACAGTCTCTGGCGTATTCAGCCCTGATGGATCCCAGTTTCACACCTACTCCATATGAAGCTCCCTTTCCTGCACGCCTGAAAAATTCTGTGGGGTTGCCTCGCACGTCCTTGGAGCTTCCAAGGTCGGTTCCGTACTCAAAAAAGCCGTAAGTATGAGTTCTCTTCACTGGGACTCGCAATTCAAGAGCCATCTGCAGGAATGCAGAGAACAACATTAACATGATTAGTACAGCTCCCAGTACAGCCACATAAGTCCATTGAGGTACAATGAATACACACTATTCATGGCATTGGTGTAATTTCACAATTGGCGCAATTGGAAAAGGGCTCTCAACTAGAAACCGGAGTGGATTGAAGACTTTACCTCAAGGAAGTTTCGGGCGGCACCAAGTTCACCCATATTGTATCCACGGACAGAGTAAGGGCCACCCAAAGTAAAAGCATCGTAGCTTGCCAGGTCTCCTACACAGCCTCCGTATCTGCCATGGACAACTCCAACCAGAGGAGGCTTCTCAGGATCCAGCTTATCTTCTGGTTGCAGCTGGATGAACTTGGTCACTGTCAGTTGATGTCGGTTAAATAAGGGAAACTTGCTGCCGACGCCGAGACCTTGGTCTACCTGAAATTGGAGGCACATGGATGAGGAAAAAATTTCTCTAGAGGAACAATGTTGTGATCTGTCACTACCTAGGAACATCAAATAACAGCTTCATCTTCACCACTGAATAAGCCACAAACACAATGAAATACGGACCTGAAAAATATGGCGATCACCAATAGGTGTACCGTTGACGAATTGTGTATTGTCATGAGTTAGATTGGCTTGTACAAACGCTACTCTGTCAATGCCTGTATCACTGTGTGTAGTTGGAGGGCCATCACTAGTCAGAGCCCCACTTGGTAAAGTGCGTGCGCCATGAACACAGATAGCACTCGTCTCATCCCTGGTCGTTACTTCTTCTAAAACCAGACCATAGGTGAACTTACTCTGCCGTGTGAAGCACTGCAAGAAAAAGAAAAGTAGTCAGACCTGAGTAGTTTCAAAAGTGCTTCACTTTCAGGTTTGTTTGAGACCGAGGATCTATTAAATTACCCGAAGACGACAAAAAATGGAAACATTCTTAGGACAGAAAATTGATGCAAACCTCGGTCAAGTTTGCTTTAAATCCTGCACGATCCACCCATACAGATGGCACCTCCTCCACCCCAGGACCACCTGTGAAAACAGCACTTAGTTTCCGGCTGTTAAAGCAGCTAGCGCGGAACGTGCGGTTGCGAGGATCATCGACTCCGTCCACATATGGATGAACATATTCCGCCTTAAATCCAAGGTCATCCTGCATTTAGACATCCAGAATTTGGAAGTCAACGTCCTCTTCTGTAGCGATAACAGTAAGCCCGACTCTCCAAGGTGAAATCAACCTACTTTGCCCTGTGACTACGAGGAATATGAGTAGCAGGTTTAATGAGGCCCATGAGAGGCCCAGTACCTGAGGGTTGAAGAGGTTGTTGGACGTCACAACACCTAGAATAGAGCGATTTAACCCTTGTAGATTACGATGCTCAAATGTGACACTCCCAGCAGGTTGAATTGTCGACTGCAAAAATGACAATGCTTTAAGTTGTCTTGAAAAACAGCAAGGACCAACTCATCTAGGACGAGCATGAGTTAAAGAGCATCAAGTGCGATATTTCTAGTCCATATAGTGAGTAACCTTTTCAAATGCTGAGGAAAACTATTCAATAGTTAGTGAATGATATCCACATGTATAGGAGTCTCAATCGAGAGAAACGTAAAGTTAAGGCATTTATGAATGCAGGAAAAAATCATTACCAAGGTAGGTCGTCCACTCTGGCCAGGGACAATACTCCACTCAGTGCTAACTTCCGCTGTCTTCTGCTCCAGCTCCTTCAACTTAACCTCAACTACAATACCACCATCGTTTTCTTCATCCGGACGGGGGTTGACTTCTATGTTTGAGAACAACGCTAGAGCATTGACATTCCTCAGTGCCTTCTTGCCGGCTTCAATATTAAAAATTTGACCTGATTTCAGCTGCACAGTGTAGAACAGTCATAGTTGACTTAGCAAAGAGTTAAGAATAGCTTGTCGCAAAAAAACCAAATCGACTACCCAAAAGAAAGTGACCAGTATAATTAGATTCGTATTAAACATACTCATTAATATAGATGTTGTGACGCTTGCATTCAACGATAAGCAGCATGTAATTGAGTACTTACTTGATCGGGCAGCTCCCGTTGAATGATCACTTCTTGAGTGTGACCTACAGATGGGAAGCCCATTTTGTCTTGAAACTGTATCTGCACTTTAGTGATGTCCCCTTCCACTACTTCACATACGACCTCATTTGTATTCAAGTTTCCAAAGTTAACCACCTGGGCACATGCGTAGCCTTCATCATGATACCACTTCTGTACCCTGTCTCGAATGCGCTGAAGCATGCGAGCAGTAACGCGTGTTTCTCCACGAAGCCAACCAGAAATCTCGCGCTGAAAGGACATCAGGAGTTAGAACAGGATAAAATAGCTCTTCATTACCTCTTGCTAGGAGATTAGAGAAAAGAGGTACGGTTCAAACAAACGTAATAAAATAAGGAGAACGCATGAGCATATCAATATTAAATATCTTACCTCCACGCTCTTGGGAAGCATGCAAGGGCGAGCTTTCCTGAGCCTGTTCTTGTACTCCTCTTCCTGTGATTTTGCAAGTTCCTCTCGCTGTTGATCCGACATTTTCTCATCACCCTCAGGGACCCTACTTTGGGCCAACAACCCGACGTTCACACACCTGAACGAGTCGGCAGGTTGCCACTGGCTCTCAATGAATGAGATTTCCATTTTCACGCTTCCATCAAGTTGAGTAACCCCTTCCATCTCTACACTTTGAAACATCCCACAGTTCATCAGATTCTCTACCTCTGCCTCCAACTGAGCTTTACTTGCTACGCCACCGGCTCTCAAGGTAACGAGTTCGTAAAATGCATCTTTGGCATTCACAGGTTGCTTTGTGCGCTTATCCACAAGCTCCACTTCGGAAACCTTGTACCGCTTGGATGGGTTGAGCTTACTAAGTGGCACCGTACGACCAACCTGCAGGCCGTGAGGATCAAAGGCAGCACCGCCTTCTTCTTCATTCCTTGAATCTGCCCAAGCAAAGTTGTTCAGCCAGAATCTCCAGCCTCCTCCACCACCGCCTCCGCCACCTCCGCCAGAGATGAAACCACCAAAGCCCCCTCCTTCCCCACCAGAGAGTGCCAAGATAGTCCCAGTACTAAGACCTGCTACTGCACCAGCTGCGACCAAGGCAGCTTGCCTCCAATCTAACGAATGCCCTTCTTCACTAGTGTTTGCGTTTAAATCTTCAGCTGCAGATAGTTTCAAACCCTCAGAATTTTGGTACTCGCATAGATGATTTGGCAAAGTAAGAATACACACCAGGAGAATCACCAATGCATGTGAAGAGAATTACCAACACAGGATTCAATTAAAGACCAAAAACCGGAGCTCACACAGACTGGGAAAATCAACAATTGAAAAAATGCAGCTAACTGTGTTAACCCTAACCTAGCCTTCTCGTGTCAACCACTTACATGGATCAGACGAAGAGTCCGCTAAAGCAGACACTGGAGTTTGACGGCTGTGGGGAACTCTTCCAGCTTGCTGAGGAGCAAACGACGAAAAGACGTCATTCTGGGATTGTAGGGAACCTCCTGTTAAACTTCTCCTGCTTATCAAGCAAGCTGTTGGCGTTGATGGTACTGACCTGTGAGACGCACAATTTGATTATAAGTAAAGTCTCGTCTGAAAGACTGAAACGGTAAGAAAATAACACATATATCTATGAGTGGACTTGATATGAAACAGCAATAATCAAACTCAAAAGAAAACGTCCGTTTTTCAACCTGTTATTATACCATTTGAAAATGCAATCCTCGATGCACATTGAATGACAAATATCATCCAGAGTCAAGTGACACTAAACTTCTGACCTTCACATAGTCCGAAGACAAAGTAATGCAACTTCACTTGCCCTTGACCAAACGTAACGAGTTAAAAAATACATAATGTCCTTAAACCCTTGCTCGCAAAGATAAATCCCTAACTTCAGTCTCACACGACAGGGACTAAACCTAGTTCAAAAACCCAACCTTCAATACTAAAAATGAAATAATCTAGCGTCAATGGAAAACATCCGCAAGGTTGATGACGAGAATAGGTTAAAGAAAGAACTTGCAATCTACGAGAGATTGGATCAAGAAACAAGTAAGGTTCCAATCTTGAAAAGAGCGACTGAGGAATTATCAAACATTACGCAGAACCAAATTCGGAATAGAAACCGGGGATTCATGTTTTAGACCGAAAGTCGTGATACTAAAGCCATTTGCATAGGCAATCCTCAGTCGACATTGGATGTGATAAATCTCGTCTCCAAGTCAAAAGCATCCAGAGTCATGCGACACTACACCTCCTCATAGCCCGAAGACAGCGTACTCCAACTTCACTTGCCATTAACTAAATATAATAGGTAAAAAAACCGCGAGCTTCTTAAACCCTCAATTCCAAAGCCAAACCCCTAATTCCAGTTCTACACAGCACTGACCAAACCTAGTTGGAAAATCCAAGTTCCAATACTAAAACAAAACCCTGTATCTCCAATACTAAAATGTCATCACGTAGCGTCAATCAAAAACATTCGATGACAAGCAAGAAGTTGCAACCTCAAAAAGAGATTGAACCAAGAACGAGGTCAACTTCCCGTTTCCGAATCTCAAAAGAAGCTTCCCGAGAATCATCGAACATTGCAAAACACCAGAATTCGGAACAGCAACCAAATTCAACGCCAGAATCCAAATTCAAAGCGCTCCAACGAATGCGGCAAACGAGATGGAATTTTACTCAACAAGAATTCCAAGAACAAAATCTTCCATCTTCGAAACAAATGCCAAGCCAGGTAAGTAATGTGCCAGATTGAGCTGTGAGTACCTCTTTGCGGAGCCCTGACGATGCGCAGCGACGGTAGAGTGAGGCGACGGCACGGCCAAGTGCAGCACGGCGTCCATAGCTGCGGGAATGAACGCTGAGCTGCGTGGAAGTGGCGAGAATGTCTAGAGGATTGGGTTTGGGTTATGGCTATGGCGGAACTCGCAGCAGCACCTCAGCGGTGATGAGAAGAAAACATGCAATGCGCTCCAGGATAGGGTTCCTCGTTACTGCGATGGTCTCCGCACTTGGGATGAAAACGATGAACTTGGATGAAAATCATGACCTTTGGATGGATGTACGCGGTTGGATGGATAGGATGAGGTAATCGTGCCAAGTGGAATGAGAACAGGGACTTTTCACTTCATTCCACCCTTAACCCCTAAAGGACCAGGGGTGTTTGAGTATAGCTCTTGTTTTCTTGACTAGCTCTTGTAACAAGCATAATTTTTCAGTAGTGGGGAATAATTTTGATGATGGCCACCCTTAAAATGAAAGAAGATTCATGTAGCTTTCCTACGAGAAAAAGATTGACGAAATCGCACAATTTTTGAGAAAGTGTCACCATTGATAAGATTGATGAAAAATGTTTGGTTAGGCGGTACTTTTTACATACGTTACAATCGGAATGCTCAAAAGTGGTCCAAAAATTCTTATTCTTTTCCTACATGTACATATCATCATGGTTTTGATGTGCATTTTTTTCAAATCATTTCAAGGTATGGAAAAAACGATATGAGGATGTAAAGTGACGGCCTAGAGCACCTTCTCCATTCTCAAAAAATTCACCAAAACTTGCAAACTTAATCATTTCTTGATTGGATTGCATCGACAGATTCAACGAAAAAAATCATCTAGGATCTCTTTGTTGTTCACAAATTGTTGTTCATATTTCAAATATTCTATAAAATAATATAGTTGTAGAAGCCACCTAGTGGCCTTGAAGTCCTTTAGAGGTTAAGCCCTTGAAGTAGGAGGTCCTAAAATGGACCAAGTTTAAAATGGTAACGCTTAGGTACATTTTGCATCCTTCATTGCACCATCAATGTACAATTTGTGTACATTTTAGGAGGTGGTCCAATTTAGAGACCATTGCATTTCAACTTCAAAAATTTGTAACTATTGTTTCCAATGAAGTAATTTGTTGTTTTTTCAAAATCTAATCATATAGATTTTTAAAGAGATTGCTTACTAGTAAGCATACCAATTTTGAGTGCCAAAATGGCATAGGAGTTGTGAGATTACAACAAGAAAAATGTATATTTTCTATTTTTAGTATAATACCTCCTCTCCCACAATGTTTCAAAAATTTGCACATAAAAGTTTTTTGGGATAAGAGGTGACATGAACAACTACAAATAGTGCTAATGCACTAAAATACACTTTCAAAATCTTAATTTCACATAAAAAGCTATCAAACTCATTACACAATCCACCTTGCAGTAGTTGTAATGCAATTTCAAAAAAATAGAGATCGCAAATAACACCAAATTAACACTTGCATGTTTAAATTTTCAACAATGAAAATCATGAAAACACTTTATTCTTTCAATGGGACCATTTTCAAAACAAACGGTTATGTTTAATTTTAGATCTCAAATCAAGCAAAATTGGCAAACTTTGCTCAAAGCTGGGAGATGAAGTAAAACTTGCAAGCTTTAATTTTCACTAATGGTACAAACATGCTTTTGAGGACCTCTCAAAAATCAAATATCTAACATTTTCAGTGAAAAATGAAAGATTCCAATAGTGAAAGCTCAAAATTGTCTGTAAAAGAATTTGAAAAGCAGTCAAAGAATTTTAACTACCCACATCAAAATAAGCCTAAAATTTTAGATTGATTATATATGGCCGGTTGGGCATTTAGGGGGTTAAGGGAAGCCAACCTATTTGTATCACATTTTAGTTGAACCAATTATGCCACTATATTCTAATAGTAAATATATCAAATTGATATATTCTTGGAAAATGTCAATATATACTATAGATACATAGAGGCACCAATAGACTCAACTAAATTGTTGCTTAACTCCTTAAGGCCCAAGGCCTAGTATTCACATAATTGGCTAAAATTCACCCCATTGCTACTTAAAATTTTCAGTAGCTATATGTACATTGGAGAAAATCCTTGAAAAAATTAGAATTTAGCCAAAACTGCAACAAACAATAGCATTTGATAGCCAATTTGCAACTTCCTCCACATTAGAATTAGCATTTGTTTAGTCAGTTTTGTATTATAGTTCTTCCAATAATCCTTTACAACTTGCAAAATTCTTTCCTTTCTATTTATTTAACACTATTCACTATCAAGGTAGCCAAAGTTGATGCCTATTTGTCTTTAAGGTAGCATACTGCACAAAATTCCACAAACTAATTTTAGGATCACTGCCAAGGTATTATTGTGTCAAAAAACACTCAAAGGTGTCATTTCTGTTGCATTCACCTAAGAAAACAAAATATTCATTTTTCAAAATCTAATCATAGGATCTTGTAATTTTCTTGTCTGAAATCATATGGTAAAAATTTCATGAAGTTTGACCACACATATTAAAAATATTAGCATTCAAAGTTGGAAAAACAATTTTTTTTGAACATTGGTCTACAATTTTAGATGACTTTGATTGCCATTTGTGGAAAAATTTGCACTATGGACTTTGAATTTTAAATTTTTGTATTGAAGAATTGAGTTGAAAGTCTAGGAATTTTTTTTTAAAACACACACTTAATTTTCATTATTTAAGAGACTAATTAGTAGATGCAAATTTAAGATTGAAAAAAACTAAATCATTAATAGCTGTAAGATGAGATCAAAACACAATAATCTCAACGATGAGATTGTTTTAGAAAAAAAAAATTAACCTTGTTACACAATTTTTTTTTAAACTATAGAAATTACATTTAGAAATGAATCCTATATTATTTTTTCAAGTACATGCTTAAATTGCACAAAAAACAAGGTTGTTCATAACTTTCACAACACTAATCCAAATGAAATGAATCAAAGGTTCACATGTAAGCAAAATATAATCTATACAAAAAAAAAAAAATTAATTTCAAGTTTTTGTGGATTTCTTGTTTTGCTCGCCAACTAAAAATTTGGGCTTTTTGTGGTATAACTTTTGCTCCCGGGCATTGATTGAAATAAAAAATTATATTCCCACTAAGCTAATAAGTTTTTCTATGTTACAAGAAAGTTTCAAAAAGTTTCACAAAAAATTGAGGTCATAGGAACCTACCCAAAATCTTAGGAGGGACACTGACAAAAAACACATAAACTATGTGCAATAAAATATAAGGTCCAATATATTCATTCTAAGTAAAATTTGTAAAAAAATTACATGTAATATAGGGTGCTTTGAGAGTGAAAAATATGAATATATGTAATATAACATAGACAAAAAAACATGGAATTATATAAGCAATACACCTAAAATAGCACAACAAAAAAGGCTTAGTGGTGAGTAAATACAATAGGATGCTAAATGCTAACATGTCACTGGATCTCAATTATAGAAAATAGATGAAAAGTGGTGCTTTTCTGTCTGAAATATGGAGATGAATGACAGACAATAATGGGTTGCAAATTATGTATCGAGTATCTAGAGTGCAATTCCATTTCGTGTAGTTGAGGGTTTCCAATGTACGCTTTAGATTTCCATGTGAGGAAAAATAATAATCACCGCACATTTTTTAATTGTTGCTTGCTTTGTTGGTGTGTTTGTAGTTTAGTTCTTTCTATGAGATTAAGTTTTGGAGGCTGTTTTGAAACATTTGTTGGCTATTGCGTGTCCACATGTTTACGATTAATCTCTCCAAAGAAAGTACACGCTACAACTCCAAGGCAAAGTTTACACGCTACAACTCCAAGGCAAAGTTTAGGTCATCGTAATTTTTTCAGTCTAAATAAATGATGACATTGCTGTTGTTTGAGATTTTCACTTACGGATCCTAGTTTGAATAAGAAATATTTGGTTAGAGTTCCAGAATGTGAGTTCTTCATCTCAGGTCACAAATGCTACTTTCTACCACTCTTTGAACTTGTAGGAACTAGAGAGATGCCCTTGAACAGATGGTAGAAGGAACATCATATTGCTTTGCTTAATGGAAGGTGGTGCAAGAATCCCAATCACACTAGTGTTTAGTGAAGGAGATGACTCACCCTTTGTTTCGATAAAACCACAATGTTTTACCAAATTCATGGATGTTGAAGACCCTATTCCCAACCATGACCTTTGTCTAATGCCATTGGAACAACTATTAGAGGTGTAGCTAAGCCAATTGTAGAACGTGTTGGGAGCCTTTAATTAAAAACAAGAAGTTGTATGTGCTTGCTAGATCGAAGTTGGAAGCCACAACTTCAATGTGGGGCTCTCGAGACATAGAGGTGGATGTTGGGAGTTCCTAAACTTCCTTAGTCTTATTTCTTTGGGTTCATAGGGGTGTTTGGTGTCCCCTTGTTCTTGTCCAAAGTTTGTTTTCTGTTGATCTACATTTCTGCCAAATTCAAGTGCAGTGTTGTAGATATGAAGACCTGCGTGGCACTTGATGCATTTGGCTTTGAATGTGGTATTTAGATTCAAGGTTGTTTGTGGGAATTCATGCAATCTTTTCTAGTTGTTTTTTTATCCATGTAGTCAATGAGTGCAGATGTTCTTGTTCCACTATCTCATTTGTGCTTGCCATTGCACTAATCCTTACACATCTTTTGCAAATTTTTAGAGAACTTCACAACGTTGGAGATGCTGTCTTTCCTTTGCCATTTTTTTCTTTTTTGTCTATTCTAGCAAATCTTGATCATAGTTTTTAGTATGTTGTAGGTGCTCCAGAAATTTCCAGTTGACTATAGTGCGTAGGGGGGGAGGTCAGAACAGGGTTTGTGGGATGTTTGCTAATATGATATATACAAGTATAGATGATGCATAACGCCATTGTCAGTTAATATTAGGATTGGTTCATTGTATTTTTGAATGCAAAATTATTATGATCGTGGTTATTGTTTCTATTTCCACTTGTATATAAGTAATCCTTATATTTGACTTAGTTTGTCCTTGTTGCCTTTGTTTGCTACTATTTTCTTTTCTTCTTTTTCTATACATATGAATGCAACATGGCTTGTAGAGTTGTAATTTATTATTGTTTGACCCCTAAAGGACTATGGCTATGTTTTCACCAAAAACGCTCAAAAACTGTCATTTCTAGTACAAGCACCAAACTTTAGAAAAACAACATTTTTGAACACATGTAATTGTAGGATCTTGTAGTACATTGGTTTGAAATGATCTGGAATAAAATTCAAAAATTTCCACCATTCAAACTGCAAGATATTTGCATTTGAAGTGACAAAAATCCTTTTGGGGGTCTTGCAAAAAAACGACTAGCTACATCTCACAAGGTCACATTTGTATGAAAAAATGTCTAAAATGGTGGTGATTTTTTGGATTCATTCTTTAGGGCAAGTTGGCTACATGCTTGAAAATTTGGAGATTATTTGGAATTGTACAACATATAGGAAAAAAATAGTAATTAGAAGGAATTAGAAAATGATTTTAAAGTACAAAATTGTTAAGAATTTTGTTATGGAACTGAAAAATGCCAATTCCAATGGTTGTAATGTTGTAATAAAAAATCTACACCTAGTATTTTTATCTATTTTAAAAAAATGAAAATTAAGTAAAATAAAGGACTTCAAAGTGTATTTTAGAGTAGAGAATCCATATTTGTTTGGAAACTAAAACTCCTCATAACTTTTGCCTCATTGATCAAAATGGGATTATTCAAATTTTTCCATGTATATATAAATCTTGAAAATCAATTTCAAATTTTTGTTTCTAAAAAAAGAAATTTTTTTAATCTACCTGGACTGCCCATATGGGAAAAAAAATAGCATATTAGGCCATAACTTTTTACTCACATTTTTAAATGTCATGGAATTTAGTGCATATAAAAGATATTCCTTGTTCCCACCTTCTATTAAAGTTCCAGGCTAAAATATGCAAATCTCTAGTCACATGTACCTGCCCAAATTTCTATGTTGCCAAAAAACGAATGCATGTCTTTTAGGGGTTAAGGACTAAGTTGTATATTGAGATTTCTAATTTGTTCATGGTTTCTGTAATCTCTTTATGTATAGGTGACTATTTGATCCAATTATTTTTTGTTTAGTACTATAGTTTTGTATACCCCTAAATTGTTTGAGCAGAACATGCTCAATGCATTTTGTTGAAATTCTACACCTTTGTCTACAAATAAGCTGAATGTGGCAAAAAATTATATATAAGTACAATAAGGTACCTTTAAATTCTCCTCCCCAATGAATTATAAATACTAGTAAGGTATCCAAAAATACTAATATATATTTTTATTTAGAAAAATAGCATGCCTTATAATCCATTCTACAAGGTAAATAGACACCCATTAAATAGGACGTTATTGTAGGTGTATGCAAATTCTACAAAGGAGCGTCCCTTACCTCCCCCCGAGCCCAAAATCCATTTTGTTCCTTGAAGGGACAATGAACCTTTAGAGGTTAAATAGAATGACATATCTAATTTGTCGTGTAAATAATATTTTCTCACTTGACAACAATGTCTTTCTTTCCTTCTTGTAGTATCTATCTTGAGTGGAAAGACAAAATTTCAACTTCTAGATTGTTGCTAGTACTTGTAGTAGTAGTAGAGGAGTTCCATATGATTCCAACGCTTCAAAAAACGCAAAATTTGAGTGATTTTTGAGAAAGTTATAGGATTTTGAAGTTTGTTGGAGTTTTTGCGATGAGTCCCTGAAGTGAAGCACCGCGTTTTGGAAATCTACGTTTTTTGAAGATTTTTTGAAATCTAGGAATTTTGTACATTTTCTGAAACCTAATAAATTTGTAGACTCTGAAATCTAGGATTTGGAAAGATTTATGAAATATACCTCTATTGTACATTTTGCAAAATATATAATCTTTTAAATATGTAGATTTAGGTTTCTCTTTGTTAAAATTTTTTTTTTAAAAAGATGCAAACTTTGAAATTCAATTTTAAGGGCATTTTAGTTCGGATTTGAGTAAAGTTTGTGCATATTTTATGTGAAATTTGCCAAGGAATACAATGGTGTTATTGGTTTGACATTTGAACTTGATATTCAGCCTAAAATAGTGTTTTTCAAGGGTTGAATGGTGTTTTTCAACATTAAGTTTCCAAAATTTTCAAGAATTTTAGGTTTGGGAGACTAGTTGGACACTTTCAAGTCTCTACTTTTTGTTAATAACACAGGATTGGCGTCTCGTGATCATCCATTGCAGGCATTTGGATTATTAGGAATTGTCAATCCTGTATCAGTAACAAATGGTAAACATTTGAAGTGAGAAAAAAAAACTATTTTTCAATTGTGTGAAACAAGGTCAACAAACTTCAAGCCCTCTTGGAATAAATTTTTTGCTCTTGATAAATTTGAGTTTCTCCACCATTGAGTTCTAAATTTTTTTAGAGGTACACTCATGAAGAATTTGAGACACAAATATGGAGTCTAGCTTACTCTAGACCTCCCTACAATGCAAGGAGGTTAAGTGAATTAGCAATACACTAGTCATTTTTTCATGAATTTCTAATGTAGTGAAAATTTTTTAATCTGAAATCCAAATAGTAAAAAATTAGAGACAAATATTTGGAATATGTATGAAAATTTTCAAGAACTTTGACTTCTTTGATTGCAAGATAGAAGGGCTTGAAGTTATAAGGATTTCTTTTTTTTTAACTACCTTGACATAGCTAATAAAGTTTGACTCCTCCTAGAATGTAATTTGAGAACTAAAACCCCTAAAGTCTCAAGTCTCAGCAAAGGGCTCTTGAAGGTCAAAGCAAATACCTATGATCCTGCTATGATCAAGATTTTTTGAATTTTTTTTTAAAGTAGGAAAATGTATTAGCTTGGGGGGAATATAAATTTTATTTTGATTGATACCTTTGAGCAAAGTTACACCACAATAAGCTCGATACAAGCAAGGGTGGGCAACAAAAAAAAACAGAAAAAAATTGGGATAATTAAAAGAATTTAATTTCTTATAGATTATATTTTTGTCTATATGGAAAGTTTTTATTCATTCCATTTGGATAAGTGATGTGGAAGTTATGAAGCTTCTTGTTTTGCAAGCAATTTTGACAAATTCTTGAAAAAAAAATATTGGGTCTATTTTTTAACTCAATTTTAACAATTTTTTTCCAAAAGAAGTTGTATATATTTTTTTTTTATTTTTAGAAAAATCTCATTGTTGGAATTAGTATATTTCAATTCCATCTTAGAGCTATCAACAATTTACTTTTTCCTTCTATCTTGTACCTACTTTGACTTAACATATTTTTCAAAAATGAAAATCATGGGAGGAGAATGATTTTTCCTAAACTTTTGATTCAATTCTTCAACCTAAATATTTTCTTAACTTACAATCTATAGTACAAAATTTTGAAGTTAAAAAGATTCAAAGCCCGTTATAATCTAGTCATACTAAGAGTAAAAAAACTTGTTTTCATTACTTCAAACGCTTATATTTTGTGATTGATACGATCAAAGTTTCTGAAATTTCTTCCAAACTAGTCTAGGTGCAATATCCTACAATTGGATATGCAAAAAAAAAATTAAATTCTTGTTATTTGCATTGGATTGACAATTTTAAATGTTTTTTTGACAAAAAAATAACCTTGGGACTTTAGGGTTAAAACATTCACACCTTGTTACTAAGAGGGCATAACATACATTCAAAGTGTATGAAGAACACACTGGGCACTTTCAAATGCTATCAAAAAGTTGTTCTTTCACGTCAAAGAACAACTCTTTGATAGCCCACAAAATCTAAATAGAGTCAATTCTATTGCATTTTATTTTAATTGATTAATTATATATTCACATGACATATTTGGTGTTTAAGAGCATCATTCTTCATTGTGAAAAAGGTCATTAACTTATAAACAATGTGGAGGATGTTTTCTAGTCAATAAGTGACAAATAATCTTTGCATGTAGGATAGAAGTGCAACTATTCAGCTTCCAAATTTTGTGTAAAAATGGAAGGTCTTCTACAATAGTTTGTCTTCTAATGAATATTTTTTCATTTTTTTAAGCCAACAATTCACATGGTATCAAAATATATGATTTCCGTAGTGACTAGCTTGTTTTCTTAAGGGTTAAAGTGGGCACCTTCAAATGCGTCACGGACCCTAAACCACCATCTTCACTCTATGTACATCTCCAAAATCAATTATGTACCTACATAGAAGAAAGTGTTTTAGAACCAAACTTTGTTCCATCATATTAACTTTTGCATAATATGTGCATCTCTCACATTCCTTGATGCGTTGGAACCTCCTTTCAAGTGCCAACAAGTAAATATGAAAATTTGAACAATCTATTATTAGTAATTAGGCACACAACCAAAAAGTGGTGGTTTAGGGGGTACCCATCTTAGATGGGGTGAAAGTTCCAACATATATATGATTGTTGAGGTAAAGAATACCTAGCTCTGGACTAGATCCACTGTTTGACTTTGTATTACAATGCCAATACACAATTTACATTGAGGTAGCTTTAACAATGGAAACAAGAAGTTGGAGGGTTTTTCAATTAGAGGGAGTCACAATTAGTTGTGGCTAGTGAGAATTCTTTCCCTAAGTTTGGAGAAACTGTACTTGCCCGTTGAACCAAGTAAGAAATCTTCACCAAATTCATTGAAGGAGCAACAAGTGTCCATTTGCAACATTCCACGTGGATAGTTTCAATGAGTTTATAGACAAACACAGGGAAGGCTTCGTAACTATGACAGCCCTATTAAGGTAGACCAACCCATTTTCATTTCAACTACCTAATTCCTTCATCATACTTTTGGTCACGATTTTGTCCCAAAAAATCATCCAAATCCATTCATTTTTTGACAAAGTCACTATATTAATGTCAACAAGGGATAATGTGTCAACCCTTTATTGGTAAACACTTGGATACATGGGAGAGCAATTATAGGATTGTTTATTGGATGTTCATGACTCCATTCTATGAATGATTTTGTATTTCAGAAATTCATAGAAACTACAATTTTAATCAAAAAATCATATCTCCACTTGGATTTGATTCGTGAAACAATCGCTCACCTCTGGAAAATATGTGTCAAGATATTCAGATTGCTAGTTGGCATGGTGATAGGCTTGTCTACCTCATGCGAAGTTTGAGCGTTTCACCTTTACCGTGCACCGGTGCAGATGCTCTTACGCACCCCCTCCCCCCTACCGTGTTTAAGCACAGCCCGTTCCCGTTGAAAGCTCCAGAAATCTGTTGACAAGAGCGTCCCTGCAGCTGCGGTGAATTTCTGATCCCGGTGGACGCAGAAGTGCAAATCCACTACATTGGAGATCGTAAAAAGTTCGTTTGAAATCTCAGCACGCTCATCAATTTAAGATCGATTTTCACATTTCCCCTGCCAAGGGATGCTCATGCTCTGTCCCCGCATTTAGGGTTTTGCAGTGAAGCAGGTGAGGGTTGGAGGTTTGGCATTGACCTTTCTTGCTGTTGCGTTAATTCCTTTGTGCAATTATGATGTTACAGTAATGGAAAGCGTCTAAAGTTGTGACCGGGAGCAGGTGGAACTGAACTGGTTTGGTTTGGTTTGGTTTGGTTTGGTTTGTTAGGGTTTCGTGGGGAGTGGACGCTGGAGTCGGATTGATAGAGATGGCGTTTGCAGCGACGCGCGTGATGGAAGTGGTAATTAAAAGGTCCGGGGGGTTGGTATGGAAGAACTGGCCCATGAATCATACGCGGCGCGCCAATGCCAAGAAGCGGCACGTGCGTTTGCAGCAGGTATGTCGGTTTCGTTGCTAGCGTCTTTTGATCTCTTGCTTTGCATGAAGGAACCTCCAAATTGGTGCGCAGCTCTTTAAAGAAGTTTTGGCTTTCTTGAACCTAATTGCAGCTGTTTCAAGCGTGCGATTTTTGTTGTTTGCGTATTTGTATGTGATCATTTTAGTCTTGGTTTTGTAGCATTGTTAGCTTTGCTCTGTAAATGACTGCTTGACGAGGCATTCATTCGTCTGGAAGTTGCCCTAATTTGGACTCTGAATTGCGTCAGACTGAGGTTTTCCCTGAGGATGGCTTTATGTTGACGTTGGCCTCGTGGTTTTTAAAATTGTAGCCTATTTCCTTTTCAACTTCTTAACGGAACATCACCTAAAAGTGGTCTTTAAGCAGCAGAGCATAGTTACTTTTAATACGGTACCTTTAATAGACTTTTTAGTAATTGAAAGACGATTTCCAATGCATGTAAACATGAACTATCTGGATACTGTATGAATAAGTTAGAAATTTCAAAGTCTGGTCTTACATGTGTACCAAATACTGACCTTAGACTCTGCTGTTCAAATGGTGTACATTGTAGAATCAATGCCAAAACATTTAGTCGGGGTCGCTTTGGGGTATTGCTATCTTAATTGTCCATAAATTGTCGATTAGTTTCTTTACCGTGCCACCTTGTCAGCATCTCTCAATGTCAAGCCTTTCGAAGCAGTGTGAGGTCCAAAGATGTGCATGACATTTGGATTGTAGGTGGTTCGTTGTCCAGTCTTGTTTCTGCAACGATTGCTTAGTCTTCTTGTTGGACAGAATAAGCGATTGTTTTTGTTGTGGTGACTTGATTAGTTATGTCGAGATAATCTAGGATCGAGCCGTGGAAGAAATTTCAAGCTGATTGCTAGAAATGTCTCAGTGTAGTTGAAAATCACAGATTTGGGTTGATGCCACTTTTAGGCGCCGGCTTCACGGTAGGCTTTATTTCACCTCGATAGTGTTTATGTTGTCTCATACAATACTGGCTTTGTTGGAATTGCAGGTAGAGGCAGTTTTAAAAGCTTGTGCGACTGCCCCTCCTAGTGCTCAAAACAGTATCAAACAGAGGTTACCAACAGAAACCCAGGTTTCAAAGTAAGCTTTTTCTCATGGCTGCAGACAGTCATCTGGTTTTTCAAGTCATAGGATGTGGGTTGATTTGAGGTGCAAGAATAGACAATGGCAGTCGGTACTCCCTTTCTTCAAATTTCTTCAAATAGGAAGGTTAGGACCAAGTAGTCCGCATTTTTTAAAAGCGCTTTGTTAGATTCTTAGATTTGGTATACTCAGATAATATTGAGGATTAGCTTGCTCTGATCTTTCTGATCATCTAGAATCACCTTACGTAGCAATCGGTCAAATGCCTCAGGTATGGTGGTCAGTTCTGGACTATGTGGAAATTTGACACTTAAGATCTGGATAAACCCTTTCAAACAGAACTAAACTCGCTGATTTCATTGAAAGTGAACATGTTCTGACCTGGTCCTCTTGCAATGTATTACATGATTTGTTGAGTTTTAGTGTAGTCATGAAGGGTTTAGATGTTTACAGCTTCACAAAACAACTACTAATGATGCTTCTTATGCACATTGTTCATAGTGGGTCAGATGTCCCCAATTTTTGATGTTAGCTTTCTTATCAAAACTGGTAAAGGTATATTATACACAAAGATTGAATAAAACAATTGGGAGATTAGTCAATTTCTTTCTCTTCTTGTCACTGTTAAATGTACTTCTGCAATTGTGAATCCATGTGAACTTTTATATTTCCTGATGCGAACAGAGAACGAAGTGGTGTTGCCTTCAAGTGTTAATTTCAAGTTTCTAGTTCATTTTAGAAACTTGAAACTAGAACTAAGCAATATGATTAGAATGACCTGAGACTCTAAAGTTTGAAGTGGACAACCGTGCCAAGCTCAGGCAGTCAGATGCACACAAGTCACAGATGACTTAGCTGGTTGTTGTTTTCTTAATTCAACAATTGACTTGTGTGAGGACATGGCTTTCAATGTATATGCATGAATCTCTTGCAGCAAGATTCAACGTTCTTATGTTACCCCAATTGTCACCAGAGCTAGCCAAGAAATCAGTTGAATTTTGAAAAATCTGGGTACATAGAGCTGGTGTCACTCTCACTGTTTCCAGTGGGCTTTGATTTGTGACTTGAAATGATCAGATGCTTAATCTACGCCATTGTCAAAAAGAGGTTCAAGTTTATTTCCTCCTTCCATTTGAAAATACTGCACCTCAACCTGCAGTCGGTTGCATGTTGAGAGGTATTACTGTGGGAGCAAACCCATTGTTCAAAAAGTATTGGAAGACCAAGTTGCAAAGGTTGATAGCTACAGGAAGTAATTGATGCATCAAATACTGTATGTATCCCATCAGAAAGTATCTGATTTTTTTATCAGATTTGTTTGTGTTCATACCTGCACCAAGGTCCACCTCAAAGTGGTAGGGATACTTTTCAATCATCAGTAAATTTTTCTGTTTGATATGCATCAAAATTCAGTGAAGCACAGCCACAAAACATTATTCAACAAGGGAAAAAAACTCTTTAAAAAAAAGCTTTAT
This sequence comes from Antitrichia curtipendula, assembly GCA_951230915.1. Taxonomy (NCBI): domain Eukaryota; kingdom Viridiplantae; phylum Streptophyta; class Bryopsida; order Hypnales; family Leucodontaceae; genus Antitrichia; species Antitrichia curtipendula. The sequence goes on from OX579640.1 coordinate 4,651,253, forward strand.
TATGTAGCTGTTTGATGCCAAAAATCAACAAAGAAGTACATTTAAGAAGATGCAGTCAAGGAATGCGGCACACAAGCATCTACACTTGTAAATGGCATTTTTCACCAATCATTTCTTCCATGTTAGTGAATAAATTACCAATTTCTACACTAAGCGGTCCAAAGAAATCTTGCCACCATTGCTTAATAAATGTCATACATTAAATTTTCATATTATATGACACTACAATATTCTTTATGTCACTTCCAATAAGTAAATTCAATTGGGTTCTTTAATGATTTTTTATTAAAAATAAAATTGATTTGATAGTTTATTCTTCATTTTCACTCCTCTTCTTTGCCCTCTTATTTTCCCCTTCAAGCCCTTATCCACATTTTTTCCCTTTTCCCTCTTTTTTTTTAACTTATTTCTTAAAAGAATATCAACAACTAGGATTGTAGTTTGATAGAACATAAAACTTGTAACTAAGAAATACAACACACTTATTTTAAAGCTTTGGTCACTTTTAATAGTGCAAAGAAGAAAAAATCCATACTACTAATAAACATGCTAATAATTTAAGTCGCTTTTCAATGGAACATTAATAGAAAATTACTATTTTTAAATAAATTTAGTTACTACAATATAATAAAACTTGGGGGCAATTAATGTTAAGATTTAAATTCCCTTGTGTGCAAAGGGCATTTAGAAGGGGACATGAAGTAATACATATATTTTCATAGTATTCAATTTAGGAGTGTTTTGAAGAATTTTCTTGAAATACACCATAAAAATTACCAAAGTATTTTCTTAATTCATTTTCTTAGGTCTATATTTGAATTATATGTCTTTAGAAGTAATTCATATTTTTGTCCCGTTTTGTAATAAGAAGACCCTTTCTTTACTTTCACGTAGTTTAAAAGATTATTGCACAATGTACCCCCCCTAGAGTGAAACACTAAAATTTTGAATTTAAATTAATTAACAACAATAAAAATATGATTTCTTGTGCCCCCATTTTCTTTTTGGAATTAAACTACAATTCAATAGTAAAAAGTGCATTTAGGGCAAATTAACAAAATTTAAATAGCAAATAACATTAATAAATGATAAAAAAAATAAAAATAAACAATGAGCTTGTTGGAATGGCTTTCACTTTTAAAAAAAGGGGAAACAACTTCAAGAGGTTTTCTTGCCATAAATTCTAGATGAACATGAAATATAATCCATTTTTAGACAGATAGGATTTAATATGATTTCTTATCAATTTTGAGGCTTATTCACTCTTGATTTATGATGCCTAGTGTAAAGTGAATTAAACCAACTCTTCCTCCAATCTCAGTGCAATAAATGCTTTATCCATACCCCTTTGTCACTATAATAGTATAAAGCCCCAATCAATTTAAAGACGCAAGAATCCATTCACATGTTATTGTTATCATTTATTATTGATGGTGAACACAAATTCACATACCAATTAGAAATTTCCAAAAATCAGGTCAAAATGAAAAAATAAAAATAAAATTATAGTTTTGTATATTTTATTTATTTGTTTAATGTAAAATCAAGAATTAGAAATCACACACAAATTAGACTGAAGATCAGATTTTGATGTATAGAACATTCAATTGCAATAATTCTTGAAATGTACAAAATAGAATAAAACTAAATCCAACAAGCTTTATTTTGTTTGTGAAAAACTGAAAACCAAATGCAAAAAAAATAAAATTTGAATGTCACAATTGGATTTGACTACCATAGGCTACTAGTAGGTTTGACAAAAAATAATTCTATCAAAATCAAGTGAATTCAAGTCAAGAATGTCAAAAATTTAATTATTTAGATTTGATTCACTACTATTTTCATCAGAAAATACTCAAAACTATCAATTCTATTGCAAAGAGAAATAAACTTTACAAATTGCATTTTGCTTATTAATCAATAAGATCTTGCACTAAACAAGTATAAGAATGTGGAGAAGAAATTTTAGAAACTCTCACTCCATAGATTGCAAGATATATGTGTTTAAAATCAAGAAAATGGAATTTTGAGCACATTGTTTGACTAGATTATTTGACTTTGAATCTTCTTAACTAAAAAATTTGATTTTTTTGTTGAAGATTTTAGTTGCAAGTCTTGGAAAAAAATTCAAAAAAACACATGCGTGATTTCATTCTTTAAAAATTGTAAAATAGAAGTTGTTACAAGATTATTAAAAAGAAAAACTAAATTGTTAATAGCTTTATGATGAAATTGAAATACATTATCTCAAAAGTGAAAATGCTCTAGCAATCACACTTAATTTTGTGAATTTTTTTTTCTAATTGTAAAAATTGAATTCAAAAATGAATCTAGTTAGTAATTTTCTTAAGAAGTTTCTATGATTACCAAGGTTACAAACCAAGAAACTTTGCAACTTTCACATCACTAATCCAAATGGAATGAATCAAAGCTTTCTATGTAAGCAAAATATAATATATAGAAACAATTATTTATTTTAAGGTTTTGGGGATTTTTTAGTTGAGTGATTTTCCTAGTTTTAAGCTTATTCTAGAATAACTTTTACTTCCAATTACTGATTGAAATGAAAATTATATTCTCCTAAAACTAATGTTATTTTCTATCTGAATTTTATTTTAGAAAATCACATAAAAAATTAGGTTACATGAGCCTTACTAAAATCCATTTTGTCTCCCGTAGGAATAATGGACCTTAGGCGTAAAGTATCCCACCTCCTTTCCTTGAGTATGAAGACCATGCCAAGGCCATACCATTGCACAATGGGTGACATATACTCTATATCCCTCTCTAGAGAAACATGGCTATATTAATGTACAAAAGATGCACTTAAGAACAATTCATCACTATTTTATGCTACAAATTTAATCCCTAAGTGCCCAAGCCTTTCCAAGTGTGTTTTCCTATGAAAAAGAGCATGGGCTTATAATTATCTCCAATGAAGCAAATTGTATTTTTTCAAAATCTAATTCTAAAGGTGTTTAAAGAGCTTGCTTGTTAGTGTGCATTCCAATTTTAAGTGTGAAATTGCATAGGAGTTGTGAGATTATAACAACAAAAATGTATGTATTATTTTTTTAATATATTTCTCCTCACTACAATATTTGATAAATTTGCATGTCCAAGTTTGGGAGGATTGGACGTGACTATATATTGTGTTAAAATACCAAAATGCTTTTTCAAAAACCTCAAGTTCAAATGAAGAGCTACCAAACTCATTACACAATCACAAGGACCTTTGTCTGGTTTACAGGGTTGTAAATGGTACAATAGAGGGGGTGAATCGGGGGTGAAGTTTACTATCTTTGAACAAGTTTAAAGACAGTAAACTTTCACCCCCGATTCACCCCCTTTAGTGTACCATTTACAACCTTGTAAACTAGGCAAAGGTCCTTGTGAAAACAACTTGCAATTGTTGAAATGCAATTATTTTTATAAGTAGAAATTGCAAATAATACCAAAGCACTACTTACAAATTAAATTTTTTAACAATGCAAATCATGAAAATACTATACACTTTCCACTGGGACCATTTTTAATGCAAATTGACAAGGACTAGTTTTTAGATCTCAAAATCAAGTAAAATTGACAAGCTTTACTTTCAACTAATGGTACATATATGCCTTTGAAGACCTTTAAAAAAAAATTGCACTTCAACAACTGCAAGGTTGATTGTGTAACAAGTTTGATAGCTTTTCATGTGAAATTAAGTTTCTTGAAAGTGCATTTTAGTGTACTAACACTATTTGTAGTTGTTCATGTCACCTCCCATCCCAAAAACTTTTATATGCAAATTTCTAAAACATTGTAGAGAGGGGCAGCATACTAAAAATAGAAAGCATGCATTTTTCTTGTTATAATCTCACAACTCCTATGCAATTTCACACTCAAAATTGGTATGCATACTGATATGCAAGATCTCTAAACATCTATATGGTCAAATTTTGGAAAAAAATTAATTTTGCTACATTGGGGATAATTATAAGCCTATGCTCTTTTTTCATAGGAAAAATACCTTGAAAAGGCTTAGGCACTTGGGGGTTAAAACACCCTTTCAAAGTTTTTGTTTTCCTTGTCAACTTAGCAAAATTAAACGTTATTAATGTAAAAAATAAAATATTCTCTTACTTCATCACAATATACACTTAAATAATGAAGAAATTGCAGCAATCTTAAATCAACCAATCATATCTATACACTCTCATCCATTCATTACTAAGCTAAGTATCAACTTTAACCCCTAAAGGTCAGAGACTATGTTTTCACCAAAATTGCTCTAAAATGATTGTTTCTAATACAAGTACCAAACTTTAGGAAAAATTAATTTTTGAAAAAATTAATCTATAGGATCTTATAGTACACCAGTTTTAAAAATTGTGAAAAAAAATTCAAAGAATTCCACCATGTGGATTGCAAAATAAGGTAGAAGGTTCGAGAATAGTTCGGGCATTAAGAACCGCCCACTTGTAAAATGTACACGATTGGTACATGCTGTTTTTTCATAGCCTTCATTGATGTACAAACAATGTACATTTCAGGGGTGAACGATTTTGGAGCCCTGTGCCAGTTCAACTTCAAAATTTCATAACTAATTTCAAAAAGCTCCATAAAATATGAAACGACTTTGGGTAGATGCCAAATCCACTTCTCTTTCAAGGAAAATTTACTAAAAAATATTTCAAGAAGTTTTGCCTTCCCAAAATTCAGTTTCATCTTTTAGGTGGGCGATTTCTAGACCTGTTACCTTAATAGCGTTTGAATTGACAAAAATCCTTTTTTGGTCCGTGCAAAAATCCGGGCAGCTGCACTTCACAAGGTCACATTAGTAAGAAAAAATGTCCAAAATGGTGGTTACTCTTTGGATTCATTCTTCAAGGCAAGTTGGCTACATGCTTGAAAAATTTCAGATCATTTGGAATTGTAAAACATAAAGGAAAAAATTAGTAAATAGAAAGAGGTAGAGAATGATTCAAAAGACTAAATTGTTAAGAATTTAAATATGGAATTGCAAAATGCCAATCCCAGCGGTTGTAATGTTGTAATAAACAATCTACAACCAATGTTTTTATTTTTTTTCAAAAATATTGAAAATTGAGTTAAATAAATGACTTCAAAGTTTATTTTAGAGTAGAGATTCTATAACTACCCTCAAACTAAGACTCCTCATAACTTTCATTTCATTAATCAAAATGGAATGATTCAAAGCTTCCCACGTATATATAAATCTAAAGAACCAACTTCAATTTTTTATTTTTTTTAAAAGTGATGTTTCAAGAAGTTTTTTCAGCTGCCTGGGCAGCCCGCCGACCAATGAAAATGACATATTATGTAATAACTTTTTAACTATGTAGTCAAAAGTTATGAAAATTGTTGGGCCTTAACCCCTAAAGGTTTTTGACTATGTTTTCACAAAAAACGCTCCCAAACTGCCATTTCTAGTACAAGTACCAAATTTTGGAAAAAAAACATTTTTGGACACATGTAACCGTAGGATCTTTTACTAAACTAGTTTGAGAAGATGTGGAAAAAATTTCAAAAATTTCCACCGTGTAGATTGCAAGATATTAGCATTTGAAGTGACAAAACCCCTTTTTTTGTCCCTGCAAAAAACCGGGCAGCTGCACTTCACATGGTCACATTTGTATGAAAAAATGTCCAAAATGGTGGTAACTCTTTGGATTCATTCTTCCAAGAAAGTTAGCTACATGCTTGAAAATTTTCAGATCATTTGGAAATGTACAACATATAGGAAAAAAATAGTAAGTAGAAAGAAGTAGAAAATTATTCAAAACACTAAATTGTTAAGGATTTAATTATGGAATTGATAAATGCCAATCCAAACGATTATAATGTTTTAATAAACAATCTACACCTTGTATTTATATTTTTTTCCAAAAATATTGAAAATTGAGTTAAATAAAGGACTTCAAAGTTTATTTTAGAGTAGAGATTCCATAACTACCCACAAACTACCCACAACTAAAATTCCTCATAACTTTCATCTCATAAATCAAAGTGGAATGATTCAAAGCTTTCCTGCACATAAATCTAGAGAACCAATTTCAAATTTTTATTTCTCTAGAAAATGATATTTAAAGAAGTTATTTTTGCTGCCCGGGCTGCCCGCCGAACAATAAAAACTACATATCATACCATAACTTTTTAACCATGTGGTCAAAAGTTATGAAAATTGTTGGGCCCTAAAGCTACTCCTTGGGCACATCTTGTGTGAAAATTTCAAAGAAAAAAAATAAAAATTCCATTTGTGGTGAGCTGCCCCAAAACGCTATGTTGTCAAAAAACGGTGTTTGGTCTTTTAGGGGTTAAAGCTACTCCTTGGGCACATCTTGCTTGAAATTTCAAAAAATAAAAATAAAAATTACATTCGGGGTGAGCTACCTAAAATCACTATGTTTTCAAAAAACAATGTTTGGTCCTTATGGGGTTAAGCTTTACTAACACCTTCATTGCCACCATATAAACAAAATTTAATCCTTAACCCCTAAAAGATCAAATTGCATTTTTTGACAACATAGAAATTTTGGGCAAGTACATGTGACTGGAGATTTTAATGTTTTAGGCCCAAACTTTAATAGAAGGTGTGGATGAAGAACATCTTCCATGTGCACTAAAATTTAGGACTTTTGGAATTGTGAGTCAAATGTGCAAATTTTTTAAAATCACTTTTTTCAAAAACAAAAATTTGAAATTGATTCTCTAGATTTATATATATTTAGAAAGCTTTGAATCTTTCCAATTTGATCAATCAGTCAAAATTTATGAGAAGTTTTAGTTTGTAGGTAGTTATGGATTCTTTATTCTAATATAAACTTTGAAGTCCTTTATTTTACTCATTTTTCAATATTTTTGGAAATAAAATAAAATCACAAGATTGAAATTGTTTATCATAACTTTGTGACCATTGGAATTGGCATTTTTTCAATTCCATAACTAAATTCTTAACAATTTAGTATTTTGAATCATTCTCTACTTCTTTCTACTTACTTTTTATTCCTATATGTTGTACATCCCAAATGATCTCAAAATTTTCAAGCATGTAGCCAATTTGCTTTGAAAAATGAATTCAAAGAAGCTCCACCATTTTGGACATTTTGTCATATAAATGTGACCTTATGAAGTGTAGTTGCCCAGTTTTCGTAGAGCCCTCAAAAGAATTTCTGTCACTTCAAACGCTAATATCGTGGAAATTTCTGAATTTTTTTCCAGATCTTCTCAAACTAGTGTACTCCAAGATCCTATGGTTACATGTGTTCAAAGATGTTTTTTTTCAAAATTTTGATACTTGTACTAGAAATGGCAGTTTTTGAGTGTTTTTGGTGATAACATAGTCAAGGAACTTTAGGGGTTAAAGGTTTGGAATGCCCAATTTTGCCTATAACATGTTTTATTTGTATTTGATATAGAAAGTGCATAAAATGACATGTATATTAGTGACAAGATTTTTCCATGCTAAGCTGGATCCAATGATGTAATGCACTTTCAATTTGAAACCTTCACTTGCACCTCATTTAAAATCAGAGATATTCTAAAATAATCACATATTTTAGGTATTTGGTGTCATATTTAAGCGTGATATGGTTAAATTACATTCAAATGAGAGATGGTAATTGTTGAATTATCAATTCAATAGTGCATGTCTTGCCATATTTTAGTATATAATTTGTATTATAGGAGTCAAATATTATACCATACATGGCTCCTTTACAAACCATTAAAGATTAAGCTTTATTAATAATTTTATTCTCTACTACAAAAGAATTTAATAAATTGAATTTAAATGTACAGATGTCAAAGTTTTAAATAATACCATCATCCTTAGTAACATATCAACATCTTCTAATAGTAATTAAATATATTATAAAAAAATGGGATCAAATTCCTAAAATTTATACTATAAAATACTACTAACTATATTAGTTATATTAGAGAGATGCTACTACAAGGCTCTTAACATTGTATAACCAGGCAATGGGACTCTTCACGTTGGAAATGTATTATATCTCCTTAAAATCTAATTTCTATGAGGGACTTATCAATTATTGCAAGGACTGGGGTTGGTTGAGGAGCCATGTAAGATAATTTTGCTTAATGTATGGGTCCACTTTTCAAAGATACAAAAGGGCCCACCTGCCTCATTGATAAATAATATTATATTAGTTGTTGGAGAAAGTATATATAATATAATCAATCACATAAGCAATTTTTATATACTATTGGCATTTATTGGCTTTAAGACATACTAATAAGACATTGATTAACTTTTCCATCCTTTACCTAGTTTAATACTAATAATCCATGATTTTCTTGGAGTAGCTTTTAATAACCTTAAAAGCCTTCCTAAAATTCCAACTCTTAAATTTATAGTCATCCCAATGGACTCCAACTCAACTTTGATGTTATCCTTATGCTACTAATACTCACAAGTTTAGTTGCATTTCTTGTTGATTTTCCATCCAAAACCAAGGGTCAACATTCCATAGGATTTGGTTTTACATGTACTAGGCAAGTGAGACTTTAAAAAATAAATAAAAGGCTCATAACCTCCCATGGTGGGAACATAAATTAAATTGTAATTTTTTTTCCAAATGACAATAAAAAAAAAAGTAGTAATAATAAATTTATAAAAAAATCTCCAAAGAAAACACCATGCTTTGACAAATGACCATGAACTTAGGTAGGCATACCCATTAAAAGGTGGATACACCCCAAATCACACCTTGCCTAAAACCACCATCATTACTCTATGTACATCTCCAAAATCAAAACATAAGTAAATTGAAGAAACAATTTCAGAACATCTATTGGAAAAAAAATTGACCCTTCATAACTTTTGCATACAATATCCAAATGATGCATTTTTTGATATGTCTGAACCTCGTCTCACTTGCCAACAAGAAATTGTGAAATTAGACCAATCTAAAAATAGTAAGTTGGCACCACAGCAAAAAGTGATGATTTGGGGAGTACCTAGACCCTCTTCCCAATTATGGACCTTCTTATCAACTGGGTTTGTATCTACATCTGCCCATAATTGCAAATGTTGGATGCAATTGTCCATAAGGTAACTCTGCCTATGACAGGCCAACTTTGGACCAGCCTAATGTAAGCCCAGAACTTTGTGAGCAATACATGTATCCTGTGAAATATATTGCTCGTGAAGATTTTGGCCTGCATTAGGATGGTCCAAAATTCATGCCAGGTACGGCTCCCTCACTAAGGTAGTGTGCTGTAATTGCAACCCTTTAAGGGCTGATTCGTCTTTTTCATAGGTTAGCATGATTTAAAATATTTTTAGCTCATTTTTCAGAGAAAGTCAGATAGATGACGAATGTAGCACAAGTGGTTTCATATTTTTTGAAGCATTTTTGAATTAGTTATGAATTTTCAAAGATTTCTGTTGTAGGTACCTATTTGTGACCCTAGGTCTCCCAAAATCTGTCCCCTTGCAACTTCTAAAGTGATTTGAGGAAATCAAGATCAATGATTGGCTCTTGCAATAAAAAAAAACAGTTTTTCCTTGTTGCATTCAATAGCTAAAGTGGTCCATTCAAGGATCATCTGCAATCCATTCTACAACTAATTCTAGGGTCGGTTTGAAGGAGAGGGTTGCAATTACAGCACACTACCTTAACTTAAGTTTCTGTTTGAAAGTTTCTGTTGTATTGACTGCATGCACGGCAAGTTTCACCATCTGCGGAACTTACGACAGACCTTAAGTTTGTGATCGAGGTGGGTTTGTGATCACCGCACCGCCACAGCTGCCTATATGATCCCATCCCTCGGCAGCTTTGCAGCTCACAGCCGAAGGTCAACTTGGGTGGCAATCAAAGAAAAATACATGTATCACATCACAAGGGCCCTTTTGGCTTCCAGAGAGTAGATGGACTCCACGGTCCTCCTCACGTGACTCTCGGAACTCGGGCCATCGGTGCTTGGCAAACTCACCAAGACATCATCTCGCATTGCAATCGATTTTTCAAGTGTTAGAATTCAATTCTTTTCTTTTTCACAACTTGGAAAGTTGCAACCTTGATTGAGCTCCTCAATTCAAATGCTCTATCTAAAGATCGCAACTACCAATGAGGTAGAGATGAACATTTTGTTACTGTTCATTGAAGTTGCTGTTCACTGAAGTTGGTGTATTTAGATGGAGTCGAAATCACAATCAGGTGTTAATTATTGCCGTATAGGCAAACATAAATCATTGATGTTCAAAAAATAAACAAAAATTTGGAGAGTTTTTTTTGTATTTTTAGTGAATTTTCAAAAATTAAAAGAAACTTCAAAGTGTTCACAAGATGTATGTTTGAAGTGGCTTGAGAGACTTGAAATCATTCACTAAAAGCTTGTTGTTTTACAACCATGAAGCACCATTTGTAAAGTAGGAGCCATTCATAGTGAATAGTTTGTGGTCATATTGGTGACACTTCAATAGACATCTATTTGATAGAAAAGAGGGGGGGAGGGGGAATAAAATTAGGTAGTACTAGTGTAGTAGAAAAGTGGTTTAAAGCAATAAGACATTATATCCTAACTTTGTGTCAAAAGTCCAAAGTGTTCAATGGAATTTTGTACATTGAGCTCTAACATTGTTGCTTAGTACTTCATAGACAAATTGTTAATTGAAAGCAATGCAAATCTTGAAACTTCAAGGAAATACTGGGTGACAAATTCGTCCTTTCTTAGTGGATAAAATTGTTAAATAGATACAAAATCTTGGGACCAATATCACTCCTTGCATGGTGCATGAAACAATGTCTTTCATCTATGTCCATCCATGTAAAAAGCTTCATTTCTCTCGTCATCTCTCCAGTAAAGATTGTTTTCTACCCTAAAATAAATAAAATGCTACTAATAACACTCTCAGTGAAGGTCCTTTAAGGTAGAGGGCTCAAAAAGCGCTCATCTAAGGGGAAAAAGACCTCTGTACAAAAATGGGTGGACCCAAAGTTTTTCTTAATTTTTGTGGGAGAAAGAGAAATGAGGAACACAACTGTAAAAATTTTAATTTTAATTTTTTGACTTGAAATGAATAAGATTTGATTTTTCAAAGTCAGAGGTGCATAGGTCCCTATTAATGTTCATAGGTGCAACTGTAATCAATCAAAACATGCCATTGAATGGAGCCAATGAGTTTAAGAATGATCCTAACCATGCCTTTAAATGGAAACAATGATTCCAAGAATGATCCATTGTACATTTCCATTCAATTCACTCCCGATTGTAATTGCTAAACACCCCAGGGTTTCTTCACATAGTTTCAAATCCAATTCTGAGTGCTATAACTTTTTCATATGATGTCCGAATTCAATAAAAATTATTGTAAAATTTTCTTTCTCTCTTCTAGTTTGTGTGGTAAAAATTTTAGATCAATACAAGACTTACTGATTTTTTGGAAGCCAATCAAAGCTCACAAGTTCAATTTGAGTCCACAAAACTGCATTTGATGGCTGAAACTTCGGGGGCTTGTATCTTCTTCATCGAATGTTATTTTTCAATAAAATTTGTTGGGTTATGTTTCCCTTGAAGTCTAGTTTTTGTAGTAAAATTTTCATGTCAATCCAAAATGTTTTGAATGTTTGGGAGCAATTCGAAGTTTGAAATCCCGACATTTTTGGATTATAGTGAACTTTGGCGGCTTGTTTCTTCTTCATACAATGTCCGTTTTTAATTTAAAATTTTGAAAAAGTTGCACATACTAGTCTAGTTTGTGCGGTTAAAATTTCACATCAATCCAAGAAGTTATGAGTGACTGAGAAGCATTTTAATTAATAGAAGGAGGTTCAGCCTCAGATGTGTTTTTGCAATTTTTCTTACTATTTTTTGACATTTCAAAGTCATTCTACAGAACTCACCAAATTCAGGTCTTTATTATGAGTAAAATCACACATGATGATGAACCATGTCACCTGTTCAATAGCCTAAAATCACACACATGGGTTTGCAGTTTCTCACCACATGAAGTAATTTCTATTTCTACATCCCATGTGCACTGTTTTGGACACTCCTACAGGGGTAGTTCTTAATGCCCGAACTGTTTTCGAGCCTTCTCCTATAATTTGTGGTTCAACTGGTGACTTCCTTGAACACTCCATAATTTAAAAACAAAACAAAACAAGAAAACATTCCATAAAATCACTAATTGTAGTAACTTAGATCTTACATTCATTTGTCAACTTGCAATTGTACATTGTGTGAGGGGTTATGTCTGGCAGAACTTTTGTTGCAAATTTCTCGGAAGAAAGGGACGCCCTTTTTCCAGAAATGTACAGACAACTGAAGCTAGCCTCAGGGTGTCATCCCTTGTCAACCATGTACCAAGCTCATCTTGACAGCAAATAAGTGAAATCCTTCGTACCACAATCAACTCACATACGGTCTTTTAGAAACAATGACAATATGATAATTATCAATCAATTTTGTTCGTACTGAAGCTTTGATCCAAGCAGCTTGGTCAGAAAAGAAAAAATTAAAAAGGTGACAAAAAAATTTGGAAAATTATTGACCTAGTTTGTCCCAATATATATGTATATACACACAAATATTGCCTAATTCATGGATTTTAAACTTGATCCAAACAACCTAACTTGCATCTCTTCTTTGTCAGTAACTTGTAAACATACATTACAAAGTTTTTTGCCTCACAATTTTGAGTATTGTAAAGCACAACCTCTCACAAACAAAACATATCTTTCACAAGCAACAAACCTTAACACTTATCAAAACCTTCACACAAGGTAGAGAATATAGGATTGGGAGGTCAAGACAAGATTTTAGGTAAATGTGACCGCCTTAGTTAAATGAAGATAGTAGCAACCATCCAAAAACTGTAAAAATAGCATGGATGAATGCCTCTTTTTTTTTTAATATTTAAAAACAATTTGATATTAATATATTATTTTTTGGACTGTTTGATTGTTTTTTATACTTTAATTAATTATTAGGCAAAAAGCTACCTATGCTACTAGTAAGCTATGGTATTATTGTCCTCTCACTTTCTAGCATTACTTAATACATTCAATACATGTAGTTTTGTTCTTAACCCCTAAAGGACCAAGAAGCCCACTTTAGATTTTTTGAGAACTCGGGCAAGCTCTCTTGACTTTTTTATTTTTGGGGGATGGAAGCTACTTATTATGTATGCATGCAAAGTTTTATTTCATGTCATTCCATTAAATATTGCAAAAGTTAGAAGGATCTTTTTTATTTGAATGTCAAATCAAGCAACAAAAAATGTATTCCATAAAAATATAAATTATTTTTGAGAGATTGTATAGATTTATACCTATTCCAAAAAATTGAAACATTCAATTCCAAATAATAAGGTAAAAATTATGACAAGTTTTATTTTGCAAGCAATGAAGGTAGAAAAAACATACAAAGTTATTTTTTGCTCTCAATTTTGAAAATTTTCAAACAAAAATTGAAATATAGGATATTAATTGTTTACTAGGAAATTCTTACCATTGCAATTAATAATTCTCAATTTTTTGTAAATATATTAGCATATTAGTTTTTTCTTTCATTTAGTACCACCTTCCACTTTAAATATACATATGTGTGAAAGTTTTTTTGGTTAAAATTTTTTTCATATTTTTTCATTCTTTTTTCCAACATATTGACAAAATGCACTAGTTATAGGACCTACGAGTTTTTTTCTAAGAATGTTGAAAGACAAAACTTCACCTTTGGGAAGGACTAGAAAAGCCTACATTTTGAAGTTTAAGCACATTGAACTTGCAACCAGTGGGGATATTTACTCTCAAATTTTAGGACAATGTACTTAAACAAGTCAACCAAAAGATTCTACAGTTGGATTTGTTAAAATAGAGAAATAGATGAAGATTTTAACCTTGCATTGGGAATGAGTATTTTGAAGCAATTTTGAGCTACCCTAAACATGATGGTTCTTTAGGGGTTAGGGTCATAAGAAGAATGATTTTATTCCAATACAAAAGGTTACCCAAACAAAATAAACATTATTGATATAAATCAATTGTAGGACCGTGATTCTTTTTCTTAGTTTGTACACGCTATGACAATTCTACCCGTCATTTACATGAAATAAATTATCCCTAGAAAAAAGGACACTATCTGGGTACTCACTCAAATATGATTCAATTTTTGGACCCATACTTGCATGCATTCTCTATTTCTGCAGTAACACAGAAAATCATCCATGGAACACTTGTGTGTCCGTCCACAGCATTGTTCGTTTCAATGTTAGTACTCAATAACAATTATAGCTGTCATAGTGTCAGAACAAATGCCCACTCATGAACTGAAAAATAAAAATTCCTTTCAAAAAGACAGTCATTGCCTTGCCACACACAATGAATTAAAAAAAAATATAAAACAAAACATCTGATTCGCCCAGCCACCCCCCAAAAGCAAAACCAAAAAAACTTTTATACGGATACAGTAAATGGTATATAAGTTTACATGAAATACATATGGGTATGGTATATGGATTTCTATTATGGACTACTAAGATGGTATGATAAATGGATATAGATATTAGTATGATGATATGGCATACGAAGTTAGATTGTACCGCACATGGACACATATATGTATAGACAGGATATGCAATATGGTGGTTGTTATCCCATATCAATTGTAAGATAAAACAACCCATTGTGGTCAGAATTAGGAATTTGCCCTCACACCAATGCTGAATTTTATATAAAAAGATTATATCCTAAAGTCTCATTGGTCCTACCGGGGTCAGAATGTAATTTCTTTGAAACTTTTTGTGGAGTTAGGAAAATACATTGGCTTTGAGGGAATATAATTTTTATTTCAATTGGTGCTGGGGATGAAAACTTATGACACAATAAGCCAAAAATAGAAGTCTACATGCACCACAAAAAATCACAAACAGTCAAAATATATTTTTTTATCTCAAACATTATATTTTTGTCTACACATGAAGCTTTGATTCTTTCTATTTGGACAAGTGATGAAAAGTTATGGACAATCTTATTTTTTGGGCAATCTAAGCATTCTCTTTGTAAAATGATTTATAGAATTCATTTTTTGATGCAATTTTCACAATGTTTCAAGAAAAATTGTTTGACAGGATTAAGTACATTGTGAAAATTGAAATCTCACCAAATAGAATTATTGCTTTTCAATTCCAATTGGAGCTATTAATAATATAGTTTTTTGTTCAATCTTAGACCTGATTCTACTTAACAATTTTTTTAAGAATGAAAATCAAGTGTATTTTTTTATAATAATTTTTCTAGACTTCCAAATCAATCTTCAACATAATCTTTTTAAAATTCAAAGTTTGTAGTAGAAAACAGTTCTACAAATGGCAATCAAAGTCATTTGAAATTGCAAGATAGCGTGCAAAAAAAATTCTTTTCCAACTTGAATGCTAATAACTTCCAATCTCTATGATCAAACTTCATAAAATGTTTTTTCTATTTATTTGGGCGAGCCTAACAAAAATGATGCTTTTGAGTGTTTTTTGACAAAAAAAATGGTCTTGGGATTTCAGGAGTTACTATGAAGACAAGTGTAAGGAAGAACAAGAGCAACTGAATTTTTTTTGACAAAGTATGAATTTGCTACGAGTTTTTCAAGTGTTTGGTCCATCATGGCCCAAAAGAATTTCTAGACTACTCCATAACCAAAAAAAATTGTATCCATAATGCTCATCTTATACACCTCAAATAATCACAATAATTTCCAATATGAAAGGCCTAAAAATGTCTCTTTCTACAATGAAATTATACATGAAGTTAGAAGTTCCTAATGAGGTCACTAATCACTCCAAACTTGTTAGGAAATACAATGATTATAGCCCAAATCTTGTTTATTGACCCCCCCCTAATAGGGTCATTCTCTAGGATTCTTCTGACTGTAATAGACTATTCTAGCTTAGTAAAGAGGTTTCAAAAATATAGATATAAGATAATCAAAGAATTTACCAAAATATAAATATTAAAATACTCATTCATTTATTCAATGAGGTTTGGGTAGTTGGTTAAGAAATACTATCCCTGAGAAATTTAAAAATTAATGTCATCTTAGCCATCTCTATTATTGTTATTATTTTTCCAAAAATAAGATGTTAAAGTAGTCACCTAAAGTAGACCCTACAGGATGAATTTATTCCCTGGAAAAAACACAAGAATTTTTATTTTCCATTGATGATAAAATATGGAAAGTTTTAATTCATATTTGGAATCAAAGGTCCAAAACTAGCTAAGAGAGGTGAAGAACATAGAATTAAGATGGCACAAAATATGGGGCAATTTTATTACAACACCTTATAGAACACATAATTTATCCTACATAGCCTACTTTGTATGACCACTTTAACGTCCTTTGCTTTCCAACAAGGATGCCATTTTTTACATACTGTATTAACCCCAAAGTGACATTCAATTTATGGGGTTCAAAAACATCATTGCTTTTGAAGCTTTATGGATCTAAATGTCTTCAAGTTATACAAATCTAAACCGTACAATTTTGTAGTGTACATGTTGTAGATGACATGCACAAAATTTGAAGTCAATTGGCCACATAGATTGCAAGATCATAATGTTTTAGTGTTGAAAATGGATGCTGAAATTTTCCCAAAAACACATTTGGAGGTGAAATTTGATTTCTAAACCTACTCAAATGAAAAAACTTAACACTACAAAATGATTCAAAACTAGTATACAAACACATTGGTGGAAAAAAAATTCATTCAATTGACTCATTGTGTCTACAAAACGGCTTTGAAATGTCAAAAATCAGCAAGAAAAATTGCAAAAAACAGATCTAAAGCTGAACCTCCTTCTACTAGAATGCTTCTCTGTCACTCATTAATTTTTGGATTAACATGAAATTTTATCCACACAAACTAGACTAGTATGCGCAATTTTTTCAAAAAGAATTATTAAAAATGGACTCTGTATGAAGAAGAAACAAGCCGCCAAAGTTCACTATACTCCAAAAATGGCAGGATTTGGAACTTCGAACTGCTCCCAAACATTCAAAACAACTTTGACTGGCATGAAAACTTTACCACAATAACTATACTTCAAGGGGAACAAAACCCAATTTTTTTCATTGAAAATGAGCAATAGATGAAGGAGATACAACGCCCCGAAGTTGCAGCCCTAAAATACAATTTGGTGAACTCAAATTGAAGTTGTGAACTTCGATTGGCTTCCAAAAAATCAATACATCTTGGATTGATCTGAAAATTTTACCACTCAAACTAGGGAGGAGAACTCAACTTTTCCAACAAGTTTTATTGAATTTGGACCTTGGATGCAAAAGTTACAGCACTTTGAACTGGACTTGAAATTGTGTGAGGACACTTTTTGTCCTCTTTGTCACTTTGGGGTTAAACATGATAAAAGTTAGATTTCAACATTTGCAAATAATAGGAAGCCAAAAATTTGTCTGTAAAATATCAGGAACCCTAAACCTGAAATTTTAGTGATTATAAAAATTTGTGAAAAATATTAGGAAATTAGTATGGAACAACTTTAGGGTATCACTTACAATAGGTGGTTGAATGAATCCAAATATGAAGTAACTCCTGAAGTCCTAAGACCATTTTTTTTGTCAAAAAACACTCAAATATGTCAGTTTCAACGCAAACAACAAAAAATTTAAACATTTGTTTCTTTTGCATTCGACCAAAAGTCTTGCACTAGACTAGTACAGAAATGTCTTGAAGAAATTCTAAAAGCTTTGATCATATCAATTACTAGATATAAGTGTTAAATTTTTTTTAAATAAGTGTTTTGCTCTTAATTTGACTAGATTATAAGGCTTTGAATTTTCTTAATTTAAATTTTATACTACAAATTGTGATTTACCCCTCTTTCCTATGATATTCACTCTTTAAGAAATTATTACGTCAAAGTATGTAGAAGATGGAAGAAAAAATTAAATTATTAATAGCTTTAAGATGGAATTGAAACATACATTACAAAAAAATTCAGCCCTCAACAATTGCTGTTTAGAAAGGTTTTTTGGCAACCCCCGTGGTGCATTTACAGAAAAATAAAATAAAAAATAAAAATAATTATTTTTTAAAATAAAAAATATTTAAAAAATAAAAAAATATTTAAAAATTCTCCAGTCTGACGTGACACAAGTACTACCACGTGCCCAATAAAAATAAAGAATAAAAAAATCAATTTTTTTCCTAATTGCACCACAGCCTTGCAAAACTCGCGGCACTCCCGAGGGCTGAAATTTTTTGTAATGCTACATTAGATGAAATTTGGGACCTCAACAAGACCGCAAGTTCTCGGACTATAGAGAACAATTAGAATTAAGTCACATCAACAATCTAACATGGCCATGACAATTCCATGTCATATAATATTATTTAATTAATTATTTAATTTTTAAATTTTTAAATTTTAATTTTTTTAATAATCTATTCTTTTTTATTATTTAAAAATTATGACAATAGTGGTTGGTTCACAACTAGGAGAACAACCCTAAAACGGCCCTTCCATGCCTTCAAATCCCTTCTAATGATTCTAGTGATAAGATTGTTCTAGAAAAAAAATTATACCATGTGTAATTTTTTTATTATTTTAAAAATTGTTAAGATTGATTTCATAAACAAATTCAATACATTCATTCTTAAGAATTTGCTGAAAAAGCCTGCAAAACAAAGAACTTCATAACTTTCACATCTCTAATTCAAATGGAATGAGTCAAATCTTTCAAAACAAACAAAAATGTATTGTATTATAAATAAATTTTAAAAAGTTATTTCAAATTTTTGTGTTCTCTTTTTGCTCCCCACCTTTTTTTGTTAGTTAGAGCTTCTTGTGACATAACTTTTGCTATTGGGCACCACTTGGAATTAAAATTGCATTTTTAGAAAGCTAATCAATTTTCCTATCTTGAAAAAAAGTTTTTAAAAATTATTAACAAAATTTGATATTGTATGTACTTGCCCAAAGCTCTAAAAACTCTTGGAACTTTAGGGATTAAAAAACCATAAGCAAAAGATACAATCAACATTTTTTTGTTGAATTTTAAATGATTTAAGGAAACGAGGTTTGAAAAATGTCTTGAAATAGAAATATTAATTAAGATTCTTCTTTTCCATTCAAAAATAATTTCTTCTAAATTTTGGCACCCATTTTGAGAATTATTTTTTGTTAAGCTTGCCATATAGATACAATAGTCTATAAAATGTTTTCCTACATTTTTACCATGGATTTATCTAACCATGACAATTCTAAGGTAAACTAGCCTACAACAGGCAAAATATCCACCATAGACACCTAGACCATTAAAATCTTGCATCAACCCATACTTGACTTTTTTCAAAAAATAAAATTTGGGCCACATTAGGTTGAGTTGGTAGCCACAATCAATGTCTTGAATAATGGTGATAGTAAAAGTGATTAGTAACTGCTGTAGAAACTTCCACCTTTTTAGAAGTGTAAGCTGGCATCACAGGAAATGACTTTTTTAGGCCTTCATGTTGTAGTCATGTTAAGAAATATTGTGAATGTTTTAGGTGAGTAAGATGACCATTGTGAATACATTTTTTTTTGTTGGTTTCGGAGTAGCCTTGAGACCCATTTGAGCCAATCAGGCAGCATACTTCAAAAATTCATAACAAATCCACACTTTATCAAAATAAAATAAAATATTCAATTTTTCTTCCCATTTTTTCAATTTGTCCTTATGTGGAAAAACATTAAAAAAATTTCAACAATGCCAGCAAGGCAAACCAATCATTTTGCTTGTCATAGGTTGGTTTGCCTTATGCCCCCCGCCCCCAACTACCATTTGAATTCAAATTTGCCTTAAATTACTTGAAATATCTTAATGGAAAAATCTGGTTCCCATTTTTATTTTATTTATTTGTATTTATATTTATATATTTAAGATAAAACTTTTCCCCAATTTGTACTCGTGTTTTGCATTGGATTTCCATTTGTTTCAAAACAAAACAAAACAAACAAACTGTTCCCCAGTTTCATTGCTTTTTCAGTTGATTAATGGATTTATTCAATTTGCACCCAACAAAACAAAATATCCGCACTAAATCGTTTAACCCAGGCATATTCCTGGACGGACCAACGAGAAGTGAGTCCAAGCGGGGTTCAGTTCGGCAGTAAAGGACCCGGTGTCAGCCTGCGGCCCGTGGGTCGCACGGCCATCGGACGGTCGACACAACGCCGTCGAATCCCGTCGAATCCCGTCGCTCCCTCCCCGCAGTTCCTCCCCCCCGTCAGGAGTTGACTCGCGGCCACCCCCACTCTGAGTCTTTAAGTCCCCCACGCAGGCCCTTCCAGCGGCAGTTATAAAGGCCGCTGCCACTTCCTGTACCGGACGTTCGCATTAGCACCTGCACATGCCCCCTCACTACCGTAACTTACTCCTATACCCAGCCAACCTTCGCCTTCATCACCTGCCGCCCCGCTTGCCGCAATCCTCACTCCCTGCATTTGAATTGCCAGCTCCTTTTCCAAATATTGCTGCTGTTAGTACTCCTCCAACACACCGGCTTTGTCTGTCGTCTCCCCCATTGCTGGAGCTTCCAATCATCGTTCAAAACTCTCGGCTGTTGTGCATATTCGTTCAGGTGCACGTGCTGCTGTATGGTAATTGAGGAGAGAATTGGAGAGCTTGTGAGTGTGAATTAGTACTGTGTCGCGGAGTGTGCGAGTGCGTGTGTGTTTTGGGTACCATGGGGCGAGCGCCGTGCTGTGATGAGCGCTTGGGGTTGAAGAAAGGGCCGTGGACGCCGGATGAAGATGAGAAGCTGGTGGCGTATGTGCAGGAACACGGGCATGGGAACTGGCGGGCGCTGCCGGAGAAGGCGGGTAAGGATCGTAGGAATGCATATGTGCATGGAAATTTGTGCCGCTGATTTGAAATGCTACAGTGGTTGTGTTCAGGTGGCAGCGTTCGAGATTCTGGGAGATGTTGAGTTAATTGCTTGGGTGGGATTTGTATGGGAATGGATTTACGGGATGCTTTTGGATGGACTATGTTTCGAGATTCTTGGTTCGGTAGTCGAAATGCGAGTCTGCTGTAGTAATCTTGTGTGCAGAATTGGGGAGAATTCGATCTTACGGAAAATACGAGTGCTGGTGGCGTGTTTAATAACTTTGGGTGTTTGGGTTTCTAGAATGTCGGTTTCGTTGTTGTAATGCGAGTGTGCTGAAGTGTGAGGAGTTGAGGAGAATTCTTACATAAGAGAAGTGTGTTGGTGGTGTGTACGTTTTGGCGAGTTATTTGGAACGTACGTGGAGGATTGTCATTTTGGTTTCTGGATTACCGGTTCTGTTAATTGCTAGCGATGTCGGAGTGCGGAAGTACGTGAGGGAATTGCATTGTGGAGAATTGATGGATGTCCGGTTTATGTATGCTTTCAGGTTTAGCGCGGTGCGGCAAGAGCTGCAGGTTACGTTGGACGAACTACCTCCGCCCTGACATCAAGCGCGGCCGCTTCTCCCACGAGGAAGAGCAAACGATCATCCAGCTCCATGCGATTATGGGCAACCGCTGGTCCGCGATCGCCAGTCACCTCCCTCGTCGCACCGACAACGAGATTAAAAACTACTGGAACACGCACCTGAAGAAGCGCTTGACGCAGATGGGCATCGACCCCGTCACGCACAAAACCAGCGCCGCAGGGCTGGCTCTCTCCCCACAATGGACTCCCCTGGCGTCCACTCGTCTCTCCCACATGACGCAGTGGGAGATTGCCCTTGCAGAAGCTCGAGCCCGTCTCTCCAAAACCATGGATCCTTGGAACCCTCACCATCACCACCCGTGCCCTGTACCCGAACGGCCCCATCCGTCGTCGTTTTTCATGCGCTCTTGGAAAACGAAGCTGGAAGAGAATCCCAGCAGTCCCATTCCGCCAACTCCCATTGCAACTCGACACCCTCGAAACTGGCAAACGGTGCTTGGCCTTCCACAAGACACCGAATCGACTCCATTTTCAACTGCCACAGTGAAGATTGCCTCCCCGGAACAGGCATTTCCAGACAGTGACCCAGAGCCACCGAAAGACGCCGAGATGTTTACGTTACCAGCGTCCCGATGCTCGGGATTCTCGTACAATTACGACGTGGCTGCGGAGAATGTTTACAACTCTTCAGTGCCCGAGGACGCGGCCATTGAGAATCTATTCTCTCCGACGAGTATTCTGCAAGGTCCAGACTCGGAGTCTTGTAGTACTAGCGCTTCTGGGAGCCATACCGTTAATAATTCCGACTGTTTTGCGACGTTTCTGCGCCATAGCTCGGGCTACCAGAGCTCCGGGTTTCAGAGCTTAGCTTTGGTAGACGAAGCGCAAGACATTCCAGAGACTTTCTGGCAAGCGGATCATGGAAGTGGTTTGCTTGGTGCGCATCCGGAAGCCGGGGGCTTGGATTCATTGATGGTTCCTTTGGACTTTGCTAGTGGCGATGGTGATCAGGAGTTTTTGCCGTTTGATTCCTTGTGTCACGGTGCACAATGAGAGAGCTAGACTGGAAGTATAAGTCGAGAGTAAGTTAGTATTATTCTGGGATTCAGTGAACGCGGAGTTGCAGTCACGCAAGTGCTGCTGAAGCTGCGTGAGGCCTGGCAGATTGACAGAGCTCCACATGCAATGGGCTGCATTGATTTTTTGTAGACAGAGCTTGAAGCCCCTTTTTAATCATCTTTTTTTTTCCCCCATTTTCCCATTTTTTAAACTCGTCGTATATGAAGTGAAGATTTCATTGCGAAACAGGGATACAATGTAGCTAAGTTACACGCTTGGGTTACTGTAAGGTCGAATCATGCGTCTGCAGTACTGGACTTGGTAAACTTTTTCAGCATGAAAATGCACAATTGTAATTAGAGTGATTGAGTTTATGAAGGAAAACATTTATGATTTTAATGATTTTACCACTGTATTGCAAGAGTTTTGTGTTTCTCCCTACACTCATTCAACTCTCTACAATTGCACTGCATGCGAGGGGGGGGGGGGGGGGGGAATGGGCTTCTAAGTGGGTACTGACACGTATGTTTACAACTTAAAATGTGTTTGGATGTGAAAACTACCCAAATTTTGCATGTGCAGAGTGTGCAATTAGAGAGGGATTTCACTCTATGTAAGGCTGAGTTCCCATAGGGTTGGTTTTGAATCTATGTCAGTCTGCAAGTCTGCAACTATGCTTCTGCCAAAACTGTTAGTACCTGACACGGGACTTCTAGAATCTTGCAAGTTATAAAGCAAAAGGAAAAAGTTGGCCCTCATTGATTACTTCATAATGAACACATACAGGTGTTCATGTGTTTGTGCTCCATAAATATCCTCGAGTAATAATTACATGAGATGTACTTTGACTCCTTGAGCAAAAATGAGGTTGAGTTTCCGTCTGTTTCATTGCTTGATGGTCTTGGTCACCTCCCAATCCCTCAGTCCTTCTCAAACTGCCGAAATGCCTTCACGCAAACTCACTTGCAAAGGGTCCTCCAGATATCTTCTAAAAATGACCCCAACAGAAAATATACACTGTCATCTGTGAACGACATATCCAAGGCATTTAATGTCTTTCAATCAAATCTTTGCACAAACACAAAGGCAGCTCAGGATATTGTTCTTACCAGCAAAGGTGGACCCGCCGGGTGTGCAGCTCCAGTTTTATTCTGTCTTGGGGAGTACGCAGGCATTTACAACTTACCACTGGAAGTCCGTCTAGAGTCTAGACCGAGTTTGAAAATTTGAACCCCACAGGCGGGTACTCGTCAAAACCACCACTTTTTTGAGTACTACTGTGACTATTTACTATTATTAGACTGGCCAAATTTCCATCTTCTCTTGTTGGCAAGAGAAAGAAGGTTCCAACACATCAAATATCACGACATTTGGATATCATATGCAACAATTGTGAAGGGTCAAAGTGTTGTTTTGGTAGATTGAGGATCTCAAAATTGTTTCTTCCACATTGGTATATACTCATTCTGGAGATCTACACA
The DNA here is from genome assembly GCA_951230915.1 of Antitrichia curtipendula. Classification (NCBI taxonomy): domain Eukaryota; kingdom Viridiplantae; phylum Streptophyta; class Bryopsida; order Hypnales; family Leucodontaceae; genus Antitrichia; species Antitrichia curtipendula. Next base: position 4,675,229 of record OX579640.1, read on the forward strand.
TAGTGATGATGGTGGTTTGGGGCTCAATGGCCCATTTTGGGGTGTCCTCTCTAAAAGGTTCACGACTATGTTTCACCAAAAAATAAACTAACTTCAAAACTACCAGTTTTAGTGCAAAGAGCTGGAATGAGAAGGAAAAAAAAAACTACTTTTTTTCTTCTTCTGCATACTGTATTGTTTCTGGACACTCCACAAAGTCCCAATAGAAGTGTAGTAAAATGAGACAAAAGAGTACTGGTACAAATTATCACACACGCCCCCTCCCCCACTCAAAACAAAAAAGGTAAGGACACTTTTTTTGTCTGTTCTCCTCCCTGTGTGATCCTCCGGCGCTGTGTGAGATTTTTCAGTTGAAGCCAACCTGGGCACACCGGGGTCCACCTTCTTGCAGCCAGGAAAAAGCCAATGAATGGGAAAATCCCTCACTGGGCCCAATTAAGTTAAGTTTTCGCAATTCCCGGTTTCCAGGGCCTGTTCCAGAGCTGATTTGGCCTCCGTGTCTCCTGAAACTTTTGACGGCAGCTGTTCATGTCCTGACAGAAAAAAATCAGATTTCTTCACCATATCCAAAGAACATGGTGCAACAGTGTGTGAAACATGAGACTCAGTTCATTTGTTTAAGGAAAAAAACAAAAAACAAACAACCCGGTGAGACCCACCCAGCCTTCACTGAACTTACTTGATAGCCGTGTGGTAAGCTTAACTTAATTGGGTTAATTGCCAACTAACCACAAGTCAACTCCTCCCGCCATTATAAATTTTTTTACTCAAAGTGACCTAACACAGAATGTCAATACTGAAAAAAATTAATGATGGTAGGACTCCAGAGGATGAGAGATCAGCAGGAAGAATGCAAGCACTGATTCAAGGTGGGCACCCCCAAAATGTCAACTTTTAGTGCTTCTGTGCCTAGTTACTATTATTAGACTTGTCAAGTTTTCATATTTTCTTGTTGGCAAGGGGAGGGAGGTTCCAGCGCACCAAAGAACGCGACATTTGGATACTATATGCAAAAGTTAGAAAGGGTCAAAGTTTTTATTCGGTAGAGGTTTTCTTCCACTATATAGGTACATATTGATTTGGGAGGTGTACGTAGAGTGATGATGGCGGTTTGGGGTTAGTGGTGCATTTGGGCGGTACCCACCTTAACCTTGGCACACATAGGAAGACTTTTAGGGTTACTATAGAAACAAGGAAAGCATCTATTCATCCATGAATAAATCAAGTTATAATCTGAATTTCAATTTACACTATAAACATCCTTAGCTATGACCTTGAAGTCAAATTATGCATGTCTTGCAAACTTAACCTTTCTAAAGACCTACTTATTCTAGTGACAAAATTTAGGTCATAATTGGTTTAGCCAATTTTTGAAGTGACATATGGGGATTTCTTTATTGACATATATAGAATTCGCTTTGAAACTACATGGTGTCTTGGAAGTCACAACTAAATTTGGAGCCATGACCGGAATGATGGAATGAAGCCAAACAAAATGAAGCCATGATAAAAATGGTAAAATGAAGCAAGGCCCAAAATAATGGAACTTTGAAGTTATATACCAAAAATTAAAGCCTACAAAGAATTCAATGACTTTTGAATTGAGGGAGTTGAATTTTCTTTTAAGGAACCAATAGGAACCTTTAGAATTCAATTTTTTTATAAATAAAGACCAAAATTTTTGGAGTGGAATTTTTTCCAACTGGAAGAGTTAAAAAAAAATTTAAGCATTCCATAGGACTTACAAAAATAAGTAGAATGTAGGGGTCATTTTGCAGCGATGGGCGGGGGATCTTTGAAGGGGTTTGCATTAATAAATATAAGGTCCAACGCTCTCTAATAGTCAACATATACCTCTAAAGTTCACCATAACAAGTTAATTGTTGCCAAGACTTCCATAGACTAGAATGAACTTATCACCATATTTTTAAACTTTATCTTGCAACTATCAATAAATGAGTGATTTATTATATTTATTTTAGCTCAAGATACCAATGATGTACAACCAAAGGTTTTAGAACTCTATTTTTTGGCTCCAAAGACTTTGGTGACAGTACATTTTATATGGATAAATGAGCCTCAAAAGTATTGTTGGCAATATTGGTTTTGGAAACAGTATGCACCTCTCTTTGTCAATGAAGTTTTGAACATGCACCTTCATCATGGAGACAACATAAACCAATGTCTTTGGCAAGATGCAAAATGTGCTGTCCATGGTGTACACTATTGCAAATTCTATGTTTAGACTAGGGATAAGCTAAGGATGTAGAATAATTTAGCTATAAAAATGTTCTGAAATGAAGTTTTTCAAATTTATTTCCTACTTCAATTAGAAAATTGAAAAATTCCCGAGTACAAATCTACAAATTCTCATCATATGCCCAAAACATTCCTTAAAAATGAATTCATGCCAAATGTCATCTCAAAATCGCATTTTCAAAAAAATAAAATGCTTGACTTCTAAAAAATCATTACAAAAAATATGAGGCCTCCGGAAGGCCGTTAAGCCTGGACCCCGTAGTGATACTACGGAGTTTTTTTTCAAAAAAAAAAATTCAGAAACTGAAATTCTGACGTGGTCGAAGTTCCACGCCAGCGCTGACGTCAGCGCCACATCAGCGTGATGTCACTTTTCAAAAAAAAAATTCGGAAAAAAAAAAAAAAAAAAAAGTTATTTTTTTTCAAAAAAAAAAAGATTTTTTTTTTTTTTTTTTTTTTCCGTAATATCACCTGCGGGTCCCGAAAATCAGCACTCACGGCCTTGTTGAGGCCTCATATTTTTTGTAATGTGTGAGAGCTACTAGATTGATGGAAGAAGAATAAAATTGCATATTAATAGTGACACTAATCTACTCTAAGAAAAATTGAAACAAATTACTACTTAATCAACTTTTTCTTGTGGCTTGTCATACAAAATTTATACTACACTCAAAATCCTCAAGCAAGAAAGAACAAATTAAAATCCTGAATCATGTAATTTGTGCTTTAGATTTAACAAATCCGTTCAAAATGCTCCAAAGTTGAGGAATAATGACTTCATCTACAACATCATCAAAAATGGTAGTACTAACCACTATCAAATTTCTAAAATAGAAATCTACGCTCTCTACATCTTCCAAATATGAGCATCAGTTTCTGAAGTTCAAACTAAAAGAGAAGCAATCAAGCTTTCCAAAAACTCTCGGGGAGTTCACTTAGAGTATCCATTAGAAACCATATTCAAACAAAACTTTGAACCCCCTGTATATACTTTTTGAATTTTAAATGAAAATAAATAAATAAAATATGAATAGATTTTTCTAATTTGAAAGTTTATGCTTTGAATTATTGGTATTTTTATTTGTTAATAATAATTAGTTACAAATTTTTGAAGTAAAAATATACACGCTAGAATTGAAAAATAACTTTCACACCCCTATATTATATAAGAAAAAATTGTCTAAAAAATGAACAAAAAAATCCTAAAAATAAATCTCTATTGAAAGCTCATTTTGAGTTGAATATTGATTCAATGGTCATCTAAATGTGTTCTCTATAATTATTTGAGTTGAAAAACATGCCATTTTAGTACATTTTCAACCTCTTCTAGAAATCATTTCATATTTTATTTGAGTTGGAGATTTTGGCAATAGAAACCTATAGTCATTATTAATCAATGCTCAAAATTTTAGGTTGAAATTATAGTTTATTAGAAACCACTTGTTTGCATGTGGTTGTTGTAGTAGAATTAAGTGCCCCCCTCGAGCAAAAACTTAGTGCAATGACAAGCAACATCCAAACAATTGCTATTATGTGAACCTACTTAAAATTGTGAGCTTGTGAGCTTAAAAGACTATGTTATAGGTGTCTATATTATAGAAACTTTCCATGATTATAGTGTAACCATGTTATACATAACTATATTATAGGTGTTTATGATATGAACACCTTTAATAGTTGTAGGATATCTACTTATACACATGCTCGAGGTTCACATGCTTGCATTTCTATGGCCATACATTAGTATTGTTGCACTTGCAAGCAAAATCAAAATTCAGAAGCTCCAAGGGCATCTTTTCAACTTCGACATGCAAAACAAAGAGGAAGGACCTTTGATTCTTGCCTTGCTTCTATCACAATCTTAATTTTTTGACCTTCTTGGACCTCATTTTGGGATGGAAGGTAGGTAGTTAGGTAATTTATGTGGTAATTTCCAAGGTTTTAGAAAAATAAAATGGCTTGTACAAAAGTCCTCATAAATCAATTTTTTTTAGGATTTAAATATAGATTAAATTTTGGCAAAACACATTGTGTATTGGAGAGGAGTTTTTTCAACTCTAAAAACATGTTTTTAAAATATGTAGATTTCTTCAGTGTCTTATATTAAGTTTGAAATCTTTGAAAGAAAATTTGTCCTTTGAATGATTTTAGGGAAAGCTCTAACTAAGGTGGATATTTCCTTTGGAAAACTTGCTTGGATTCATTTTTCAATGAATGCTAGTAGATACTCTTTCCTTGTATTATTTTTGACTTTCCAACATAATAAAATGAAAATTTTATGTAAAGTATTTTGGCAACTTCTGAATTTTTTTGATGTGAATTTTAGCCATAAAAAGTTCTTTTTTGAACTTCAATTCAACTAATGGAGTGAATCTTACGAAGTTTATTTTTACTTCAAATCAAAATTTTTTAAACTTCCTAAAATTGAAGACTTATAGCAATTTGATCCTCAAGCCCATCATCATAATGATTTTATAATCTTAGAATGACAAGGTAAAAATTTTACACCAAGATAAATATAAGGAGAAATTTTGAATTTTTTTGAATATATATTGCATTGGATATGAATTGTTTCTGTTTTATTGTCAAATTTGTGGTAATTTCAAAGTTCCCCCCTAATTTGTTTTTTGTTCCAATGATGTTGTTTAGGTTGGAATTGTTTAGCTTAATTTTTGGAGTTGCCTTTGGGATTTTTGGATTGACATATAAGATTGAAGGAAATTCAAAATTATTATGAATTTTGAATTAAAAGTAAAAAAATTCATATCAAATGCAATATATGATTAAAAAAAAATGAAAAACTCTCTATAGATTTATATTATAGTATAGAGCATCATTATCCATTCATTTCATGTGTTATTCTAAATTAAAAAACAAACATTCTATAGTTGCAAATTCATTTAAAAAAATTGATAGTCAATATTTTTTTAAATATCTTAGTAGAGATAAAAAAAATGAATAGCTAAAGAGTAACAATGAAAAACTAAATTCCAATAGAAATGTAATGCTTTCTAGGCTCTAATATTGGTGTGAAAATTTCCATTTGCAAGGACTTCTTATCCAAAAAACAAGACCTCAAAGACTTCAATTGTGTGTCATTGGTAGAAAAAAAAGCAGAGAAGCCCTAGTAAAATTTTGATATTTGTACTAGGGCTTTGTAATTGTAGTGATAACTAATTGAAGGTTTTATACTTTGAAGGATTTAAAAACAAAAATTTGCATTTTTTGAAACTATTAGTAATAATTGTGCTTTAAATACTTAATAAATATTAAAATAAATTTATGTCTAAAAAGTATCTTCAATTCTCATCGGTTGCTTCTAAAAACTTATGGTAGTTATTTAGATAGGTGATTATTGAAGCTCCAAATATAAATGAAAAGATAGAAAGAAATTGTTCCAAATGTAAATTAATAGTATAGTTGTGGCCTTCAAGTATGACGCATTAGTTATGGTGCCTAAAAACTATGGGTTTTTTTTTCTTGTGGCGACTCAAAGTTATAATGCTTTAATTACGGCACCTCAATTGAAAACACTTGGTATTAACTCATCTTGTCTTAACCCCTAAATGAAGTTGTATCTTCCAATGGCCCCAAACTGCTATTTTCTAAAAAGACTGGATGGAATTTAAATAAAACCTATGTAGGTCATCTTGAGAGTGAATGTATGAAAAAAATTCAAAAATTTAACCATACAATTTAGTAGATATTTGAGTTTGAAATTATGTCCATGCCAACATAAAAATTAAACAATTCTTTTTGGAGAAAAGTGTTTTTCAATGAGAATGTTTCAAAATCATCTATTTTGTGCTCAATGAAAATGAAAGGATTGTTAACAATTATCTAAGATTTTATAACATTACCATCATTTTCAAATTTTTGTTGAAGCTTTTAGTTTATGGTGGTCAAAGAAATGAGAGTCTTTTTTTTTTAAATCATTAGAATGGGCAAATTTGAAATCTTTGGATTTAGTCTTCCTTTGAGGTGGCAAAAATTCCATTGGTTGTTTGAAATTTTAGTCCTTGCCATATAGGATAGACACGTTATCCCTTGTTAGCATTAATGCAATGATTTTTTCAAAAAATAAATGGATTTTTAGGATGAGTTTTTGGACAAGATGTGGGCCAAAAGTAGGTGATGAAAATGGTCTGGTTTACCTTAAACTTAACTTCAAAAGTTAATGAAACTGTTGCCATTGAATTCATTATATGGTTCATTTTGTAAGTATGGTTTTCATTTTGAAGAATAGTCAAAATTTGAGAACATGTTGCTCAAAAGAAAGGGGCAATACTAAGAAATTGATCCCTTGGACTCTCAAAGGTTAACCACCGGAAGAGATGGATGGATTACTATGACCATCAATCACAAAATAATCCAAGATGAGAACTTCATTTGTTTTCACAGGAACCTTGAAAATCATTCATTAAACACTTCAAGTCTTCGTGGTGTTACTAACAAGGTTAAATCTATGTCTTTAATTATGTATTGTATAGTTTCCCATTGACAACTTTCAGTTCCTTCCTTGATCATGATTAAACTTAGCATTAGTCATTTTCTTGTCACTGTTCCACAACTTTCTTGTCCATGTTCCCCGAGAGCTTTCTTGTCTAAGGTAGGAGGCTCTAAAAATGGAGTGGGCATTAAGAACGGACCCTACAAATGGTTGTGAAATGGACATGAGTTGGTTCTGAAATGGACATGTATAGTCTTGAAATCAATCAAGAAAAAAAGCATTATCACTTGCAAGAGCCAATCATTCGCTTTGCTTTCCCCATCTTTCTTTAGAATTGCAAGAGAACCGTTTATAAAAGACCTAGGGTCATAAATAGGGACCTTTGACCCAAATCGCTTGAAAATTCATAAGTAACTCAAAAATGCTTGGAAAAATACAAAACCACTTGGCTTAGATACCTCATCTATTTCTCTTTTGTTTGTAAAATGAGCTAAAATTATTCATGTCCAATGAAATACACAAAAAAAGGTGGACCAACCCTTAGATGTGCCATTTCTGAGCCTCCTACCTTATGTTCCAAAATTTTCACCTTCACATTCCACAACTTTCTCGTCCACATTCCACAACTTTCTCCTCCATGTTCCTTGTCCACATAAGGTGGGGGGTTGTTAAAGCAACCCTTTAAGAGCTGATTGCATTTCTAAGGAAGCTAAACTTTTTTGAAAAAAAAATCAGTAAATTTTACTAGGAAGAAAAATGGAATTGGCATCTAATCCAAGTTGTTTCGTAATTTTTAGGACCATTGTGGAATTAGTTACAAATTTTTGAAGTTGAAACGCAGTGGTTTTCTGAAAGCGACCCCCTCCTGAAACGTACAACGTTGGTACATTGAAGAAAGTAAAACGTACCTCTGTGTTAGAGGTCGCTTTTAGAGCCAGGTCGCTTTTACAGACCCCTACCCTTACCGATACCAGAACTTTCTCTGTCCGTGTTCCAGACAACTTTCTCCTCCATGTTCCACAACTTTCTCGTCTCCTATCTGCTAGACAGGCCCTTCAATTCTGTTGCCTCTAACTTTATTACATCTCCTGAAATTTCTTCATTCTCCACCACGAAAGGGAAAAGAAAAAGAAAAAGAAATAGCTTGCACGACTGATCACTGATGAGTTCCTGAATTGCTCATAATTATGGTGAGGGGTCCTTTTGCAGTACTCATGTTCTGCCCCCGCTTTGAGCCATATGTGCAGAAAGTGTACTCGGGAGGGTCTGGGATGTTCATTATCAAAAAACCGTGTGCAAGCAAAGCTATCAACGTCCTGCAACTTTTTGGTCAGGTGCTTCTGAAGTGCCAAATAGTCTAAGTCAACTATTAGTCTTTGGCTCTTTTTTTTTTCCAGTTGTACACTTGTACTCCGCCATTCAGTGAGTACGCTTTCAGTTATCTTCTCATTGCTGCAATGCTGCCTGCCTGCTCTTGTTTTAAGCTTATTCCTGATTTCATGACAGACAAAAGCATCAGCAACACAGTCACACTGACACTCGGCAGGAGCAATCACTTTGAAGATAGCTGGAATTTGCACTCATGGCAACAAAAAAAAATAAAAATTGTCACTTGGAAAAGCTGATCAATCAACAAGAGGTACAATCATGGAAGGACATCATTAACACATCCATGGTTTTTGGTTTTTGGACCAATGGTTATGTCACCTTCTCTTTTTTTGACACAAGTAAAGGAACCTTTACTACAAGAATAAAGAGTACAAGAACCCAGTTGCAAACGGCTTGGGCTTGGTAAGTAAACAAACAAGCAAAACTAAAATACAAGATCAACATTTGGGGCCGGCCCTCGGACCTGAAAACGCCTACCTTTGGGCTCCATCCATCATCATGATAAAGGGGTTGTTACAAGCCCATCTCTATATGAATCTATCTCAAGTGGCCTCCTAATACTCGAGATGTCTTAGTCAAAGTCTATCCACCGGTTTTCACTCTACAAATCCGTAATTCAACAATGCCTAGCCAATTACACTGCATAAGGTTAGTAGAGTGTCAACAAATATCATTAAATGCCACATTGTTACGATCAATCCACAACACTCAAAGAATGACCGTGCGCATAGCCATCCAAATGCTCTCCACCATGTCAAACTTTTGTGGGATGCGCTTTGAGAAGATGCCTTGCTTCCAAGTCAAGAGCCACCATGGACCTTTGGCTTCCTTGGTGGTGATGAGCACGTTCCTTATTTGGATACCCTATTGTTAAGCGTGTTGAGCTGAGGGGCACTCCCAAAAGTGAAGTGTGGCCAATCTTTTAAGAAGGTTATGAGTTTCCTAGGTCCTTCTTTTTGAGGGGCTCAAAATGAAGGAGACCAATTTTGAATATGCATTTTGAATATGTACTTTGTATATGTAATTTTTGTATATGCTAGCTCTACACGATAGATGAAATGAGATTTTTGGAAACATTGTAGTAGTGCAGTAAGTAAGGTCATGATTATTGTCTAACATTTTTGACACAATTATCCACTCTTTTTTTTCCTATAGACTTGAAGTTGCCCATTTTTTTGGAGGCAATTGGGCATTAAATTGCCTAACAAACACACACTACATTAAGACATTTGAGATGAAGTGGTGTAAAATAGTTCATTAAAGCTAATAGTTAGAGAATTAGTGAAATTTATAAATAGAAATTATTTTTTACTTGAACACAAACAAACATTATAAATTTTCAAATTTTCAAACAAGTTTTAAGAGAATTTTTGTAATTTTTACAATTTTTCAAATTAAAGTCCAAAACAACATTGTGGGTAATTTGTCTTCTATGATATGATTTTGAGTTTCTTAAAGACAATTTATAGATGACTTTGTATGACACTTTCAATTCTCTTCAAGTTTTAAGGTTGAATTTAATTCCAATACTCACACTAAATTTTTAACCCAACAAGTTTCAAGAATCCTTTTGGGGGACTCTTGAAGGTTTGTAGACTTGAAACACTTTTATCATGTAATCGATACAATCAAAGTTCTAAAATTTCTTCCAAAAATACTCATACTAGTTTAGTGCAAGATGTTCAAGTTGGATATGCCAAAGAAACAAAAGTTTAAATTTTTTGTTGTTTGCATTGAAAATGAGTGGTTTGAGTGATTTTCAACCAAAAAATGGCCTTGGGACTTTCGAGGTTAAAAGGCAAATTTGACTTCAATACTTAAAGTAAGAGGTCTATAAATTGCCCATTTAAGTGCTGAAACTAGATTTTTGGGGAGGTGAAACTTCTTGAAATATTTTTCAAATTCTTTCCCTTGAAAGACAATTGGTATTGGCTTTGAATCCAAGTCATTTCATATTTTTTGAAGCTTTGTGAAATTAGTTATGAAATTTTGAAGTTGAAATAGCACAGGGCTCTAGAATCGTCCAACTCTTCAAGTGTACATTGCTTGTACATTCCTAACGGCTACAAAAATGCAACATGTACAAATAGTGTACATTTGAGGAGGTGGGCGATTTCAAAAGCTTGTGCATTTTCAAAACTTCCTACCTTAGTCATACCAACACAAATCACCCCCATATGGTAATTAGTGGACAATGGTATCAATAATGAAAGCATCGACAACACATAGCATTCTCAACAAAACATGTAGGTATCCAAAACAGTGTTGAAGACACAAGAATAAGAATATATGTAGGCCCAAAGTAAGGAATCCTTCTTCCTAATTAAGGAGGTTAGGCCATGTCTTTGTAAAAACATTTGGTCTTCGATACCTGAAATAATTAAAAAAAGGATAACTTTAGGGTAAAAAATGATCTCTTTAAAGCTGAAGGGGACCATTGTGAGGAACTTCTTTGCAAAATGGGGTATCGGGAGAATCGAACTCCCGACCTCTTGCACCCTAAGCAAGAATCATACCACTAGACCAGATACCCGTTCCAGATGTCCAGAAAGTTTCTTGTTCAGACTATGTACCCAAACCGGAAATTCCATTACTGAGGCCGAGAATTGTACTTAGAATTCATCTGTTCTTGGAGTAGGAGACTTTAGATCTCGAAATTCCCCAAACAAAGGGAAGTAATGACCATGGGCTCATCAAATCGTGGTCAGTTGCTTGTTTTGTGAATCTCTGCTCTGGTAGAGTATAGAAAAAATGTTGGGGACTCATATCTGTTACCTGCCATTTTTAATCCAGACTTCATACATTTTCAAGCACAAAATTTACATCCCTCTTAGACAACACAAACAGTTGCTGACATGAACCCTCTCCCTAAAACCTGTTGCTTGCCATCTGGAAAATCAACACAAATGCCGGTAGGACACACCTCAAGAAAATAAATGTCTACTTTGAATCAACGTTCGAGTATATCTTATTACAGTATGTGGAAGTCATAAGCGAAGCTGAAGGGACACCTACTCTGATGATGGCGCTCAAATTCATGATCTTCATGCAGTGCTCAAAATAGTGAAGCACACTGAATTACAGCATTTAACATGCACCAATGCACGTTTCTAAGTTAACAACACGCAACAATACTTGTCTTGTCTCTGACAATGGTTTGATTTCAAAGATATTCAAGTAACGTCCTACTCAAACTTCTTCACATCTAGCGTTTGTCAATGCGAAGTCTTTACCCTTTGTTCCAGAGCCAAAAAATTATGGTAGTAGGATTGCTATTCAGATAACGAATTCTACAAAGCGTATGCAATGACAAAACCCTCAACCTTCAATCGTAAGGTTGACAGATGGATGCAAGCTCCATCAAGCATTTGCACTTCAAGCGACAGAAAACTACACCACAACGTGCAATTCCTATGGTCACCACTAAATTCCAAAGAAGTTCCTTCTCAGCGCAAAAAACTCTACAAACATGAAAGAAATCCACAAAATATGAGGAAGTCTTGTGTGATTCAAAAAAATCAAAAGCACGTTCTAGTGCAGTATAAATCACAAACTCATAATTCAAGACATCACCAACTTCAGAATGGAAGATTTGAATCTGAATATCTGAATAAGCTCAACCTTATCAGCATAGAACCAACCGCATTCACAACCTACAGAACAAAACACTAGTACATAACTTGTCGTATTCCAGCCAAGGAGTCCACACCCAAGTAGACCGAAATTGGTCAGCACTGGTCGGTATTAGGGAGCAGTTCCAGCGTAATGACCAGACAATTCGGTGGACTCCTTGGCTGGAACAAGACGTGGTTTTCCACAATTGAAAGGCTCAGAATCCAACATATCAGAATAGTAATCAACAGACTCTGCCCTAAGTACTTGTCCACCACCGCAAGTTAGTTTGGTTAGGGCATACTAAGGATGAGGAATGACAAAATCTCCTCCTCAGCATGTTCCCGAGACAAATGCCAACCTCTAGGAATCGGTCGCCATATAACAGTTTAAAAAAATTGGAACATAATACAAACGACCAAATAGTATCCTGAGCATGCTAAATTACAAATCCTTCCTGAATTTTAAACGACGCGAATTGAGTACATGTCCGAGTAAGCTACCAACAGCGTCGGGGATTAAATTTTCTTAAAACAAAAATGACACTAACCTAGTAGTCCGCCAGGTTGATACCGGCCTTCTTGGCCATGGCTTGCAGGCCGTTCTTTTCCACTGTCTTGAGAGCCTTGGTGGAGAGACGAAGCTTCACGAAACGCTTGCCCTCCTCCCACCAGAGGCGCTTGTACTGCAAGTTCACTTGCTGCAAATGCTTCGTCCGGTGATTGGAGAACGACACTTTGTATCCATTGTTGGCTTTCTTGCCTGTCAAATCGCACACCCGACCTAGCGCCATATCCAATTCCCAAAATTTAAACGTCGTAACTAGAAACAGTAACCAAATTACCGACGTGCATCCGAGGCATACCGAACAACGAAACACCAGGAATATCCGCTTAATAAAACAATCAGCTATATACCTATATTCGAACACCTACCAATAAACCTAGACGTGTCTTCATAACTTTTGTCCCAATACCACAATCTTTGATGGGTTGAAATCCTCTTTCATTTGCCAACAAGAACATCTCGAAACTTGACCAGAAATTGGCGATTACGGGTGTATTTATCTAACAATTCGCAATGCAAGGAGCTCAAGCCAACTTCAATCTCAAAGAACGAAACGAAGCGAAGCACTTACTCGCCCGTGGTTGCACCAACGCAGAGTTGCTCGCAGCGACAGCAGCTGGTCGCTGGCTGGAGGAGCAGGCCAGGGAGCTGCCGGTGAGCTGAGCCTGGCTTGAAGCAAGGAAATGTGGCGATGTAGAAACGCAGAGCGACGTCGCCAAGAAGGTCGCCATAGCTAGCGAAAAACAACAAACAAGCTTGCAAAACGCAAATTCTTGTGGAGCTCAAGGATTGGGATAGGGCTTTTTCACAGTAAGGTAGTGTGCTCTAAAAGCGCCCATCTTCTTGAAACCGCCCCTATTTTTAGGTGAAGAATGGAGATGGGGTGATCCTTAAATGGACCAGTTTAGCAATTGAATGCATTGAGAAAAAATTGTTTTTCTACTGCAAGAGCCAATCATTGTCTTTGATTTCTGCACATCTCTTTACAAGTTGCAAGTGGACAGATTTTGGAAGACCTATGGTCACAAATAGGTGCCTATGCCCTGAATCTTTGAAAATTCATAAGTAATTCAAAAATGCTTGGAAAAATACAAAACCACTTGTGTTAGGTACCACATCTATTTTTCTTTCTCTGAAAAATGATCTAAAAATATTTTCGTCCATGAAAGCCTGTGAAAAAGGCGGACCAGCCCTTAAATGGTCGCTTTAAGAGCATACTACCGGGTGTCCATCTGCGGCCGTTACATCCGCGCGAAGCCTCTGTGGCCAACGCAATTCCTCTTTTTTTTTTCTTTTTTTTTCCATCCCGGGTATGCATTGCATGAGTCCAGGTACCAATCCGAGCTCTTAGGCTCAATTTAGATAGAGCATGGGACTAGATAAGATTTCGTATGTTGATTTGAGGGTATCACTTGGAGGCATGGTTTGTACCTTGGTCAAAGCATCTCTAGTTACCTAATGGTGCGTCCAAGTATTAATCTAAGATTTTTTGTCAATTTAGATAGAACACGGGACTAGATAAGATTTCATATGTTTGATTCGAAGATACCAACTGGTAGTGTGGTTTCTACTTATCAATCGAAGCTCTTAGGCTTAGTTTAAATAGAGCCAGGAGACCTAATAAGGTTCGCTATATTAGTTTGAACTTTGAAGGATACGTACCAATTGAAGGTATGGTTTCTACCCATGTTAGAGCATCTTCGGTAGTCTGGTTCACATGATTGGTAATTTGGAGGATGGAGCATGGTTGGAGAAAAGTAATCTGGGATGTAGAGAAGTAGATAAAAAGATCCATTTTTGACTTGGATCTTTTCTACTAAGTCAATTCTCTACCAAATATAAAACTAAATTCATATTTTGAAAGTTGAGAAAGGAAAAAAATTATTAAAATTTGAGATGTAGGCAAGTGTAGGAGTGTCCTACCATCCTCCCCCCTTCCAAACAAAATTTTGCAGCTAAAATTCCTAAAGAATGTATGTGCCATATTCATCAACATCCAACCACATTGTTTTGGCTCTACACCATATTGTTTTTTAGAACTTAAAAGTGCCTCAAATCAAGTGAGTGTCTTAAAGATTAAGAATGAATTAGTCTAAAATTAGTGGTAGATTGGTGGTAGTTTTAAGCAACTTATGAAGCCTTCAATCTCACCATGATTTTAATTAACTAATTTTCTAAATTTCTTCACTATTATTTTTCTTTGTTTGATATGCCTTTTGTATTTTTTTCATAGCTTTTAGAATAAATATTTGGTTGTAAAATTTGGTTAAGCATTAGCTATGTGAGGAAGCATCTCTATGTAAAATGGATCTTTTTGTCTTTGATTCTAAAAAATAGTTGTATGTCCTAGTAACTAGTAAGGCATTTAAATAGCAATCATCCACATTCCATGTGGCCATCTTGTGTATGCTCATGAGGTTTGTGTGTCTAATAAACTTATGCTTTTGGGAAAAAAAAATTCTAGAGATTTATATCAAATTTATTTGTGTCCCTTCAAAAAATGAAGAAATTCACCCACTAAAGAAATAGGTGAGACCTTCCTAGCACTCGGCAAAAGAAAAGATTTGGTGAGTATAAAAAGCGGAAAAGCATGGTGTTTGTTGTTATAAAAGATATACCTAGGGGGGCATAGTTGCAAAGCACTCTTCCATTTGTTCTCCGATTCTATGAACTCATGTAAAATTATATGTGGAAGGTCACAATTGGCTTTGTGGAATCCCTTCCCTAAATTTGATGAAGTTTTTTTATTTGGTTGGATAGGCAAGGGTCATTGCAAGAAACACTAATTATTTTTTGTAGCATATATTATAATATTCTTCATACTATGACTATGAATTATTGTAAAAAATAAAATAAAATATAGATAATTAGTATAATATTGAAGATAACATGTCACCAAAATTTGAGATCTAAGGAAAATCGAGGTAAAAAGTTATTCACAAAATAGAGTTATTACATTTTTGAAGAAACTAGACACTATTTGTAAAAAATAGGAATTTTTTTTTTTTTAAACTAAAAATTTTCCATTTGGGAGGACTTTATGGTGATGAGATTTCATAGAAAGAATAATCTTGAAACCATTTTCAATGTTTAGAAATGCTCGCACAAGGAACCCCTATTTACGTGGACATGGAGGACATAAATAATATATTTTCACATGCCCATTTGTAGGCATATACCTTTCTAGTGTGGCAATAGACCATATAAATTTCAACTCTAGATCATTAAATTTGGGTACTCCTAACGTAGTGAAAACCCCTAAACATCAAAGTGTGACAAATTAACAAAAAGGTCTTTTAAATTTAAAATGTTTATTTTTTAATTTCTAAAAAATAATGTATGTGATTAGCATCAAGTTAGACATCTCCAATAAAGATTTCATATTCTTAGGATTTGGGACTCAAAAGTTATAGTGGAAGAGAAAAAATCACTCCAATTGTAACTCAAAATAGGACTAGTATTTCTTGCAATGATATGCAAGTGCTCCTTCACAACCTTCAACAAGCTTGGAGAATCACTATTCTTGTGTCTTCTGTGACTTCAACTAAAGTAAAGAAAAGAGAGGGAATAAAAAAAGAAAAAGAAACTAGAAATGAAATTTGAGCACTTAGAGCTCTCAAAATAAAAAGAATTTGAGTTGCTATAAAAGAATAAGAACTATTTTCTTACAATTAATTTAATTTGGTAAGGTTCTTCCTTGGGGAGGTCACTCTGTGAAAAGTAGAAAATCACGTGAGTTAAACTATAGGGTGAATTTTATTCATTGGAGCAAAAATTTATAAATGATGTAGATCTATTTTAGCTTGGATTTAATTCTTGAAACATCATTATATATAAAATGGAATATTGAAAAATCTTTTGATTTAAAAAAAAAGTAGATATAAATTAGTGTGAATAAAATCATTTTTAATAATAGAAAAAGCACTTCAAAAAACAAATTGATTAATAATAAAAAAAAGCACTTCAAAAAACAAATTGACCACATTCTGGTTGTTTAGAAAGTTAAGGGTTAAGTTTGATCCTAATTTTTTATGTATGTTGCATATTTTTATGCCCAACATTCACCCAAAAATCCTTCATTATCAAACAAAATAAAATTCCTAAAGTTTATAAATACTATAGCGTGCCAAAAATTAAGTTAGATTTTCATTTATAATTACCTATAGGGTGCTTAAAATTAAGACCAAGTAGCTTTTTTTCTACTAAAAGGGTCCTTTAAAATCATGATTACTAAGTAAATAGCCTCCAAACAAATAGGTGATTAACGCACATGGTTACAAAACATAAGGGGAAGTGACCTCCCCAAGGTTTTTTCTTTGCAAGGGATGCAAGTAATTTAATAGTTTTCAACAAGGATACGAGTCCCTTCTAATGCAATCAAGAGGCAAAATAATATATAGTTGTTATGTGTTGAGAATTCAACAATAAATTCAAGAATGAAGAATAAACTTATTAACTCACATTGACAAGTAGCACATTTTATGAAGGAAAACAAAGGTGCCTACCAAATTCAACTACACTTTAACATATGTGAAAAATTGGAAATACAACCAACTCATATTGGATTCCTTGTAATAAGTGTAGACAAAGGATACATAGTCCTACACTAATCATGAGTTTTAGTTTGTGCCAATTATCTCACATTGGATTTAGGCACCAAGCCAGTGCCCTTCTAGGCCTTGGGCCTACTTCTAAATCCTTCTTTCTATGTAGGGAAGAGGCTGTGAAATAGTTAGGGACCAACTTCAAATTTCATCTTTTGTAGATGGAAGCAAATGACACCTGGGCACCATATATAATTCTTAAATCATTTTACTTCGATCAATTCAAATTTTGATCAGCTGTGATTGCGTCTCCACCAATGTCATCGTTGTCCTTAGATGTGTTGGTTGTCGGGTGCGAGTGCTCACAAGGATCCTAAGCACAAGACGCACAACATGACGTTCTACACACAAAGATGTGGGTCTTGTATGTGCTTGACGGTGGCCAGAAGTATCACGTGCAAATTATCGACCAACCCAACAACTTGGTGGAGACCACCTAAGAGGTACCAACGTAAAGCTTAGATCATCTTGTATGGCATGGCATTCCAGTTGATTCCAAGCCTTTGCACAAGCATGATTTCAAGGACACTTGGGTGCAATGTTAAGGTAGGAGGCTTAGAAATGGCACATCTAAGGGCTGGTCCGCCTTTTTCGTGTTTTACATTGGATGGGAATAATTTTAGCTCATTTTTCAGACATAGAGAAATAGACGAGGAATCTAACCCAAGTGGTTTTGTATTTTTCTAAGCATTTTTGAATTACTTATGAATTTTCAAACGAATTGGGTCATAGGTCCCTATTTATGACCCTAGGTCTTTTATAAATGGTTTCTAAAGAAAGATGGGGAAAGCAAAGCCAATGATATGGTTCATGCAATTGATAATGCTTTTTTCCTTGATTCATTCAATGACTATACATGTCAATTTCAAAACCAACTCATGTCCATTTCAGAGAGCCATTTGTAGGATCTGTTCTTAATGCCTACTCCATTTCAGAGCCCCCTACCTTAGTATGGGTTGGAAGGGCATTGCCATGTCATGGAATCTGTACGAGGGTCATTGCAAGAATATCTTTTGTCTCATTAAAAAATCATTTAAAAGAAATAAAAATAAAAATAAAACATTAAAAAAAAAAAAGAAGTAAATATCAATGAAAAATAAATAAATGACATTTTAGACCGCTGATTGTCGTTCAATGTCTCCAACGACAGGCAACTGGCAGTGCTGGCAGGGACCGGAAACTTCCTGGGCCAGAAAGGATATGCCATCGTCTCGACCGTGTCGCAGAAGCTTGTGGGCAACTTGGGCGCTCAATACAATGTTCAGAAATGGACTCTTGTCGTTGGAAAATAGGATGGAAAGATTTACAGATTCAAGCCCAGTTTGTAATGTGATAACTTACCTTCCATTTGATTCACGTGACAAGGCACTGCTTTGGGAAAATATCGGAAAAAACACACAAGGAAACATTTGCCTTGGATAGTACTGTTAGACCATTTGAATATTACATTCTGTAACAACAGACATTATTCTGAATCTGAGATTTCTTCTTCCCAAACTCATTTTCTACTCTCACTATCACTGGTAGAAAAAGTTGCATACATATGTAATAACGGCGACACATTTGACACGGGTTAAAAAGAAAATAGACGAACTTTCAGACTCCTGCAACCAAAGTACTTCAAAACCACTCCTAATTGACAATAAGTTACATGAAATTGGGTCAACAGCATTGGGACGACATAAAAGGGTAGGATTCTGACCTGAAGAATTATGAGAGGCTGAGCAAGAAAAATGCACAGCTAACAGCATCATTCATTATGGTAACATAAACTACAGTGTTAGTAACGCCAGAACTCGATCTTCCCATTCTGGCAAAACACATAGTATACAGAAATGTTGCGCCCGTGATCTGGCGGATTCTATTTGGCACTTAGCAGTCTAAAATTTATATTGACGAGCACCTTGCTTAAACGATCTTCTTTCCCAACAAGTTTGTGTATCCCGAAATGTGCGGACAACGAGCAAACTTTGAAAAAATCCCGTCTGCAATTATTTCATGGAAGCCAAGCTAAGTATGCTAGTGGAACCAAGTCCAGCTGTCAGTGGTTCATTCAAATCCAGCTGAGGATGGATTTCAACGAGTAGCCTTGAAAAGGATGACGTGCTTGAGCGCTTCGATGATCCCCGCCACACCTCCAATCAAGGCAGCAATGGAAACGAGAAGCGTGATAAAGCTGAGCAGCTGGAGGAGGATATACTTCCGGCCCCATTTCTTCACGTGGACTTGACGCATGTACATCTCGATAGGGTAGTAGACTGTCAAAGGCCAGAAACTGATGGCCCCCAGAATGCCCAGCACCGCGTTGAAGAAGGGAATGACCATGGAGATAATGGTGGTGATGATCACGTACAGAGTTCGCCAGAGCAAGCGGAACACGCTCACCTTGAATACGCGCTTTCCTGGGAGTCTCAAATTGTACTCCATCTTGAGGAATGGGCTGTTGGGCCATCTCCTGAAACACCATCGCTCGATGAAGCCATATACCGTCTGCGTGTAAACCTGCACCAAATTTGGAAGAAAGTCGTGTCAATCCGAACGTATTCAGATCATCGTGACTGGTGCAATCAACGCATACCCTGAAACAGTAATTCGTGCTCATAAAACTACTACTCTTTACACTATTTCAAAGCATTCAAAGATCTGAGCATTTTTCCTCCTTAAGCCCGTTCGTGAGAACATCGTACTGATGGCATGGATTGGAGAGCCAAGAGGTTCGGAGGGGTAATGGACAAAAACCTCTAACCGTCCAACAAGAAAGTGAATCGAAACTTGAACTTGACATTCTCTTCGTGTCAGAGCCTAAAACAAGCTACTTTAGACAACAGGTTTTCATGGGACACATGGTTTTTGGTGGAAGCATCAGAAGCATCAATAGCGAAAAAAGATCACTCGTGAAAAACTGCACCTGACAATAAATTTCGTTTGGCTGGGACACAGAAGACTGTTCAGAACAAGAAGAAAAGTTTGACCGCAACATCTTGGGCTAATGATGTTACATGCTATTGATGAGACAATGGACCAATTTTAATTCCCATGACCTTAGATTGGGATCCTAATCTGAAAGACCTCATTTATCACTTTTCAAAAGAAGAAATCATTTAAGAGCACAAGCGCACAATCGTCCAGAGGAATTTGAAATGCTCCTCAGTTGTGCGACCAGAGAGGAAGTAAGCACAATGGGGTAGTGCGTGTAGTTACCTGGTAGGCACCAATTAGATGGATCACAATGCACGTGTTTGCAAAATCCACAAGCCAGTAAGGAGTGCTGAATCCGGTGAGCAAGTTCCCTGGAGCGCCATCACCAAATGCAGCGTAGCCACAAACGGCCACCGACATGTAAAAGAACGTGGTCGTCCCAATCGAAATGCGTGCAGCCTTCTTCATTTGGGAGGCTTCAGAAGGTGGGCTTTTAATGGTGTCCTATAGATCAGAAGACATCATTGGATTAAACAAATGAGGATGGAACACCCTTCCCCAATATAGGGACCATGCTAGAAGTGGTTAACATTGTGAGGCATGTAAGATGAAATAGCCTTTTGTTTGCTCATTATTGATATAAGATGATTTTCTCTATAGAGGACAAAGCAAAAAAGACAAGGTCAATTCAATTCACACCCCAGAGGGTTCTTGCGATTTTTCAACTCAATGCATGAGAAACATGCTCCTCAAGTAGAACCATTCACATCGAATATTTCAATCTCCTTAGAGCAAAATGTGTTGAAACATGGCCTACCTGAATTTCAATAAGGATCATAGAGAAGGAGTACGCAAAAGCCATATTGCCAAGAGCGGTGAAAATATTCCACGTCTTTTGCGGTGTTGACTGGAATGAGCAACCATTTGTCGTGTCATAACAAATTGGCGTACCACGCACGCTCCCATAATCGCGCCTTGCCCCTCCCTCTGCAAGTTGAAATCCCTTCCGTTACAATAAAATTCAATGTGAAAATAAATAAATAAACCAATACAAAAAATTCCTACATAATTTAAGAACCAAGAAACTCTACATAGTTTCTGCACCTCAAAATTGTTAATCCCTAACAGAGACCAAGGAGCCCAAATTTGGCTTGACTCTTTGTTCTTTAGCACAACTTTGACAATTTTAAATAGGCATTTGTAGTTTTCAAATCTCAAGACCTCAGGATATTATTCAATGATTTAGTAGGACCAAGTTTCACAAATACCCAATAAGCAACAAAAGAAAATACTCTCATGCTCTCATGACCTCTATAATATGACCTTCTCATAAACATCTCGGAATATCCTACTGTGATTGATTGTAGCACAACTGAAACTATGTCAGTCATTTTGGAGGGTCTTGAGGCAGTTAGTGTAAAGAAGGTAAGGTGAAGAATTGTCACTCACCTGCAGATTTCCAAATGCCAAGTGCCAAGCCAATGGTGGAATATGCGAACGACATAAACGCAGCAACGTAAGAGAGCCACCAAAGCTCGCCAAAATTGGGGATTTGTGAGAGAACAATTTGGATTAAACCATATAGCGCTATGTAAACTGTTGTTGACGCCGGACACACATGATCCAATCCATTGTGGTGTTTACAGTTTAGTTGCTGAATTGCCCTACAAAACCGAAACAATCAGTACCGTGGAAGGCTTCTTTTGGTCAACCTATGGTCAGTCACAACAACTAATTTACAATAAGAGCTTTGTGAGAAATTGAAAATGCGATAAATAAACAGGTTAATTTGTTGTCTGCAAGAATGTCTTCAAATAAGAACTAATTCTATTGGGAGGTCATCCAAGAAGATACGATAAAGCAAAGCAACGTCACAAGAAAAGAAGCACTATTTAAGAGACGGATACAATAGCTTGTGCCACTTTCACGTACTTGGCACTGGTTGCAGTAGCAATGGTGTAGCCAATACTAGTGCCAATAAGGTTACTGTATTGTACACAAGCACATACTATCTGTTGTTTTCGCCCTACACAAATGCATGTGAATCAATCTCAATAGAGGACTACAAGCCCACAAAACTATTTGAAAGAAAAAAAAGACAAAACAAGCTATTCAATAGTTCACAAGAAGACATCATTAACCAGATCTTGTAGGGGCGCTTTGATTCCCACAAAACATAGTCCTAGATAATGAGATAGTGAGGCTACAATAGACACTAGAAAAAAGTCTCTTCCAAAGATGATGATTGTATATTCCACGCCTTGATGACTTGTCACAAAGGACTATTTAAGGGAGAAATCAAAGATACAAAGGAGATGAAAGCATATCAATACCCAAATTGGCTTTGATGGCATCCATGTACATATAATTCCGCTTCCCAGTGACAGGGTCGGGGGACCGGTAACAATCAGAAAGTAGTCGAGAAGTGAAGTAAGTACACCAAGCAAAAGCTAGAAGAACAATTGGCCCAGCAATCCATCCCAATTGAGCAAAGCTCCATGACAACGCCAACACACCAGAGCCTATCACAGCCGTAATGATATGTGCAGCTGAAGTATATACCCCACCTGCAATTCATACAACACACAACGAGCTAGGAAGAGAAAAAAATACTATTGATTTAAAAACCATTTAAATATATACAAACCTCTTTTCCCACCAGCTACTCATCTCTTCCAAGACTCTTTCTTTCTTTCTTGTTTGTTTGAAACAAACAAAAGTCCTTCGTAGCAGACAATCAAAGTACAAGACACTTCTACTATCTCGCTCAGTCGCTAGAGAGAAGAATAGCAAACAAATAGTCCTTTGTAACAAACAAAATCAAAGTACAAGACACTTCTACTATCTCGCTTAGTCGCTAGAGAGAAGAACAACTAACCTGTCCGGCGAGGTTTTCCATCGTCGTCGTACAAGTTGTTGTCAATCTTCTTTCCAATACCGTCAAAACCACTGGCAGCAAGGGCAACAGTGCCATCTTCCACTTCCCCTAAAGTGTCATCCACAGTTCGCCCATGCTTGGAGTGTCCAATGTGTCCAAGTTGGACATGTTCCTTGTCAATGGCTTCCATAGCTTTTGCTGCGTTGAGTTACAGCTTCACACTCGCTCTATACACATGCAAATGACACCAAAAACACAAAACTTATGTTAAAATTGAACTACAAAAAAATCGCTCACAAAACTCAAATCTCACAGGACCACCAAAACAACCTGAAAATCTCCCATTGAAATATTTTTCAATCTTTGCAATATCAAACCCAAACCTCCAATTGAACTCCAAACAATCCCTTTAAGTACAAAATGCAAAGTTTCATGTAGGATCCCTAAACCATTGGAAAGCTATAACGTAGCACAAAACTCACTCAGAAACTCAGAAACTCACTCCAAACTCACACAAACTCACACAAACTCACACAAACTCGCACAAACACACTCAAAACTGTGCCAGAAACTCCCGAAAATGATCCCGAAACTGGTCAGACGTGTATATATATCAGTCTTCATGCAAATTACCATTCACGATCATTGCTTTGTTTCCGAAAAAGCACTACTAGTCAAGACAAGACAACTGACAGTAAACTAGTGAGACTGTGACTGATTTTTCGCTTCGACTGTGATCGAAAGCTCTGTTTAACGACTCGCTTTGGAATATTCAAGCACACTACGTGATATGACTCTTTAGGTGCTGTCTACGATCCTCAAAAAAACACGGGCGTAATTCATGGGGAGGTCTGGAGATTCGAGCTCAGTTTGTAATGTGATAACTTACCTTCCATTTGATTCACGTGACAAGGCAATAGAGTTATTCGTAAAGTCATCCCTAGTTTGGTACCCAGTTTTAAACAAGCTCTTATACAAATTGGTGAAAGGAGGTAAAGCAACCCATATGGGATATGTAAATGGTTGGAGTTGTAACTTGTACGAGCTTGGAGGAGCTCAATCTTAAAATAAACCCATATCCTTTTAGAGTTCATAAAGAACAATGGATTTCATTATAAAAACAACCTCTCCACCCTCCATTCTCACAAATTGTCAATGTACAATTTCTTTGACCTCTAAATTTAGGTCCACATTTTTTTAGGCACCATTTTGATGCGAAAAAAAGTTTGGTCCCAAGTTTTGTGTTGATTGTGCGAGCTTTTTACTTTTTCACCTGCTTTTTTACATAAAGCAAGGGTTCAAACCCCAATTTTACCTCTAAACTCAGGTTTACTTTACGAATAACTCTAATGTCTTGGGAAATTATCGAAAAAAACATATAAAGAAACATTTGGCTTGGATAGTACTGTTAGACCATTTGAATCCTACATTCTATAATATCAGACATCATTCTATCACCAAATCTAAAGGAACCGAGATTTCTTCTTTCCAGATTCACTATCTACTCTCACTGTCACTGGTAGAAGAAGTCGAGTACAAATGAAATAACGAAAATAACGAGATATTTGAGAAAGATAATAGATGAACTTGCAAACTCCTGCAACCGAAGTACTTCTTTCAAAACCACTACTAACTGAAAGTAAGTTGCATAATCATGAGCATTTTGGGACGACAATAGAAAGGTTTATTTCTAACCGTTGGTTGGAAGAATTATGAGAGGTTGAACATGAGAAATGCACAGCTAACAGCATCATTAATGGTAACATAGACTACAATGTTAATAACGCCAGAACTCTTCCCTATCTGGCAGAAGACATAGTATACATGCAGAAACGGATTCTATTTTACATGAGGTGGCGCTTAGCAGTCTAAAACTAGCTTGACAAGAATCTTGCTTAACCCCTCACCGCCCAAGGGGACCAAAAGTGTCCTCACACAGTCTAGCAGTGAAATTCAAAGTGCTATAACTTTTGCATCCCATGTTCAAACTTAATAAAAACTTGTTGGTAAAGTTGCGCATACTAGTCTATTTTTTGTGATTAAATTTTCAGATCTATCCAAGATGTATTGAGTTTTTGAAAGTCATTCAAAGTTAGCGGGTTCAATTTGAGTTCACAACACTGCATAGAGATGGCTGCAACTTCGGGGGCTTGTATCTTTTTCATCAAATGTTAGTTTTCAATAAAATTTGTTGGGTTTTGTTCTCCATAAAGTCTACTTATAGTAGTAATTTTTTTATGTCAATCCAAGTTGTTTTGAATGCTTGGGAGCAATTCGAAGTTCAAAATCCATACATTTTTGCATTACAGTGAACTTTGGCGGCTAATAACTTCTTCAAAAAGTGTTTGTTTTCAATAATTTTTGTTGTAAAAGTTGCGCATACTAGTCTTGTTTATGTGGTAAAATTTTCATATCAATACAATAAGTAATGATTGATTGAGAAGCAGTTTAGTAGAGGTAGGTTCAGCCATAGATGTGTTTTTTTGCTACTTTTTTCACTATTTTTTGACATTTCAAATCAATTTTGCCAACGCAATAAGTCAATTGAATGATTTTTTTTCTTCCACCAAAGTGTTTTTCATTTGGTTTTGAATCACTTTGTAGTTTAAAGTTTTTTCATTTGAGTAGGTTTAGAAATCGAATTTCACCTCCAAATGTGTTTTTAGGAAATTTCCAGCATCTTTTTTCAGCACTAGAACATTATAATCTTTCAATCTATACGGTCAAATGACTCCAAATTTGATTTACACCATCTATAACATGCACACTATAAAATTATACGGTTGAGATTTTCATATCTTACTCACATTTAAACTTATAACACTTGAAAAGCAAGATAGTTTTTTGACATGGTTAGACCTTGGGCGGTGATGGGTTAAACGATCCTAGTTTGTGTACCGTCAATTGGCAAACTTTGAAAAAATCCCGTCTGCAATTCTTTTATGGAAGCCAACCTATGTACACTAGTGGAACCAAATCCAGCTCCTAATTTAAAAGACCTCATTTATCACTTTCCAAAAGAAGAAATCATCTGAGAGCACAATCGTCCAGAGGAATTTGAAATGCTCCTCAGTTGTGCGACCAGAGAGGAAGTAAGCACAATGGGGTAGTGCGTGTAGTTACCTGGTAGGCACCAATTAGATGGATCACAATGCACGTGTTTGCAAAATCCACAAGCCAGTAAGGAGTGCTGAATCCGGTGAGCAAGTTCCCTGGAGCGCCATCACCAAATGCGGCGTAGCCACAAACAGCCACCCACATGTAAAAGAACGTGGTCGTTGCGATCGAAATGAATGCAGACTTCTTCATTTGTGAGGTTCGGGATCCACGTCGCAGAGTCCCAGTTAATTGTAGACGTGTCTTCATAACTTTTGCATTCGGTATCCCAATACCAGAATCTTTGATCTGTTGGAATCCTCGTTCATTTTCCAACGACAACATCTCAAAACTTGAACAGTAATTGGCGATTACGGGTGTATTTATCTAACAATTCGCAATGCAAGGAACTCAAGCCAACTTCAAACTTAAAGAATGAAACGAAGCAAAGCCCTAACTCCCCGCGGTTGCACCAACGCAGGGAGTTGCTCACAACGACAGCAGCAGGTCGCTGGCTGCAGGAGAAGGCCAGGGAGCTGCCGTGAGCTGAGCCTGGCTTGAGACAAGGAAATGTGTTGATGTAGAAACGCAGAGCGACGTTGCCAAGAAGGTCGCCATAGCTAGCGAAAACCAGCAAGCAAGCTTGCAAAACGCAAATTCTTGGAAGCTCAAGGGTTGGGCTAGGGCTTTTCACAGTACTGGGTATATGGCCGGAATCCGGGTGTCCATCTGCGGCTTACTTCCGCGTGGAGCCTCCGTGGCCAACACAGTTCCTCCCTGGCTTTTTCTTATTCTCTTTTTCATCCCGGGTATGCATTTGATGAGTCCGTGTATCAATCCAAGCTTGTAAGCTCAGTTTAGATAGTGCATGGGATTTATAAGGTGTCACCACCCATAACCGACCAAATAAGCAATTGTGGACATGATGTGGAGTATAATGAGACGAAGAAAAAATTTCCGTAAGTGCAGAGATAGAAACGAGGAAGATTCCCAAAAAGTGTTGTAGTTTTATCAATTGAAGTGAATTTGCAATGAATTTTGGAAGGCAAGAGTTGCATCAGAGCCATGTCCAATGTATAGACTATTCCAAAACTGCTCATTTAACCCCTAAAGGTTTTTGACTATGTTTTCACAAAAAAACGCTCCCAAACTGCCAATTCTGTCACAAGTACCAAATTTTGGAAAAAAAACATTTTTGGACACATGTAACCGTAGGATCTTGTAGTAAACTAGTTTGAGAAGGTGTGGAAAAAATTTCAGAAATTTCCACCGTGTAGATTGCAAGATATTAGCATTTGAAGTGACAAAACCCCTTTTTTTGTCCCTGCAAAAAACCAGGCAGCTGCACTTCACATGGTCACATTTGTATGAAAAAATGTCCAAAATGGTGATAACTCTTTGGATTCATTCTTCAAAGCAAGTTAGCTACATGCTTGAAAAATTTCAGATCATTTAGAATTGTACAACATATAGGAAAAAAATAGTAAGTAGAAAGAAGTAGAAAATGATTCAAAACACTAAATTGTTAAGGATTTAATTATGGAATTGAAAAATGCCAATCCAAAAAATTGTAATGTTGTAATAAACAATCTACACCTCGTGTTTATATTTTTTTCCAAAAATATTGAAAATTGAGTTAAATAAAGGACTTCAAAGTTTATTTTAGAGTAGAGATTCCATAACTACCCGCAAACTATCCACAACTAAAATTCCTCATAACTTTCATCTCATAAATCAAAGTGGAATGATTCAAATTTTTCCTCGTGCACATAAATCTAGAGAACCAATTTCAAATTTTTATTTCTCTAGAAAATGATTTTTAAAGAAGTTTTTTTTGCTGCCCGGGCTGCCCGCCGAACAATGAAAACTACGTATCATACCATAACTTTTTAACCATGTGGTCAAAAGTTATGAAAACTGTTGGGCCCTAAAGCTACTCCTTGGGCACGTCTTATGTGAAAATTTCAAAGAAAAAAAATAAAAATTTCATTCGTGGTGAGCTGCCCCAAAACGCTATGTTGTCAAAAAACGGTGTTTGGTCCTTTAGGGGTTAAGGGACTACTTCTTGTTCACTTTGGCACTTAAAACCAAGCAAATGTGTCATGAAAAGAATGGAGGAATTGATGGTTGGAAATCAAGAACTCATGTTTTGAAATTGATCCCATCCTCTACTGCATTTTTGGCACCCTATTGACTACCAATAGGATGTTGGTTGGTGATGGGTGGCTCTACCTTAAGGTTTATTATATTTGTTTGAGAATATTTTTTTTATTTTAAGGCAATTTAATGCCCAATTACCCCAAGGAAAAGTGGATAGCTTCAAGCATATGGAAAAAAAACAAATGTCATAAAAAAAAGCTCAAATTTAATCATGGTCATGGGTGTGAAGCTATAGGGGTGCAAAAACCTTCTTTCATTCAAAACATGTAGCCACTATATCAAATGCAAAAGCACTATTGAAATTGGAGGTCATGCTAGATTGGGTTTAAATTCTAAAACTTGGGACAGATTTGAAGCTCAATGATAAATAATATTTGGTATTGTTGATGCCTACTCTTGAATGAATGTGTTTGTGGAGCCTCATTCTTATCTACTAAGTTTCCCATAGTGCTTTGAATTTTTCATTTCAGATTGTTGAGCAACCAACTCACTACCATTGCCTTTATTGGCAAGGCCACTAGGGTGTTACAAAAGAGAAATAAAACTACTACATAGCATTATTGTAGGTGTTGTGAGGCGATAGGATTGATGCTTTTCCTAGTCACCATCATTAATTTACTTGGTTGAGGGAAGGTGAGCTGGAATCCTTGCCAATTTTTGCCTTAAATTATTCATTTCAAGTTTTTGCATTGAGGCGGCAACACCTTTTTGCATTAACTTGCACCAATATGTGTAATTGTTGTAGCTTTGTAAGTCATTAGGTCTTTGGTTTTGATACCTTATTGGATGAAGACCAATGTATGTTTGCTCCAGTCTAGTTTGCAATATGCATACATTCAATTTTTGACTTTGTGTTGTAGAATTGGGCATAAAGTTGGCCTTCATAGGATTTATGGGGTTATAATGGTTGTTCACATACTCTAGAGTTTAGTGCAAGATGCATTTGGGTTCAATAATTAGTTTTCTATTTGCAAATAAATATTTCGATTGAGATGTGGTATTGGTTAGAGATGGAAGCTTCTGCTCTTGCAGATGTAGGATTAATTGTTGTACCAAATACATTGGCATTGAAGGAAGTTGCAACACTTTGAGAGGAAAATAATTGAATTATAAAAGAAAAGAAAGCAAT
Organism: Antitrichia curtipendula; assembly: GCA_951230915.1. NCBI lineage: Eukaryota > Viridiplantae > Streptophyta > Bryopsida > Hypnales > Leucodontaceae > Antitrichia > Antitrichia curtipendula. The sequence goes on from OX579640.1 coordinate 4,704,292, forward strand.
TGCCCAAAAAGCACTTCATGGTAGTCATTTGATTGAAGGAACTAGATACAAGAAGACAAGGTAGAAGCAAACTATACAAAGATATTTCCTAACCTTGCATAATCTTGACAATGGCGACACTCTAATAATTACAACAAATGTAGAAAGGTAGCAACCTAATATACAATTAGCACTCGCAAAATTTCTTTATCTTTATTTGAATTGTGGTCTTCCAATGCATGAAACACTTGTATTTTTTTATCATCGTCTTGAAATCTATTCTCAAAAGAGTGTTCTTATCTAGTGACAATTCTATCTTCACAACTAGAGAGGCAATCAAAACCAAGACAAAACCAACACATTTCTGCTAAACTTTGACCGAGTCAACATAAAAATGATTTTTCCTCATCAAAGGTGTTTTTTGAGACCGGATCAACACATTTTTGGTTGGTTCAATGTAAATCAACAAAATTCTGTTAATTTTTAGGAATTTCAAGAATCTTTAGGAATCTCTTTAGAATCTTTTGATAATCTTCTAAAAAACTACTAGAATATTTTGAAATTTTATTCTAATATTTTAAAATCTTTTGGAAATCTATTAGAATTTATTGAAATATTTTGGAAAATTGTTAAAAAACTATTAGAATTTGTTGGAATTTTTAGAATTCTATTAAAAATCTATTGAAATCTTTTGAATTTTTTATGGAATCTTTTGGAATCTTTTGGAATCTTTCTAGATCATCTAAAATTTTATAGAAAGTATAAATTCAAATTCAAAATTTAATCAAATATTTAATGAGTATAATTGAATTTCAAATTTGCTCTAAATTCCAATGATATTCTTTAATTATGATCCAAATTTTAATCAAATTCGACTCTAAATCAAATTATGATTCAAATGACTTAATGAATTCAAACTTTGATTCAACTCTAATCAATTTAAATTCTAATGCAATTTTCATTAAATTTTCTATAGGGAGTAGTTTGATTTGAATTCAAAATTATAATTTAGTTGAATTTCTAACTTATGTTTTAGTGTAATATAACAAGTATACTTAGTGGATGTTATAGATTTCAGTCATTTCACCAAGATGCTTAGATTGCCCAAAAATTAAGATTCTTTATAACTTTTTCATAACAAATCTAAATAGAATGAATCAAAGTTCTACATATACTTTGAATCATAGTATTTAAAATGAAAATTAAACTCATGGAAAAATAGTAAGATATTCTACAATTATATGACAAAATTTGATTAAAACTTGAGGTGATAGGAACGTGCATGAATCCATTTGGTCCCTCGAGATGACAATAGTAAATTAGGGATTAAAATTTGAATTTTGAATGTTGAATTATTCAAAATGGAAGTTCCAAACTATTCAAAATTCTAAAATTGAACTACTCAAACTTCTAAATTTGAACTATTCAATAATTAAACTATTTAATTCTAAAATTTGGCTAAACCACCTCTAGAAAAATGCTTGTTAGATTAAATTGAAAATTTTATCACTGAAAGTAAACTTCAATATCAATCACTTTCAATAGGTTTCATGGAAGAAAAAAAAAATTTATGAAGGAGATATGGGCCTTTAAAGTCTGCTGACTTTGCAAAATGAAAATGAAAATGATTAAATAAGACTACCTCAAGAAAAATGTTTGTTAGATTATAAAAACAAGTTTAAAAATATTGAAAATTTTACCACTAAAAGTAGACTTCAATAAAATAAAATAAAAAATGGATAAATAAAATAAACATGAAGAACAACTACAAATTATCTTGCAAATTCAAGATAGAGTAGTCTACCAAGTGCCCTTAGGTTGAGATGGTCTTAGCCTCAAACGGGGTACTTCACATGGTGCACTTTTGTTTGTACATTGAAATGGAAAAGAAGACTTATTTGATGACTTCTAAAATTTACACACTACAGACACATGAGAGGAGGGCAAAGCATAAAAAAAATATTATTGTGTGCTATTAATAATTCTTTTGCTTAGAAATTGCATTCTTTGCTTGGTTTGAATAAAGCAAATTCAAACTAAGCATACCCCTTTTGATCAAGAGCTTCATTTGAGGCTTCATTGCATGATTCATGGATGCAACTTGGCCTTCAAGACATTGTCTTCCTTAGACATAATGTTTGCCATTGAGGATCTATTGCAGGTATATATGCTTGAGCTATTTTGCTTGTAGCCCTAAAAATATATTGAATTCTACAGTCTTACACTCATAATGGAAGCAAATAGGTATTGAGTTGTTGAAGACTATGTCTACACTTTGGATGTCCTTAATTGAATCCCTCATGTAACTTTTAAGTGAATATTGCTCAATTGTAGCTAAGATGAATGTTGATTCTTCAATCAACAAAAAAATGGTAACATTCTTTTTGCCGTGCTTGTCAATAGAGTCATGTTTATTCATAGAACTTGAAGTTTTCTTTTCCATTTCTTAGACTGGTACTCACTATCTCTTATACTTTTTTTGATGCAAAAACACGTGAGAATGAAGGCTAAAGGCATTTTAGCAAAGCTCATCATCCCTTACATTGTGTTGGGTATAACATCCCTCTTACTATTTTGAGAGAGCATTGATAACCTTGTGCACTTTAACAAAAAACAAGATATATACATTTCAAATTTTATGGTTGCTCAACAAGTTTGTCAAAAACAATTGTTTAGCCCCTAAAAGACAAAATTGCGTTTTTTGGCAACTTAGCAATTTGGGACAGTTCACTACAAATAGAGTTTTTGTTTTTTTCTTTGAAATTTTCACACATGTGGCCAAGGAGTAGATTTAAGGCCCAACAATTGTCATAGCTTTTTACTACATGGTTAAAAAATTATTGTATAATATGTAATTTTCAGTAATCTGCAGACAACTTGTGCAACTCAAAAAAACTCTTAAAAAATCACTTTTTTAAGAAATAAAAATTTGAAATTATTTTTTTAGATTTATATATAGGCGTAAAGATTTGAATCATTCCAATTTGATTAATAAAATGAAAGTTATGAGGAATTTTAGTGTTTATGTAGTTATGGGTTTTCTACTCTAAAATAAACTTTGAAGTCATTTATTTAACTCAACTATCAATATTTTTGGAATTTTTTTTTTCATAGGATGTATATTTTTTATTTAAACATTAAAACCATTGGAATTGCCATTTTTCTAGTCCATAAATAAATTCTAAACAATTTAGTATTCTAGATCATTCTCTACTTCTTTGGTTGATTACTATTTTTTTCCTATTTGTTGTACAATTCCAAATGATCTGAAATTTTTGAAGTATGTGAAGCATGTAGCCAACTTTCCTTGAAGAATGAATCCAAGGAAGTACCACCATTTTGGACAATTTTTCATACAAATGTGACCTTGTGAAGTGCAGCTGCTTGTTTTTTGTAGGGCCAAAAAGAAGATTTATATTACTTCAAACGCTAATATCTTGCATTCTACATGGTGGAAATTTATGAAAAATTTTCAACATCTTTTCAAACTAGCATACTACAAGATCCCATGGGTATATGTTTTCTAAAATTTGGTACTTGTACTAGAAATGATAGTTTTGGCATGTTTTTGGTGAAAACATAGTAAAAAAACTTTAGGGTTAAGTTGTACTTAGACACTTAATATGGCTTTGTCACAAAATAGTTTTGGTCCTTCAAACAACATTTGTATTGCTCTCATGAGAAAATCTACATGCATTAGATGCCCCTATCCATGGATTTGAGTATTGATAGCCAAAATTCTCAATTAGCTTTTGTAGCACACGTTGACACTATAATTATCCTATGTGAAGGGCAATTTGTAGGTTGCGAATCTTGTGCACACATTGTGGGAGTGGTGAAAAATGAGTGCAAAGGTTTGTATTGTTCTACTTGCTTTATATTTCAATTTATTGTTTTTTTCAAGCTTACTTGTTTGTATAGGAACTTATACTTCTCTTGCAATCTTCTACATTCAATTCAACTAATTTTTTTGGCAATTGATATGTTTCAATTCCTGTCATATTTGTATTTTGTAGTATAGAGCAGTTCCCATGGAACTCTGTCATACTTGTTTTTCTTATAGTTGGTAATGGATGATTTTTTTTTTCTTTGGCACTTGATATCTTCACATTTTATTTGGTTTATTTTGGGAGTTGGTGTATTTTGGCAATTGTTCTTACTTGGTCCTACTTGCTATATATTGTTTTGGCAATTGATATCTTTCTTATTTTTTAGCAAAACTTGATTTTTTTCCTATCTAACTTGGTGTGTTTTAGTAGTGCAAAGTAGTTCCCAAAGGGTCCTCAAGTCATGCATGGTTATGTAATTTTTGGATAATTTAATATCTCTTTCTTTTGGGTATTTTTGATAGCTTTCTTGTTGGCAGTTGATACCTTGCCCGTTGTTGAGTAGAAAAGATCTATTCTGGAAAAACATTAGGTTTTTGGTTGCAATTAAACTTAAATCAAGACATAACAAATCCAATAGTCAAAGTGGAAAAAACATTGTACAGTAAATACACTCCAAATGTATATAGATGTATATTAGTGAACATATGAAAGATATGAAATATAATGTTTTATAGAGATATGAAACAAATGATTCATTTTTTGTACTTATATAAGTCCGTACAATAATTTGAGTCATATATATACTTGCATATACTTTGTAGAATATTTGTAGTCATATGTATATTTGTATATACCTTGTAGAATATTCAAAGTCATATAAATACTTATATATAGCTTGTATATGCTTTGTATGAGGTCGCAAAAGTCAAATAAAATATTATAAACTTATATGGAAGTTATATAAGTTGAATTCAAGCCCCATGAACCCCTTTGAAAGTAGACCTGGGAGTAGATAAGAAACTCAAAGAGTGTTAAAGGTGACTCAAAACTCTAAACAAAGAGTATGATAAATATTTAGAAAGCTAACATAGATGCCTATAAACCTTCAAAATTTCAAGTTTAATCTCCTATTGTTCATCTTTTATGGCCGCTTAGACTCTCCTCTTTTCAATGCAATGGCAGCTCAACATTTATTTATTCCCAAGCCTATAACTTTTACATTCTATTTTTAAGCTAAAATTATAATGGGTTTTTAGAAATCTTACACAAAATTCTGTAGTTTCTGTAAGTTTCTAATCGAATTCTTTCTTTGTCCAACTTTTATAGTCGGTCAAAATCTTGTCTCTTCAATTCAAACACAACTCAACACCACTCTCCTTCTAAGTCCATAACTTTTTCTTCTTAGCTTCAAATCAAAAAATTTAAGCCTTCATAGGAAGATAAATTTATCATACAAAACTCATTCAAATCTCAAGTCCAAAAATATTATAGCTACATTCTACAAACCCTTGAAGCTACTGCGTTTGAAACTAGTTGGCAATTGATCCTCTCTCACTCCATCACATATAATTTTTTAAGCTCCAAATAGTACAAGTCCTAATTTTTTGGAATTACAAAAATAAAAACAAAAAACTGCAATAATTTCATTCAAAAAATTTATATTATACATTACAATATGGCTCCTCAAATACAAGATATTCTTCCAACTAACTATGAAGGAGGAGGAAGAAACCTCGACTCCTTTACCCTTCACAAGCTTTCCACAATAGTACACTAAAATTGTTAAATAGTGTTGGATGATAATTAGTGTTGTTCCTTGTTTTTTGCCCCAGCACTATTTTCCAACTTATGTGTAAATAGTGTAGGGGCACTTAACTCCCGCCATCAAACTCTGGCCCTTCCGTGGGAAACTTTAATTTTCGCCTCCCGCTGTCAAAATTTTTAGTATAGAGCTAAAATAGTGTTAGAATGGGTAAATAATGTTCTAACACTAATCTTGCAAATCATAATTAGTGTTATTTTTGACAATTGGTGTCGCCAATACTATTTAACAATTTTAGTGTAGTGGTTTAAGCATAGGCTTGAAGATGCGTTTGATAGTGGTTGCATTGTAGTCTGCACGATCAGCTTTAGTTAAAAGAATAATTAGCCCTTCTAACCATCATTGGTGGCCACAACTTTTTTTTATAGGTCTAATCATACAATAATATTGATTGTCATTCAAATCCTCAAAACAACCTTTAAACGTTACTTCTTTGATGTTGGGTTCAATACACCCAACTTGTAATGAAATTACTAATGCTTGAGCATCATGCTAAAGGTTTTTGTGCCATCTTTGTTGTATGCGAGGTTGTTTTGGTGGACGAGAAGGTCTAGCTTTTTTGCGGATGCTCATGTAACAATGCAAGATCCAAAGGCAAATGAAATTGATTCAGTAGTTGTGAGAAAAAAAAATTAAAGCCATGCTCCAAATGAGGCTCTTCATTTTGAGACTTAGAACCCCCCTCCAATTTGACATATTAAAATCCAAAGTGAAATCCAAAGAAAAACAACATCAAATTGATGAAGCTATTGGATGGTTCCCTCCTCTTTATAATTTGCCTGTCAAAGTGGTAAGAATACGTCATCTTGAATTCTTGAAGCTACTTCAAGTGATGTCATCTTTCTCACTATACTATTAATATCAAAATCCATTTAAATAATATATAAACACATTTTTTTACATAATACATAATTTTTTTCACATTAACATTGCAACACCATCTTACTTGATTTAATTTGGCAACGCATAGCAGTTCTCAAATGGTCTCAAGTCATATATGGTCATGTATTTTTTTGGTACTTTGATAGTTAGTTTTTTATACTTTGATGGCTTTTTTGTAGTACTTGGATAGTTTGTTTTGGGGGTTCTTGATGTTTTTCTCATCTCACCTGTTGTATTTTGGCAATTCAAAATTTAGACCAATCTTTTGAAACTCATATCATACTTGGTCATGCATCTTGGCCAAATCTATGAAAATCTATCAAATAATGTTTTCAATGATTGACTGTATATTTTTTACTATATGCAAAACATCAAGAGATATATAAACAAAACATTGAGAGATCTATACAAAACATAAAAAGATCATTACAAAACCTTCAGAGGTCTATACAAAATATCAAAAGATTTATGATTGTCCTTCAAAATCAAGAGATCTCTCCATTTTCAGCATACATAGTCCATAGAATACAACTTCATGTTGTCCACCTTTAATTTATAACTCAGTAGCAAAGGCAAAGGATCATTCTATATATGAAATATATAATATATTTTGGACTTTAGAGTTTAAATAGACAAAAAATTACCATATTGGATCAATTTTTTTTTAAATTAATTAATTTGACAAGTGTAGGCTAATAAGTACCATGCTAATTATGATAAATTTTCCATTACAAAAAGTCACTATAATTCAATCTGCAACAAGCCTAAAATTAATTAAATATGGGTTCAAATATTATATGCAAAACATCGAGAGACCTTCAATTGAATGTTTATTTTTATTTTGAGTTAGATTGTCTATATTTTGAAACATATAGCAAGACTCTACAAAAGATTGTATACTTTAATTTGACTGTAGTCACTAAAATGTACCTTTTTGTTAGATATTAAAAAATTGCAACTCCTTTCAACATCATGGACTTTGAACAATACTTTACTACGTAAACTCAGAATTCTAAATCCTATTAAATCCTGAACTGTTAATTCTAGATCCATAAAATCATATAATGTATTAAATAATTATAATTTAAATCTAAATATGAAGCTTGAAACAATATATTTTGATCATGAATAATTTTTTTAATCTTAGAAAATAATGATGTTATATTTCATTTAATTTGGACAATACAAAGTCCATTGCTATGTTTAATAAAATGTAGACTATTCCTTTAATTGTAGACAAAGTTTACAAAGTTAACCATTGGGAAATCCATACATATAATTTGAAGGACATATACATTTTGATATTCTATATAGAACTTTCAAGGTCTTATATAAATGTACCAAATTATTGTTAGATAGTCAGTCCACTACTTTTTTGTTTTCTCAAACATTTCTTAAAATTGTTACAATATGATTAGATTAGTTACACTTGTTAGCATTAGGTCTTTGGATGCTCTCCACCTGATGGTATTTATCCTAGCCCTCTATCTACCATGATCACATGTGTGGTCTAGTTGATCAACTGCATTATCTGAGCACCATCATTGTATCTTTATCTACATTCATTTTCTTCATGGTATCAAAGCCTCGGGACAATCTTGGCAGGTTTACAATAGCTTGGCTTGATTCAAAAATTATAGATTATTGAGCAGAAACACATAAGGAAGTTGACAAAGTGAATGATTAAATAAGATAACTATGTGCGCAAAGAAATAGACAAAACAATTAGAGAGCTCAAAATCAAAATTAGTGTAGAAAGGCCAATTTGATTCAACTCATTCTCTAGCCCTCTCATTCATTCACTTTTGACTCTTCAATTATCTAGCACTTGATTCAATAGCAATGTAGATTGATATGTTGATCTTCTTCCAATCAACCTTTTTATGTAGGATCGACAAACGCTACGTTTTGTTCAATTAGTCGAATATGAAATCATGGTGACCTCTGATGTATTGCTTGAGGCTCAAAAACTAACCTTGGACAATTATTAAATGTGGAAAACATGATGCAAGTTACTCTTGATGAAGGAGAACACATGGAAGTACATCAATTCCACTGGGAATAACCAAAAAGTGATTAACAAGCCAAAAGATACTTCCCGGAGGAGAGCTAGAGCGTTGTTTTCAATAACTATGGTTTTGTAACAAACCAATTTTCAATGAGCTCTCCGAAATAGTTGATCCGAGAGAAGCGTGGAACACATTGAAAGAAAAATTTGAGAGAACCAATAACACTTCTCAATTGATGCCATTAGACAAATTGAATTCCGTGAGACTACTACAGGAAGGATCCATCAATGGCTACATCTGCAAATTCAAGAACTCAAGATGTAGTTGAAAGAGGTTGGCCATACTATATCTAAGATCGATCTTGTAGAACAGATGCTCAATACGCTTCCACTAGGCTACAATGCAGTGTATAATTAGGTGAGTATGCTTACCTTGATGCCATCTTTAAAGGCATTTACTATTCTACTCCTTCAGCATGAATAAAGGATCTAGTTCAAGCAATCAACAACCACAACACCACAATATACCAAAGTGTTTGTTGCTTGCTTCTAATGCACAGTCCATATTCAAAGAGGAACAACGAGCTTTCTTCTACATTATCCCAATGCAAGATATGCACGAAGAAGTCCTTTCTATCCCCCGCACTACTTCAATACCCTAGCAAGTTGCACTTGCAATTGATGTGGTGCTGAGGAACACTTTATGAGGGATTGTCAAGAACTTGCAAGGGAGTTCGCCCAAAGAGTGCATGCACGTCAAAAACACATCCCAAGAAGAGCGAAAGCATGACCAATATACTACAACAACATCTTTATCGAAGATGGAATTGATTAGGCATCAAGATGGGAGCAATCACCTCCGCACAACTTCTCCGAGGTCCCAGATACTTCTCCCATACCCACATGAATCTTAGTCTCAAGATGCTCACATCACGTGAGTGGAGATTCTTAACAGTTCTCAAGTTTAGAAATTTCAAAGAGTACTATTATGGTGCAAACTACCTGACAATAACTCCTACCTATGAAAAAAAAAGGAACTGTGAAACTTGGTTCCCAAGATGCAATAAACATACATAAAGTGTATTATGTACTTGGGCTTTCACTCAATCTACTTTCTGTTGGGGCAATCACTAATATGGGACTAACTATAGTTTTTGATAGCAAAGAGTGTATACTCTATCAAGGACAAAATAATATTGTGGCTCGTGGGCATTGTGACTCTTAGACAGTTTTATATTGATACATCATGCCTAATCACAAGCTTCAAGTTTGTGCCGTTATATCTTCATTTGTGGTGCAACTTTAGCATTATAGACTTGAGCATCTTAATTTTCATAGTGTGAGATCTATGGGACAACACAACATTGCAAAAAGAATTATCCTCATCACTACTCTCATTAACTTGTGCAAGAGCTATGCTGCAAGCAAGCAAACACGTTCATCCACTCCAAAAGCTACCTCTCATAGGGCAAAATAGCCCCTGCAACTAGTACAATCGGACCTCTATGGGTGGATTCAACCAACATTGCTTGGTGGAAACTCATCCGTGGTGTAAACAATACAATTATATAGTAAGTGTCCAATTTGATAAATTTTGCTAAAATATTTTGAATTACCAATTTGGATTGGACGTAGATAATTGTAATTGAAGTACCAATGGGTATGAAGCAAACAATTGAACTCTTTCAACCAATTGTCTAGCTATATAAACTAGAAGGAAGATAATTTGAATTGAGTTTTTCCATGCGGATGATGTTGGAGACTTGGAGTTCCTTCCTTGGAAGGAGGAAATAAATTTTAGTATAGGATTGGAGTTTTTGAGTTTTTGAGTGAATGTGGGTGTGTAAAATAATTGGAATTAATGGAATCCATATGCTTTGGATTTTGAAATGTGTGTCAATTGTGGTGTGTAATTGATGTGTGTATGACTTAATTGGAGTGTATAATTTGAAGTGAGACAATCAATTGTGAAAGATATAATCTGGAGATTAAAATTAAGAAAATTAGACTTGAGCCTAGACAAAAAAATATTAATAATAAAAAAAATTAAAAATTAAAAATTAAAAAAATTAAAAAATTAAAAAAAAAATATATAATCAACAAAATCAATAAAAGAAAAAAAAAAGTTCTTTGATTGAAATGCTCGGACAAATTGGGGTATTCAAAGGGTTGGGAGCTTCTCCATCTCGATGTAAAAACAGCTTTCTTGAACGAAGACTTCATCGAGACAATATATCTTTAACAACTACTAGGACTCATTCACTCTGGGGAAGAGCATCTTGTCTACCAGTTACAAAATGCTATATATGGCCTATGACAATCTTCACGTGTCTAGCATGAACAAATCAAATCTTTTCTCTTGTCTATTGACCTATCTCCTTGCTCAGTTGATCGTAGACTTTATACCTATCACGACAACAATTTCATTATATTTTTGTTTATTTATGTCAATGACTTTCTACTCACTAAGAATTATGCAACCAAATTACAATTGATCCAAATTCAATTATGTTAGGAATTTGCAATGACCATTCTCGGAAGTCTATCTCTCTATCTAGGTGTTGATTTCCTATACAACTCTCAAGGCATTATGATGCCACACAATCGCTACATTGACAAATGTTTGGACAACTTACAACTCAACAATTGCCTCCCTACACCAACCCCAATGGAGTCAATGCTATACAATATGCTTTCTTTACATGGACTCTCCTCTCCTTGAACAAGCCGAGATTGTTTATTTTTGCACTATTGTTGGAAAATTTCTACATGTAATGAACACAAGACTTGATGTCACCTTTGCTGTAGGCATCGTTATTTGCTTTACATCAATACCAAGAAAAGCTCACCTCGATGCTGCTATTTACATATTTTGATATTTCAAAGGCACCACTAAACTAACAATCCACTATCCGAGAGGGGGAGAACTTGTGCCATGTGCATACTCAGATAGTGACTATGTGAGGGATTTGGACGAGCAAAAATTGACCATAGGCTATGTGATGTGCATAGGCAGCTCAACATTTTTATGAAAGAGCAAACTTCAAAACGAAGTGGCTCAATCTAACTTAGAGGTTGAATACAAGGCCTTGGTAGAAGCTGCAAAAGAAGTAATGTGGCTACGTAACATGTTCAAAAAAATTCACATGCCTATTACACATCCCGTCACAATTTTGTTCAACAACCAAAGTTGTCTAAAGATGACTAAGAACCCAATGCTTCAAGGACAAAATAAGCATATCAAAAAGGCGTGCCATCTAATACAGGACCACATTAAAAAATGAAGAATTTATCTGGAATATGTACACTCACAACAACAAGTTGATGATATTTTGACCAAACTATTGAATAAAGTGCAGTTCTAGGAGATGCAATGTTACTTACAACTTTTGACACAAGGTGAGTTCGAGGCGCATGATGGTTTCAAAGACTAAAAAAAGTAGCGGACTGAGGGGGAGTGTTGATTAGTTAGTCCACTACCCTTTCGTTTTCTCACATGTTTTTTAAAGTTGTTACGATATGATTAGGTTAGTTATAGTTGTTAGCATTAGGTTCTTGGAATACCCTCTAGTTGATGGTATTTATCTCGGCCCTTTGTCTTCCATGATCACCTTCGTGGTCCAATTGATCAATAGTAGTTGCATTATTTCAGCACCATCATTGTGTCTTTATTTGCATTCAGTTTCTTCAACCACAAATCATGTTTTCAATAAATCTCTTTAGTATGTACATATTGGACATATTTTTTTTCCAAATACATTCAAAATTGATAGCATAATTGAGAGCCAAATTTGTATACATTCAATTCATTGTTATCAATAAAATGCGCATTTCAATTTAAATTATGCCATATTTAACTTAATCTACAGTATTCATGCAACCATAAACAATGTTTGTAAATAATAAATTAAACACAAAAGAAAATTATTTTTATTTTCTAGAAATTCCAAAGAATACATGCAATACAAAGAGAGAATCATGAACTTCCAATGTATGTTTAGGGTTCATATCTAGACTATTTTTTTTATTATAAGAACTGCCATTTCAAAATGGACTCTAGATTTTTTAATTAAATTAAATGTGACATATTTATTAGAAATACAAAAATCTAACTACTTTGTTAACTTTCCGACATTACAATGTTTAGAGAATACTTTACCAGTTACCTATTATAAGGAAAGCACTTCTAATGGTTCATTTTTATCACATTTCCATTTTGACACTTTTGAATAAAAAATAAATAAAAAAGTAACTAAAACTTACTAATTAGATTATTTCCATTTTCCATAAAGTAAAGAATGCCCAAACACTCGCATGATTGTATAAAGTCCTATTTCATCAAGTGATGAATTTTTTTTCGCTATTTACAATAAAACGACTGTATTCAAATGTTTAATTTCATTTTGATGTAAATAAGTAAAAATCAATCAAAGAATCAAAGATTTTAGTTGTAAGCTTCATTATAGATAAGAAAAAATAGTACGAATTCTAGGGCCTTAGCATAAAGTTAGTTCTATTACTATTCAAACTTATAGTAGTCCTTATTAGCAATACATACTTTATGTTCACTATTTTAAAATATGGTTTTCAAAAAAATCCATGAGCTACTTTGTGAATCCCCCCGTCTTTTATAAGAAAATGGTATAATTCATTTTGGAAGTTCAATCTAAATGAAGTACTACAATTGTGGAGGGATTGCAAAATAAAATTTTCCATATTTGTAATCAATATCAATTAATTTAAGCCCAATGCATTTTGGTTGGTAGTAACTCTTGGGAGAATCACTAAGTGTGCATATTAGAAACTAAGTGAAATTTAAGATAGGGTACTATATATTTATTGTACCTAAAATAAAAAAAATATTATATCTAATATAGATTGTGTAGAATTACATGTAGGGTATTATAAATAATATAGGATTATATTGAATACTATATCTTAAATTTTACATAGAAAAAATATAGGGGGAAAATAATATATGGAAAAAAATAATTTTGTAAAGTGGATATTTAATGTCCTTAAAGAAGAGATGGACAAAAATGACACATCGTTTGTCCCAAATTATCCATAAACCTTGGATGAGGGGCTCTAGTTGCCTCAAGAATTCTTTGTAAGTCCTTTCAAGTCACGTAGAATTTAAAGAATCTATCATGAATTTTGCTTCTAAAAAGAGGAGATTATTTTTTAGTCATTTAGGCTCTCCATTTTAGACAAAAATATAATCTACAATAAAAAAATATTAAAAAATTTATTTCAATTTTTTTGGTATTTTTTTTTATGCCCAGTCTCCTTCATTTTGAGGTTATTGTGGCATAACTTTTGCTTCCGGGCATTGATTGAAATAAAAATTATATTTTTAGAAAGCTAATAAGTTTCTATTATATGAAAAAGTTTCAAAAAGTTTCAGTAAAAATTGAGGTCACAAGAGCTTGCCTGAAATCCATTTTGTCCCCCAAGAAGACAATGGGACTTTTGGGGGTTAATGAACTATTTAGCTATCTCCTTGAAGAAATGTTGTAGGCTAGATTATTATTTTATTTTTTGAGGGAGTGGATTCATTTTCACTTATTTTCACTCATTTTCAATATGTGGATGAAATCTGGAGCACCACTGTAACATTTGATATTGCCATTTTGGCAATTCATAAAACGAAAAAGCCCTGATCTGGACCCACCTCATCATCACTTCAATAGTTCTGGAATGAAGGACTCCCCCCAAATCATGTTACAGTGCTACCCGGGTACCCGAGTCTTCCAATTCATATCTGGATATTTGATACTCTGGTGATCTTGATATCCGGATACTCTGGTACTCCGGATATCTGGAGCGCATGGCCAAGCACAAGCAATTTTTTCAACAGTAGATTAAGTTATGTGTTTCTCAGCCCTGGACCCAAGGTGCCCCTCGCCTTGCGTTGCAGACGAAAGGGAGCTTCTCTCAGCTAACTTCGAGTTCATCGCCACTCAATTTCCTCTCTAGTTACTTTCCGTCTGTGCGGCACCCAGGTAATCAAGCTGCTGGACTGATTTCATTTGCAGCTCTCAAATGGATTTCATACACACTCATTGTCGGACAATCTCGAGCACATTATCTGTGTACTTGTCAGGAGTTCGGGGACTCCTTTGCTCTTCAATTCGCGTGTTGATCACAGATTAACACTCAAATTGATTTAGTGAGTTTCGTGAATCAATGGTTGACCATGAGATTACCCACACAGGAGAAAGATCTTTTCGGAAGCTCTTCAACTGATTTTCCTTAATCTCACGCTCTGAGGTTTCTGTGTTCGTAAAGATGGAGAATAGTCTTCATAACTGCATGTAACGAGACCAAACAAAATGCGGATGTTCTTGCTTGATCAATCATGTGTGAAACGTAGTATTGTTGTTAAGGTACACAACTAATTGTCAGGTAGCAGCTACGAATTGAATGACAACCGCTGTAACTTACAGGGAGCTCATATCGAGTTCCCGGTATTAAGCTTAATTCCCAGTTAGTCTCAAATTTCCCATCTGTGTATGTGTATGTGTCCAAATTTTCCCATCTGTGTATGTGTAGTTACGACATGTGTCCAAAATATCTGTAAATAGAAAAGTTTTTACAGGTGTCTAATTTTAAAGTCCAGTGGGAAATTTGAGGCGCACGAGGAACTCGACATGAGTTCCTGTGTCATGCGCGAGCATGTGAATGAAACGATGTCCAGCATGTTAGGGACAGTGAGACAGTGACTACGTAGATTGAAAAACAGTAACACAAGGGAACCGATACTTGAAGAGGCTTGCTTCCTTCCTTCTCCCTTGTGCTTGGTGTTGCGAAGGTCGGAGGACCTGTGAAGTTTTTTCACTAGCTGGAGATCGCTGCTCGCTTGCTGATTACTCGTTGGAGATTGTTGCTGCTCACTTGCTGCTTGCTCGCTCACACAGAGGATCTGTGAAGGTTTCTTCTCTTGATTCTGCTGCGATTCAAGTTTTCTTGTGTTGGATCGGAACATTGTTTGGTGAGCTTGTGTTGACAGCAGGACGCAAACGGGACTCAAATTTTCTGAAAAACGGGACTAAAATTCTTGCTTCAACTGGTTTTCCTTGATGTCGCGCTCTGGAATTTCGCGGATGACTGTGTTTATAATTAAAGATGGAGAATAGTCTGTATATTTGCATGTAACGAGACCACACAAAATGCTGTTATTCTTGCTTGATCAATCATGTGTGAAATGTTCTATTGTTGTGTTACTTTTTCAGAAAGGTGACTATGGCGTTTTCTGAGTCATGTGAAGGTTTCTGTATGCGATTGTTTTGAGATGAGTATGGACAGGATGAGGAATGGATTGAGAGTTGTCACATTAATTCCGAGTAGGGGGGAATGTTGCTGTCCTGTTTGTGGGTTTGAAGTGAAACAGTACTTTGAGCGTGGCTATGGCGAAAGTGGAGAGTTAGAGGGGAGCCGTGGTTTTGAACTCTCACTCAGTGGGAAAATATTGTTGGTTGTGGATGTAGTTTAGTCCAGATTAATCCTTTCTGCAACCCTGTAAGGCTTACAATGCAGGTTAGCGATATGGCGTTGGAGGTTGTATGGGTGCTGACAGCGTTGATAATCCTGGCAACAGTCTTCATTGGTGTGTTCAAGGGCATCCTCGGTGATAGTGTTCTGTTCAGTCGAGGACCTCGTGACTTCCTTCTTGACCGCTTGGCCAGGTTCTTCTCAGACAATTCATCACTCACTGTTGTTTGGGACAATGAGGGTTTCGTTTTCTCGATAGTTTGCTTTGCCTTCACAGTAGGAAACTTTGTCCCCTGGCTTTCAGCTATTTCAGTGCTTTTCTTAGTAGAATGCTAATTTTTTCAATTTCCACCTTTTTCATTTTTGAAGAGGATTCCACCGCACTGACTAAAATACGTGTTTTTTGATACCGTAAGGATAAGTTAAAATATGAATTGTTTGAATGCCATATGAAAAAGTCATGAATTTTGATAATTTTGTTTTGTTAGTGAGTAAAACCGTGTGCAGGCTTTGATTTTTAGTTGTTAGGCATTGCCTTCGTCCCTAGATTTTGGATCGTAGCATTACTCATGGCAAAGGATCTTGTATTAGAGAAGGTTTACTTCCTTAACCCCAAAGTGACAAAGAGGACAGAAAGTGTCCTCACACAATTTCAAGTCCAGTTCAAAGTGCTGTAACTTTTGCATCCAAGGTCCAAAGGTTGGAAAAGTTGCGTTCTCCCCTCTAGTTTGTGTAGTAAAATTTTCAGATTAATCCAAGGTTTATTGATTTTTTGGAAGCCAATCGAAGTTCACAACTTCAATTTGAGTTCACCAAATTGTATTTTAGGGCTGCAACTTCGGGGCCTTGTATCTCCTTCATCCATTGCTCATTTTCAATAAAAAAAAATTGGGTTTTGTTCCCCTTGAAGTATAGTTATTGTGGCAAAGTTTTCATGTCAATCCAAGTTGTTTTGAATGTTTGGGAGCAATTCGAAGTTCCAAATCCTGCCATTTTTGGAGTACAATGAACTTCGGCGGCTTGTTTCTTCTTCATGCAGAGTCCATTTTCAATAATTCTTTTTGGAAAAATTGCGCATACTAGTCTAGTTTGTGTGGCTAAAATTTCATGTTAATCCAAGAATTAATGAGTGACAGAGAAGCATTCTAGTAGAAGGAGGTTCAGCTTTAGATCTGTTTTTTCAATTTTTCTTGCTGATTTTTATGACATTTCAAAGCCGTTTTGTAGACACAATGAGTCAATTGAATGAATTTTTTTTACACCAATGTGTTTGTATACTAGTTTTGAATCATTTTGTAGTGTAAAGTTTTTTCATTTGAGTAGGTTTAGAAATCAAATTTCACCTCCAAATGTGTTTTTGGGAAAATTTCAGCATCCATTTTCAACACTAAAACATTATGATCTTGCAATCTATGTGGCCAATTGACTTCAAATTTTGTACATGTCATCTACAACATGTACACTACACGATTGTACGGTTGAGATTTGTATAACTTGAAGACATTTAGATCCATAAAGCTTCAAAAGCAATGATGGTTTTGAACCCCAGAAATTGAATGTCACTTTGGGGTTAACTCTTTCCATGCTTTAACTTTGGAGACTTGCGATGTGCTATTCCTCACCATTTTCATGTCTCATTCTCTGATTATTTGGGTGTTCAGATATGGAGATCCTTTTACCATTTCAATGATGGGCAGAACGTACACGGTAATCAGTTCGCCTGAAGCCATCAAGTTTGTTCTTTCGACTGCCCATGCATCTTTTCCGGACGTCTATCCCGTGCAGTTTATTCGACTTCTCAGTCCGGAGAGGTTTGTGGGTGAAAGGCGCACCCAAGTCAGAAAGATTATACTTTCTGCTGTCTCAGGAGATGGGCTTCAGAAGCTGGTCCCGTTCATCAGCTCCTTGGCCGAAGAAACTGTCAAGTCTTGGGAGAGTAAAGCTGTGGTGAACTCGGTGGAGGAGTTGCAAAAGGTCAGTAGTACAAACATTTTCTTGGAAGACATTCAACGTTTATGGACTATACTGCTCTCTTGATTATATGATAATGTGCTCAAATTTCACCTAATTTGTTCAATGTGTGTGTTAAGCGCAAATTCTTATCGTGTGGATTTTGAGCAAAAATGGTCATCAAAGATATTGAAAAGCAGCAGAACAACCGTCCACGTCGTCTAGCTTTCATTTCCATGTTAGAATTACAGTGGCTGTAATATTGAAGGTTGTTTAGGTAAACTATACGGTAGAATTTGTACACATGGCTTTGTGCACTTTTAAGGACCGAGTGGCACGTACGAGGGTGTGGATTTTGTGTCTTAGAAATGTATTCTGTATCCTGAGAATTTTTTGGAATTAACTCTCATTTTGAATCGACATAGCATGCTATGTGTCCTTATTCACTAATTTTTTTTGTAATGCCTACAACTTTTATTTTTTCTCTTAAGCAGAACAGTTGTGACAGTGCAAGCTCACTGTTCATTGTTAGTGTTCATTATCACAAGATGTTCCATTATATGCAGATTGACCCCTCTGATGGTTATTTAATAGATCGATGATGGTACTCATACTAAAAATTTGAATGGCTCTACAGTTTGTGTTTACTATGGCAATGCACATTTTTTGGAAGGGTGTTGAACCAGGCTCGGATGAAATGGACCAAATTAGGAATGAGATCTCCCGCGTTGGAGAAGGTCTGGCGGTTTTACCCATCAATTTTCCTGGATTCAGTTTCCACAAGGCGTTGAAGGTGTGTTTTCCAGAGCATTTCCAGTCGTTTTTAGTCAGTAGGCTTCTAATGTTTACGATAAAGAAAGGGGTAGAACTAGAGGTTGCTGCAAAATTCGAAGGCAATACTGAGTCTGCAAGTGATGAGTCGATCTTAGAACATCTAATGTTTCCATGGAGGGGTGATTCAAGTTGCAACTTGCTCATGAACTTACTCATAATAATCACCAAAGATATTAATATTCAAGGTTGCTTGTGAGTCTAATTATGCTTAGAAATCTAAAGTTGAGCTTCATTGAGGCCTATATACAAATGCGTGACCCCTTGGATACATGTCTCTGTTTATTTGACGTGACTCTAACTTAAAAAATTTCTAGCATGACCAAATTGGAGTATTGATGAAGTAACTGTGTTGTCCACCTCACGGAATTGTTGAATCAGGCCAAACAAGTTCTCGTATCCCGCATTCAAAAGGAAATCTCAAGGAGAAGGAATGGCGGTATCCAACAGGATGATATATTGAATGCTCTTATGAGCATTAGCGAGGATGAATTTCTGGATTACGATATATGTTGCACTGTGGTGTCAATTGTGTTTGGTGCTTTTGCTACAACTTCTGCTTTGATGGCTTGGGTTCTAAAATACCTGGATGACTTTCCAGAAGCACGCCAACGTGTACAGGTGAAATCTTGTTTTTTTGGTAGATTTATGATTAGATTACAAGCTTTGTAGACATTTCTAGTTCCATACCAAGCAAATTCTGTGTTTGTGGTGGACAATTTTTTTTCACTTGCTTTGAACAAGTATGGTTGTAAGTGATAACCGATACCTTCATTTCGTAACCTAGACAGGGAATTGATACTTTGAGTGCTACATAATTTGCTACTTTTGATGTGGAAGATATATAACACTGGGCAGGTGATGGGGAAAGGTTGGAACAATGTACTTGAGATGGTTCAAATCTGGAGGAGGGTTGTGCAAAAAAGTGGTTTGATAGCACCTACTTGCTGCTAGTTCTTGCAGCTTGGTAGGTACTATCAATGACTATTTCTTATGATCCTCCTTTGGATTTGAGTTACCTAGACGTTTTTGTCTTGATTTTTAATTGCTAAGAGATTAGATCATCACAAAGATAATTGTTCCTCCAAAGATTTGTAACTCTAATTGTATCAATAAATGTTCTGTACATAGAGTTTGCATACTATGTAAAATAGGGTTATTTGGAAGTTTGCACTTTTCTTCAAATCTCATATAAGCGTAGTTATGAGTTCTTTTCATTCAGGAGGAACAAGATTGTATTCGGCAAAAGATGACTGAAGACAAGTCATTGACTTGGTTCAAGCCCAAGAGTAGCATGCCTTACACTCTACAAGTAAATTATTTTGGCCTCTTTATGCAATTGTAAATGGAATAATTATTCATTAAATACCACAATCATGATGATGTTTTCTTCTTCAATTATAGTTTGAATGTTATTTTTGGTATTAGGAAATAGTTGAAATTGCTTTTTTGTTGTAATATTCTCT
This sequence comes from Antitrichia curtipendula, assembly GCA_951230915.1. NCBI lineage: Eukaryota > Viridiplantae > Streptophyta > Bryopsida > Hypnales > Leucodontaceae > Antitrichia > Antitrichia curtipendula. Next base: position 4,724,554 of record OX579640.1, read on the forward strand.
TTCCATTTCATGAAATCTGAAATTTGTTGATTTTTACTACTGATTCTACAATCACTGGGCTAACGTATAGGTTATCTATGAGATCCTAAGGATTGAGTCACTTGTTACTCTAATTCCAAAGCAAGCCAACAAAGATGTTGATTACAATGGTAAAGGTTCCTTCTTGTCTCTTGTCCTCACTTACTCTTATAAGTTCAAACTTGTCACATTAGAAAAAAGACTCTAAATTAGCAATTGAAGCGGTTTAAGATGATTTTTTTGAATTGGAAGGGGGTTGATCTTTGTCTTTATCTTAGATCTATGTGTATCCTAGATTTAAGTTTCAAGTAGGCAACTAAAAAACCAAGACTTTGAACACTTGAAAGTCCTAAACTTTGGCACATTGAAATTTGCCAAAATTACAAATATGAGGTTATTGTTCCTTAGTTTCTACTAGTTCCTTTAAGAAGCAATTATATTCTCTTTTGAGCTAAAGTCAACTTTAATTTAATTGAATAATTGGAATGTCTAATCTCTCTAAGACCAAAGTTTGAACTTTACTTTATGAATATTAATTGCAATTTAAAAAGCAAGTATGCTTAAAGTCAATAGAGGTGTGAAGTTTATTGTGTTAGGCATCTAGTTTTGACTTTGTTTAGATTTCTTTTGGTTTTTGAATATTCTTTTTATCCTCACAGGTTTAATCTTCCGCAAAGGTTCTTGTGTGTGGCCGTCATCAACCCTTCATTATGATCCAAAATATTATCCAAATCCCCGAGAGTTCAATCCATCGAGATTTGTTGTATGTGCACCATATTTTTACTATCCAAGAATGCAATTAATTTTTTGAATCTAAAGTCAACTAGACCTATTCTATTTTGAAATTGATCTTTTATGAAGCTTATATTTGTGGAAATCATGTAATGTTTAACTAGGTAGTTTACACAATTTGGTTAGAATTGGTGTCATTAATGTCTATTGACCAAGTTGATGTGTACACTTTGGTTGAAAGAAGGCATGATGTCTCGCATGATGTCCACTAATATTTTTGTATGTTTATTGTCTTTAAATTCACGTTCTTTGGTTGAGTCAATTTTAATGTAGTGGAGAAGTTGCTTGTATACAAATTCTACTCAATTCTATGGAAGTGGTGTTATAAATTATTTTTATGTCAGAAATTAACAAGCTATCTGCAATCAAAACCATATTCAACAATGCTATAAGAGTTTATTTTCAAATGTCCTTGGCTCTTCTCTTCATTCCCAATTTTCTTGGATACTGTACAAGAAATAAATTATTGAGTCTAATCTTGGACTCTTGGACTTTACTGCAGGAAAAGCCTAATCCAAATGCTTTCCTAGCTTTTAGCCGAGGTCCACATTTATGCCCTGGAAGTGAACTTGCATTGACCGAGACAATGTTCATCATCCATCATCTTATGACAAATTACAGGTTAGAGTACAAGCTCATCTCTTCTAATATATTGAGCATGCATACTAAAATGAAGCATGGTTTTAATGTTTGTCTATTATGTCAATTGTCATTTAAAACATAATGACTAGCTAACCTTGAGAATTGGGAGGTCAAGGAGATTGCCATACATAATGTCAAGTTTTAAAACTCATCCCCTTGAATTTTGAACATCCAAATTTCTTTTCAAAAGGATCACATTGAATTGAAGAGTTATGAGATTTATTCTATTCTTCAAGCCAAATAAAGACACTAGTAGAATGCATGCTTGAATAAATTTAGCATTAAGACCCACAACTGGTCTAATTTGTACATGTTAGGATAGACTAATTGGGGGTCTTAAAGCTTCATTTCATTAAGCAAGAATTCGAATAGTAAAAATTATATGGCTATCTTGAAACTTGGGCCTAACATTACCATTTTTGATCCACAAAAGTTTAAGCCTCCCTTGAAGAAGTTTGTTTGCAGTGTACCACTATACATTTTTTTTCTATGTTTTCATGACCAAGGAAATAGATGAGCATTTCTCTTTAGATAAAATTTTATAGTAGAAGCCTTTAGACCTTGGAATAAAAAAATTTGAAATATAATAGATGTATGTTTGTGTAATCAAGGAAATTAAAATTATGTGCATGTTATGCCTAATGCAGTTGGAAAAGGTGTGGACCTAACAATGGAGTGATGCAACTTCCGTTGAGGAGACTTGTAGGTTTTCCAATTCATTTGGTCAAAAGATGTATGACATGAGAAGTTGAATTATTGGTCTCGATTGGGAAGGGGTATTATATGGGATAAGCACCCTTATTGATCTAAATATCAACAACCTTTATATGAGTACAAATAGTGAAAGTAGAGATGGTAAACCATTAGTAGAGGAAGTCATCAATAGTATGTCATCTTGTGATTCTACCATCTTATATTTTCATTGTATTATTTTCAACATTTAAATATAGTCAGTTAAAGTAAGACATCTAATTTCTTTGTGTACTAAAATTGATTATCCATTTTGGAGTACAGGAGTGACCAATAATAAAGATAATCAAAATATTAGTAGAATTAGGTAGAAATTGATCTTGCAGTTCATGTAATTAGTATGAAAAGGGATTACAACACATCTAGCATGTAATGTTTGGCTATTGTATAAATAAATCATGAATTTGCACATGCCTATTGAATCATGGCAATGACAATCTTATATATTGTAAAACTCTCTACTTACAAGGGCAACTACCTCTTCCTTTGTCATCAATTTAAATCATTTTTTGTATTTTTTGTATCAAGTAGGGCTTCCAAGTGCTCTTCTTTGATTTTCACTTTAAACGAACTACTAATTTCTGGTTTGAGAGTTCTAAATCGAGTTGAAAAGTTTGACTATATAGTTATAGGATGGTTCATTTCAACTTTCAAATGTGATTGGCCAAGTCAATTTACAAAATACATCTAACCAAAACGCCACATAGAGTACTCATAGTAATCAATACTATGAGTCTGTCTATAAGAAGACAAAGTTAAAAATGAATGCACAATATATAGTGGCATCTTTTAGCTTTTCATTTTGGTCGAATTTTCAAAGACAAAATAGTTGAAACTACCCTTCCTTGAACAATGGAAGCTAACCTACTGGAGGGGGGAGGATTGGTATATCCTTCACACATAAAAGTTTCTCCAAGGTGAATTAATTTCAATTGTTTAGGAATGTTAATAGATTTGGAATTTTCATGCAATACAACATGTGGGTACACAACTTATGACCACAAAGAAGTGAAAAGTATCTATCCTCTTCCATTCCATTATAAATCACTAGAGTTGGGATGCCCAACCTCAAAGAATACTAAAACCCATTGTCTATGCTCAAATGCTGATAAATTTATTCCAATTCAATCATGGGTTTATCTTCACCAATTTGGAGATACGCTTGAGCTAGCTAGCAATAATTCAACAATTTCATATCTAAGTAAGTTAGAAGACTATTGATTGTTCTTATTCATTATTCATTTTGTTATATTTTTATTAGTTGGTTAACCCTAAGCACGAGAAAGATTCAAAGTACTAAATTGTGTTTGTAATTTGATACTATACAAATTCCACTATGAACAAAAAACTATCAATAAGATCTTCAAGATCTAACATGCCCTTGATAAAATTTGTAGTGTCAGATCTTGAAATGTATATGGATTGAAGTATATAAAGTTTAACCATTTCAAATTTGAGGTTGACTATAACAGGCCACTCTTGCCTATTTTCACACCTAGATTTTTTCAAACCCTCTATGCTTATCAATATTTCAAAGCAAATGGAGATATACAAAACAAAGTTCTAAGCATGCTTAGTGCAATTTCCTATGAAAAAAATGACATACAATTTGCATCCTTGTCTACACCTTGCAATGCAATTGACCTTCTATGAACTCCCAATTCGTCACTTGGGACTCATGATTTGTTTTAGTTTTAGTTTTTGTAAGCTTGAGTGTAGTTTTACATACAAAAAGCCCAAAATATAGTGTACAATCAAAATAATTATGTCACATATTAATATAGTATTTGTTCCTAAATAGAGTATTTTTTTAATGTAAATAAGATAAAAACCTAAAATTTATACAAATTATAGATATTTAGTAGAAATTGCCCAAATTGCCTAAATTTGCCTTACGTTTGATAAATTACGGCTAAATTAGTTTGAGGGAACCTAGTAAAAATCCTAAATTGATTCCCGAAGAGAAGTGTCAGTTTTTCATTCCATTTTGTGAAATAGTAGAAATTCCACTACCCCAATTGTTAGCCTACATGTGAAGAAAACTCAAGATGAACTAGTGGAAGGAATTTATAATGGGAGTACAGTGTTTTAACATAGAAATCACCCTAGAAGTCCAACGTCAAAATCGGTTTGCCAAGATTTCTTTCCATGTAAAAAATTCCATATTCACCACAAATTAAAGGAGATAGCGAAATTTAATTCTTTTTTTTGCATGTGCGAAGTAAGAATACAAGCTTTTACATCTTTGTAGAGTTCTATGAGAGGTTCTACAAAAAAAATTGAAATTTTTCTGCTAGTTAGAAGATCTTCTTCCGGATGGTCAATCGCCAAAATTCACAATGGAAAATTCGTAGAAATTACATAGGATGTGGTAAAATCTCACAAAAAAACTACTATAGCTTTTTATTATATTAATGAAATGCTCCAACAGATTTCAAAACATTCCAATAGCCAAAAGTACCCAAACCAACAAGATTGTCCGAAGACCAACAAATTTAAAGATTGTTAGCAGAGTTGATTAGCGTTTCGGGAGCATATGAAAGTGGAATGAAGCCAAAGTATGGTCTTCTCTTACTCCCTTGTGCCTAAGAAAGAGCTTAGGCTAGTTACTTTTCATAGAAAAGTCAAACTCTAGAAGTTGAATTTTTAACCCTTTGTGGTGTTAAATTGCTGCTAGATTTCTTTAAATTTTTTGCAATGTAAAAAGGGTTGGAGTTTTTTGTGTATAGTAAGTATAGCCTTATGAAGCCAATGGTGCAATCCATTTATAATTTGGAGTCTTTCTCCAAAAGTTAAAGTTTTTGTCCATCATCAAAAGTACAAAATAAAAAATAAGGATGAAAATCTTAGTTGATAAGTTTACTGCTTGAAAATGAGAGGAGATGAGTACCCTTGGAAGAGTATATAAGGGCATTCATTTTCCCCTTTGAAGCATTTTAAGCTCCATTGTTGTTAATTTAACAAGATTTGAAGGACATTGAGGTCCCTTTAAATCTTAATTCTTCATCTTGGGATTGTGGAGTTGTTTTTATTAACTTTGTAAGTCGTGATTTGTTGGTGTTCTTGAATTCTTTATTTTGTTGTACTAATCCTAAAGCAACCCCACCATACATTGGCTATGCCACTTGAGGGGCCTTTAGTGTGGAATTTTGGGTATTGTTGCATTAACTAATGTTTGTATTAACTTGTGTGTATTTTGGTTTTGTACTAACAAGCATTTGTACTAACCGAAGTTGAACTAATGTGTCATGGTGTATTCTAACTAATGTTGTGAACTAACCTTGTCCAAAATATTGTAGTGGTTCATTGGGCTTGTTCCAACAACGGAGCTTTGAATCTAGGTGTTTGAAATTTGTTAGAATTTAGAGGCTAGCCAAAACCATGGTGGAGCTTTGACTATAGATGTTTTAAAAGTTGTTAGAATTTTGGAAGCTAGCCAAAACCATGGCGGAGCTTTGACTCTAGGTGTTTTAAAATTTGTTAGAATTTAAAAGTTAGCCAAAACTACGACAAAGCTTTAGACCTACAAATTCTAAATCCCCCCTCCAAAATAATATAAGTTGTGCCATATTTGGCTTTCATAGTACTGCACCAAGTTTAGTTTCCAAAAGTTTCTTTGCAAAGGGCCAAGTTTAGTCTCCAAAAGTTTTGTGAATATAACCACAAGTTCAGTTATTCCGTTGGTGTCAAATAATTAGAATTTTAGCCCCAAGTGTGATTTTACTTTATTTAGTGTTTGAAAGTTAGTACCAAGAGAAATATTCTTGATGTTCAATTTCTCCAAAAATTAGCGTTAGAATATAGGCAAAGTCAACAAAATTGACCCCCAAACAACCCAATAATTCAAACTAGATCAAAGCCAATCCAACCAAAAGGAAGGGGCTCACTTTGCGTTTTAAAAAGATTTGATCAATCCATCGACGACACATTAGCAGCCAGCCCAATCATAAGAAAAAGGGATCTTGACGAATCCAATAGCAATTATACATTAGCAACAACCAATTACAAGGAAAAAGGTCCAACCAATCAAGCTAATGACATGTGGCTACCAACTGAGAGGGTTGTGTGTTAATTAACCAACAGTTTTGTGTTGTCTAGATTTCGGGTGTTTCCTAGAGTTTGGGTGTTGGTTCTAGCATTTAAGTTCTAGTTCTAGCATTTACAAAGAAACTGAAAGGAGGGGGGGTAACGCCCCGCCGTTCTCCCTATGATTCAAGCTCTAATTCTAGCATTTGAGTATTGATTCTAGTATTTGGGTGCTGGTCTAAATTTTTGGAAATTGGTTCTAACTTAAAAATAAATAAATAAAATAATACACAAAATAAATCAAAGAAACAAAAATATATATAGAAGTAGTTTAAAATTATCCTAAGCATATAATTAGTATAGAAGGGAGTAGGAAGGGAAGTAGATAGGAAGACAAGTCTAAACTCCATAGTCAAAATAAATTGCAAAAAACAAGTAGTTGAAAAGAAGTGGAAAACAACTTGCAATTGAAGTAGAGTGAGAGAGAAATGAAGACAACATAGGAATTGGAAGGAGAATAGGATAGACAAAAATCTCCAAGGCTTTTATTTTGTCAAACAAAATAGGATTAGAAAATAATTGAGGTGAGAGGGAGCAAGTATCTAAACATATTCATTTATTTTCTTGAAGTTCGAGAGAACATTTTATTTCATAGCAAAGTCAACTCTTAGAATTATTAAATTAGAATAGTGTAGAAGAGAAAGAAGAAGTAGGGAAGGAAAAAAAGGAAGATAAAGCAGAAGTAGTGTAGAATTGCACAAAAACCTTTGTATTGAAAAAAACTTATAAAAATTAGTAGTGAACACAATTTTCAGACCAAGACAAGATGGCACAAGAGGAAGAGTTTGAGGATGTATGTGACCACCTAATGGACAAAGAAAGGTCTGAGGTATGTCACTAAACTTTAAACTTTTTTTTAAATTGTCTTAATTAGCAAGTTTTAAACATAGCCGAAAGCTAGGCTTAAGTCAGACTATTGTAACCAAGTTTAATTCAAGTTTATTTTTATAACCTTGTAGAGTAGGTCTAGAGGTTTTCAAAAACATAAAATATGTAGAAAATAGACTTAAAACACAAAAGATATTAGCGGATGAAGTTTAGGAGTTAGAATGGATGAAATTTAGAAAAGCTCATCCAAAAGAAACAAGCATGGAAGTATAGAAAGTAAGTCTAGATTCTAAAAGTAAAATTTTAATTTAATTTTGACTTGTGGATTAATAATAAATAGCGGATGAAGATTAAAGTACCTATTAGCAATCAAACTTCATCCACTAATAATTCTCACTAGAAAAACTCAACTTTGAAGTAATTTAGCATTTTGGATAGTCCAAATCAAAATATTTAAGGGGAAAGTATAAAATATCTAAAAGTAATAATTGGCTTAAAGTTATTCAGTGCCTTTAGTAATAAGGAAGTAGCAAATTAACCCAACTTGAGCTTTACCAAGAAAAAATTTAGGTTTGGATTTGCATAGAAGGATTTCAACTAAGTGCAAAACTATTTCAAACTTAGAAAAATACTTAAAACTCTAAAAGATAATGAAGAATGAAATTTAGACTAAGAAATGGATGAAGTCAGTTAGAAATTGTCAATTTGGGTCCAAACTTGCAATTTAGTTAGAAGTTCTTAACCTAAATAAATTCAAAATCCGAAAGTCAATTGAATTTAGGAAGGGGTTAAAAAAAATGAATGAATTTATTTAGCCATTCCAATGGCAAACCTTCATCCGCCCTTAAATCTTTGTAGGAGTGTCCAATTTCCATGAATCTTATGTTTTAAGAAATGGCATCATAATCTGATCTTGCACTAAGGATGGTTAAATTCATACTATAAACACTTTATCCAGAAAACCATTGTGACCTTAGTTAGTTTGGCCATTTGGGTCACTTCTTGTATTTAGGTTATTTTTTGTTGATTCTTTGAAAAGTTTAGGGCACTAGAAAAGATCCATTGCTTAGAAGACACAATATAAGGTAGTATGCTCTAAAAGTGACCATGTCCTAAATGTGACCCCTAACTAGGAAAGGGTGACATGTTGCTTGAAACATCTATTGTTGTCAAATGTCAATGATGAGTTATGTAGGCTTAAATGGTTGCTTTAAGAACAGACTACCTTATACAAAGTCTAGACACGTCCACTTAGGATTAAATCCATGCAAAAACTAGAACCTAATTGTGTTTGTTTAATTACCAAGGCTAGATAAATAAACGCTCACACCTTCACAAAGGCCAGAAACCAAGCATATATCTTGGTTAGTATAATCATATTTTTCTAAATTTTTTATCAATTTGTGTTTTGATGTGAATAGTTGTAGGAAAGTTGTCTCAATTTATTTTTGATAGGTCAATTAAACTTTATTTTTATTTTAATATAAAAAGGACTAATAGTCACTTAAAAAAAAGTAGAGGAATGGATAATTGGACATGGAATTGGGAAAGCCAACTTGATCAAGATTTGTAGAGTCACCATGAAGTTGGAGTATAAGTCCACTTGTCTTTTATTTCTTCGAAGAGCATGTAGTGATTAGGTGACTCCCTTGTTGTTTTTGTACTTGAGTTTTTATTCAATAGAATTTTCTTCGTGACAATTGGTCCACACTTGTATATGATTTGATTAAGCCATTGATTGGCTTTGTAATGTGTATTTTATTTGTTATATTTCCTATTCCACTACAAAATTCCTTGTGAGCAAACCTTTGCCTCTATACTATAATAAAAATTAACAATCCCATTCAGGGTGTTATTTTTTTGGTTCGACAGTTAGTGAACGTAGATACTTCTCTCTCTACATGTATTGTACAACACTATCCAACTAGAGCTAAGCAATGAAATCTTGATATCATCACCAAACTCCTCCTTTGGAGTTAACTCCTAAATAATGTTGAAAGCGTTTCCTTTCCTGATGCAAAAACTGGATTTGGATATTTAATGAATTATTTGATGGTGTCAAAAAGATTGGATTGGTGTGTGATTTTGTTGTGAAGTCACAGTCCATCAAGTGATTTGTTCTCCGCAATTATAATTTTTTTGACAACAAGAATCATTTTTCCCAAATTGTTGTTTGCTATAAACTTGTCTAAATGATCAAATTCAATAAATATGTTGTATTTGTGGATTACTATGAGCCTCGTAGTTGTCACTTGAGCCTCATGATTTTATTTTTATTTATTTTTGTTCATTTTTATTAGTATTTGTATTCAAAAAGACCTAAAAAGAGTGTTTGCATCGTATTTAGTAGAAGTTCCTACAAATATAGTGTGTTATTCTCTAAAAGTCTGAACGTGCCTTAAATACTTCTATTTATCATTTCTAGTGTCTAAATAGGTGTTTAGAATGTCAGCACCTAATAGTGTATCAAAATGTCTAAAGGTTCAAGATAGATTTGAACTTTAATGGCCAAAATAGTGGAAAACACCAAAATTAGACTTTTACCGGATCTATCGTTGAAGTGTATGTGATAAGACACAAGCTAAATGAGCGGTAATACAATTTGTTAGAAGTCCTACTAAGTCCTACTAAGTCCTAGGAATCTCTATGGAAAATTTACATACAAGTTACCATCCAATTCACAAGAATTGGAAAAAAAATCATATTGTGCTTTGTAGGTAAAAATCCATAGTTCCGAAACATGTGCAATTGAAGATTGGAGAGAGGTGTTTCTAGCATAAAGACATGCCAGGAACTCAATAGCAAAGTCGGTTTGTCTAGATTCCCTAGCACAAAAATCATTCCTTCTCAAAGAAATTAAATTAGGAGGTATGAATCCTCCTTCAATTAGCGCAAAATGAATATGTATACTTGTGATTAGCATCAAGAGGCTTCCTAGAAGCTACCCATAAAGTTTTGTATTTTCCAGGATTGCGAAAGTTCACTCCATGGGAAGTCAACTATGTTTACCAACATTGAAATATTCATGAAAACTATTCAGGTAGCAATAAAATTCCACTAAAAGTAAGGATAGTCAAGAGTGTGTTTTTAGCCTAAATAAGTGTCAATATAAATTTCAAACAATTCTGACCCCGACAAGTACCAAAATCGGCGTCAATAATAAAATTTCAAAATACACAATAAATTGACTAATGTACTAGGAGCGTACAATATTTGAATGAAGTCAACTTGGATTCTTTTCTTACTTTCTCAAACCTTCCAAACAACCTAGGCTAATCAAAATCTTGAGAAAAGACAAACTTCAATATTTGGATTTTCGTCCCTTTTTTATTGTTTTGCAAATCTCTGGCTTTTGCTTGCAAAATGGCCTATAAGTAGGGGTTGGAAGTTTTGTAGGCTAAGTTGGATTTCTTGAAGACAATGGTGCAATTTATTTTTCATTTAGAGCATTACTCCAAAAGTTAGAATGATCACAATAGTAGGATAAAATTTGAATTGTTAACTCTTAAAGGACTAGCCTGCTGAATTTGGCAACATAGCAATTTTGGGCAAGTATGTGTGACTAGAGATTTCTATGTTTTGGGCCAAAATTATAATACAAGGTGTGTTGACTTCCTTATAGCTAGTAAGATTCGCACCCTTTGAGTATCCATTCACTAGTAGAAAAACGTATCCGCTACAACCTTGCATTTTTCCATCACTTTTTAGAGATATATTTTTCTAGGATTGAATTGACAAATACTATTTTGAATGCTTTACAAATTATACATATTTTATTTCATTAAAAAAATATATTCTAAAAGTTAGAGTATTCCAAAATTGAAGCTAATTTGAGCCCAAAATAACAAGTGTTTCTTGCAACTACTCAAAAATGTAGTGTTCTAGTGAATATCCACTTTGAAAACCATTGATTGTGTATAGAATGTATAACTCCATGTCGAAAAGAAACAACTTCTTCACAAAGAAGCAATGCATTAGAACCCGCATGCCAAACATTAGAGAAAATCTGAGGCGTCTAGAGGGTTGCTTTGTAGTCCTCCAAGGATTCTAAAGTTTAGTTTTTTTTTGGCTTAGGAATTTTTTTTCTTCTACAACCGCTCACCTTCCATCAGGCTGTTGGATGTCTATCACTAGTTCAACCCAAGTACAAGTGTTTAATAATTAGGGTTCAGTTATTCTAATTCACCTAAATCATAATTTTTAAATAACTTAAACTTGGATGCATCTTGCACACTAAATAAGTTGTGGAAAAACAAGTGAATGTCCAAAATATTCCAATGACCATCTACCATCAATTTTTTTTTGTGATGGCAATGTAAATTATTTATTTCATGAACAATTTGTGAGATTGAAGATGAGAAGAGAAGCATTGTATACAAATTGGGTAGTAGTAAACACAATCCATGTGGGATATGCAAATTAGGCGTTCAACCACTTATTGTTAAGTTAAAATAAGAATTGTGCTTAAAGTCAAATTTTAGACCTCATTTAGGCATAGTAGAATAACTTTTTCAAACAATTTTAAACTAAAAAAAGTTGGGGAATTAAGCTAGATTTTAGTTCCAAAAATTAATTTGAAGTTTAGAACCTCCAACTAAAAGTTATGGCCAAAATTCAAAGAGGAAAGTTTGAAAATGTTCAAAAAAATGTCCTTCCAACCCCTCTCTGAAATTTGAATCAAACTTTTGATTGGAGTCTCCAAATATCAAATGAATTTTTGGAGAAGAAAGTTAACTTGATTGCCACATTAATTTAGTTCAAAATAGTTCAAATTTTTTATTCTATTATGCTTAAATGAGGTCTAAAATTTGACTTTGAGTACAATTCTTATTTTAACTTAACTATGAGCAGTTGAGCTCTTATTAATCCTTAAATGAAGAACCGATCACTATGGAAATCATTTGTTTGGATACCATGTAAATTGTTGGCTTAAAAAAATAGAAAAGCACTTATTGGAAGACAAATTAATGTAGAAGATCTTCCCTTTCCACACAAAATTTGCAAAATGAATAGTTGCACTTCTGTCCTACATGAAGAGATTCTTTGTCATTCATTAGCCAAAAAATGTCCTCCATCCTGTTTATGCGTTAAGGTTTTAGGGTTGTGTTAACTACTACTACCCAACTTGTATAAAGTGCTTCTCTTTTCATCTTCAAGCTCACAAAATTAGCTAAGTGGCTATTGGAACTACAATAGCCACTTAATTTGGCTTAATTGGACATATATGGAACAAATAAGTTTGATTTTCTAATTAAACACCTTATTGCCCTACTTTATACTGTGATTATTATATTGATAACTTTTGCAAAAGTCAACTTGACTGACAATGCATTTTAGACAGTTTAGATAGGTTCCCTTTTGGACTTTTAATAGCTTTGTTGGTCACTCTAGAACGGCCCTTTAGAGGCCTCAAAATTTCTCTAATAATGATCTTGTAGCACCATCAAAATTGGTAAAAATAATAATTTAATAATACAATATAAAAACATATACCTATCACTGAGCCTATCACTAAACGACCGGACCATGATCACAACATACATGAACAAAAAAAAATCCCATTCATTCTTTCAAACCTTCATCCGTGTTGTATATGCCACCATGGCAGTGGCTACCACCTAAATAGACTAATGTTGACATCAAACGAACAAATGTTGCTCACCAAGACCCCAACTAGATTGCAATAAAGTAAGTGGATGAACAAAAAACAAGATTTTCTCAATGAAGATTATAATTCATCATCTCTCCTAGATGTGCCATCGTAGCATCTCGTACCAACATCTCTTAGAGATGTGAACCTATTCACCTAAACCGGCAAAGGACTTTAATTTCATTTCTATCCAAACCAACTTATCCAAACCTACATAGAAAATCAACAAAAGTCCTCCAATATTTCTCTTCCAATAGACTCAAAATCTCTAGTATTACTTATATGATGATTGAATTATTGTTGAGTTGTTTAGAAAGTAGTTTGAAAAGTGGTCCTTTTGTTTCCATCATCTATACATGGTTTTGGAAGTTGCCCTAGACAACATTTTTGTTCAATGAAGTTTTTTTCCTAGTTATACTTGTGTGCATGATTTTTAACATGGTGAATGATTCATGTTTTACTACTTAGAGCATTATCATCTAGTCCAAAATTCAAGTTAGTTTTTTAAATTTTGCTTGCAAAGTTTTGGTTTCGTACTGCAAATATTATTTGCTTTATTTAGCAATTTAACATTTCATTGCATATAAGAGAATAGTTTTTGTTCTTTGAATTTTTCCAAAGAGCATTATATTTCAATGAAATTAAATTTATGGTAATGTGTATAGAATTTCTTAGTTGAAAGGTGGATGCTTCATTTCTTTAAAGCATTGCTATTCAACTTGACTAAGTCTATATATCCACTTTGTCACTTCTAATTTTTTGTCTTTTCTTTTTAGTTTTGTGCATGTATTGCAAATTTGATCATTTGATGTTGATTGCATTAATTAATTTGCAATTGTTTTTTTGGTACTTGAATTTGTAGTATCTTTGAGTTCCGGTTAGAAATTCTACCTACTTTGTTTAATCAAGAATTCCTTCTAACTACTAATTACTTAATTTGAATTTTCAGTTCTTGAAATGCTTCTTTTGCCACAAAATCTTACATGCAATGCTTAAAGCCCAATTGCATTTTTTTTCTATTGTTGTAATCTCCTAATTATTTAAAAAAGTATAACCATTGCCGATGTTGCAACAAAATTCTAAAAGTCATTGCCTAATCTATCTCCCTACAATTATCTATTAATGCTAGCTTACTACTAGAAACATGGGGGCTTTGCAACGTTTGTGAGCAACGTTTTTGTTGGGTCTAAATTTTCAAGCAACATTTGAACAACGTTAGGGCGGTAAGGATGATAAAGATTGATTGAGCAACGTCTAAGCAACATTTCCACATGGAGCACTGCTGCATAGGTTCCCAATGCAGAACAACTCCTCCTTTTCCTTTTTTCTGGTGTGCTTTTTTTAATTTTAGGTTGTGCTGACTGTTCTTGGAATTTGCATTGCCCTTAAACTTCTAGTGCAAGTAGAGCTGTTGAGACCGTAGTTTAGCTACTATTGCTTTTCCTTGTTCATTGCTAAGTCAATTGATTTTTAGCTAGGCTATCTTACTATGACTCACCCATGAACCTTGAAATCACGGAGTGGTCCTATGTCTTTTGGCCAAGGAGGATTGATACTTCTATTGCCCCATCAAAGGGTAAATGTAAAAACTGCCCCCTACTTTGTGCTGCTTAAATTTTGTACTTCTTCATAGCTCCTAGCTAATTTGGGGCCTTTGATTGCAAATATGAATTCAAAATTAATTTTTTTTATCATCTATGACAAATAAACAATTCCAATGATTTTTGTAGCTACAACACATGGCAATAGTGGTGTCAATCCTCCCTAGCTGGATCCCTTGGGTTGAGTTAGGTGGTAGAGAGGAAATCTCAGAAGTACACTTGATGTGTAGAAAGAGAACTAAATGCAATATTGCGGTGTTAATAAGTCACCCAAATTTGAAAGCTACTCCCAACTTTGATAATTGTGATTAATGGTAGTAAAAATTCAGGTTATGGCAAATGGTAATGTTTGGCCTTTTGAATTGCATTTAGGCATGTGTCAATAGGGATTAACCTCCAAAGTCCCAAGGTATTTTTATTTTTTTCAAAATCCACTCAAAAAAGCCATTTGTATAGCAAAGAGGGAAAAAAATATTTAAAAGTTTTTTTTCCATATCTAACCGTAGGATCTTGTACTAGACTAGCGTAAGAATGTGTGGAAGAAATTTCACAAATGTTGATCATGTAGATTGCAAGATATATGCATCTAAAGTGAAGGAAACAAGTTCTTTAGCACCTTATTCAACTGCATTTTTTGGCTTTGAACCTTCATAACTTATAATTTTTATCTATTGATTTTGAATTCTAATTCTATATGACAAAAAATTGACCTGTAAATCTAGTCTTGAGAAAAAATTCAGAAAAAAACACTTAGTTTTTACTCATTAAAAAATTGTTAAGTAAAAATAGGTTTAAAATTGAAGGAAAATCTAAATTGTTAATATCTCTAAGACAAAATTATAATACACTAATCTCAACAATGACATTAGTTTAATAAAAGATCTTAACCTCTTGAATTTTTTTTACCTTGTTATAGAAATGAAAAGTAAATTATGAAATGGATTTGAAATACATATGTTCTACAGTACAAAACATTCTACAACTTCATGAATTGCAACAAAAATTTTCTCTCCATAAATCAAGTCTCCAGTACAAAATCTTGAAGGGAATCTTGATATTGAATTGTCAGCCACAAAACAATGATATTGTAGAAGGTTGCAATCCTAGCTTTGCTATTGAAGAATGTTCTATGCAATTATTGTCTAATCCATGAACCTTCATAGATTAATTTCCATTTTTTGAAGTTGAAATGTGGTGGTCACTAAAAGCAGCAACTGTTGAAATGCACAATGTTGGTGTACTAGAAAAAGATAAATGAACCTTCCAGTGTCATGATCACTTTTAGGGTATGCGTGTTTAGAGAAGAGACTAGCTTAACCTTTAAAGGACAATATAAGCCACTTTGGCATTTTGAGAGTCAAAAACTTCAATTTTCATAAAGTTTTTCATTTTACCTTTTTTTAAATTAAGAGAAGAAATGTAGCTCTAATAATGTATTTTTTACTGCATTTTTTTTTTAAATTGTTAAAATTGTATTCTTTTGAAGCTTGGAAGGTAGCATCATGAAAGTTCAAGATACACCACTTCTAAACTTTTTCTATCAAATTTCTCTTGGTGTACTGTCAAGGAGTACATAAATTATAGCATGGTCTTTGTTAATATAATTTCCACTTTTCTTTAAGCAAATGATAATATTTATTAAAATTTTGGTGTTTTGGTCAATGTAGAGCGCATTTACAAAAGTTTAAAAGAAGCCTTGGCCATGTAGGGCATAAACACATATTTCAAAAATTTCATATTTGTAACACATATTGATATATTTCTAAAATTTATTGTCACTTTTTCATAATTAAAAAAAATTGAATTGAATTCCATACGATTTCTTAAAGATACATATTTGTAAAAAATGTAGTAATTAATATAATGCTTACATTAATATTAAAATTCAAAGATCAACAGAAATAATGTTGACAAACATCATGATATAAGTGGTGTATCCTTTTAGCTCACACAAAAGATATTTGATACATAAAGTAGCACATCTACTAACATTGGAAGAATTTTGCAATAACACATCTATTATTTCAAATATTTTTAAATAATACATGAACAATGGATTTGTACTGTAAATTTTGACTCTTCACAAAATTGCAAGACAACTAATATAGGAGGGTGATTCTTTTAGGAAGGATAAATAAGTCTATTGTATTGTGACTAAGGTCACTTGTTTGTATTCTGGACATCTACCTAATTTGATTTAAGATTTGTTTAAGAAAATTAATAAATCAAACCACAGTCAACGTGATTTGCCACAATCCAACTCAAATGCTAAATGTAATAGACTCAATGAAAGCCTTTGAGTCTTGTATAGTATTTTGGCACATATTTCAAATCTTTGGTCAAACCCTAAAATTCAGCGTTAATTCATTATGCAACATGCATGCACTATTGACATAATCAAATGCCAAGTTATATTTTATGAAATAAAAACAATTATACAATGATGTAGGTATAAGCCCCTTTTTTTTTTATAAAAACCTACTATAACTCAAACAACAAGTGCACACATACACAAATACAGATAACTAATGTGCAATTAGTTCAATGAAAAATATATTTTCTAGTTGAATGTAAGATTAGAACTAGTGAAACCACCTATACCAGTTGAAAATTACAGATTTAGACCTTTGAACATATAGTTCCAAAATTGTAATGACAATTCTTTACAAGAACAAAAAACAAGCCGATTTATCCCCTTTCCTATCTCTGCCAATTACTCTATTTCATATATACATAACCACCAATTCCTCTTTGACATAATATTTACAACCTTAAACACTTCCTAATGAAAAAAAGAAGAGTTATAACCCTATTTATACATAAGCAACCAAATAGACATAGTAAACTGAAAAATTGGCTTTGACAGCATCTGAAAGTGAATACATAAATCCATAAAGTTATTATTTAAAGTCACTCCTTGAGTTTTCAATGACATCGTTTGGCACATCAGCCACATCTAAAGCTTCCAATTCTTGATTTGTAAGGTTATCTTCTACTAACAAGTGTTCTCCAATGTACCTTTGAATCCTTACTCTTTGACGTAAAATTGTTGCTTGAATTGGCTCTTCCGCATAAGCATCTACGTCAAAATCTTCAAGATCATTTGATTCACTAAGGTTGGAACTTCTATGAATATTTCCTTCATCTTCCGTTGTGCCTCCTTGACCACTACCATTAATAAATTCATCTTCTTCATTGCTAAACTGCACAGCTATGTGCTCATGGGGATTTTTTTCCACATGACTTTGTTCATTTCCAAAACTGACTTCATAGTGTTCATCATCTTGTAATGAAATGTTTTCATTATTTCTTCTCCAAGCATGCTAGTCTCCCTTTTGTGAACTACCATTAGATGAGATTTTGGAGTCTTAAAGGGCTACAAGTTCTCAACTATTGGGAACATGGAAATTGTGCCAAATCAACCTGAAATCAGGGGTCTGATGTGGTAGAGTAATTGCCACATGAAAAAATAATATTTAATTATTTTTTTAATATTATTATTTGAATTTTTTATTTTTTATTTTTTATAAATTCTAGACAACAGTGGCTCATTCCCAACATTGAGGACAGGCCTGAAACAGTCCTCTAGGGAGCTGAAAAACATCTAATGCTTCTGCAATCAGGCTTCATATTTCACCATAAGATACCAACTTCTATTAAGTTAATCTTGAATAGAGAACACTTGGTATATGTCAAGAAGATATACAAAAGGTTTCATGGCTTCATGCCCAACCAAATGAGAACGCATGAAGTTGTTAGTACGTACACGTGTGAATTTGCATTCATCAATAAAAACTCTAGGGTTACCCCACATTGTTGGTTTGTTGTCATACCAATCAACTTTCAGTAGTATTTTTATGAAAGATGTGAATTTCACTTCAACAATAATGCAAAATGTCCCATAATACTCAATTGTGCATGGTTCTTTATTAGCATCCAAGTCATGAAATGAACATGCTATACATACATAATTGAAGTTCATTAGATTCTATAAATAAAAAAATAAAAAATTCTTAAGTACTGCATTGTGTAATTTTGTCATATAATGTTCAAAACATACTTAAACATTAAACATGTTTTAGAAACTTTGATCATTTCTATACATTCAAAATGTTTTTTTACATTCACAACTTTAAAATGCAAATGTCAAAGACAAAATGCTCTTAAAACACATAATTTTATTGCAAACCAGAATTATGATTGGATAATACTAATCCACATTTTCCATTAGAATAGTGAAGTTAGTACCTGAATCTTAAGTCTTTTTACCAACATCTCTAGCAACCACTCTGAAGTACTTTCCCACAGCCCACATGTGTTGACTTTGGAATGTGGGCCAATCGCATTATTATACTCATGATCTGTAGGGCGTTCACCTAAACTAAGTTGAGTTTGCATTTGCATATAGGCCCATTCACCAAAATCCATTTTATTGTTTATAACTTCCGCAGTATATTGAATTCTCCAATGTGACATGAAAGGATTATTTTTGAATACAAAGTTGTGAACTTGTTTTTAAAAAAACACTCCCTATGCATCTTTATCTAAGTGTTGCAATTTATGTGCCTTAGGTAATATCATCTCCAATAAAATTGGATTTTCAGTTAGTTCCACATCTGAGGCGCATTTGGTGCCAAACAAGTTGTGTACTCAGTTGTATACTGCATTGGCCTTGACAGAATATAGGCTTTAGCCATAGAACCTTCTGGTCTTGCTTTTTGTCTAATCCAACCTTTGAGATCTTTCATGTACCATTCTAAGAAGTACATCCAAAGATATGATATTGGTTTGCACAATTCCACTTCTTCTATCAAGTGCCATATCAAGTGTACTTGAATGTCAAAAAACAAAAAAGAAGGTTTCATTCCATATCACACATCAACTTTGTTGCCATTGTCTTCATCCTTGATATTTTGGAAATTTTTATCTATTTGCAACATATCCATCAAAAGAATTCTTCCAATCGGTATACAATACTTTGTAGCTTATGGTTCAAACCATTTCTCATTGCAATAGGCAACAAATCATAAAGTAGATTTTGGTGGTTGTGTGTCTTCATGCTCATAATTTTGTTGTCTACAAATTTGGATTCAAAAGATAATTCGTAATTCCTTGGTGTCTTTATAGTTTGCAGTACATCAATGACCTAAGAAAATTTAGTCTTTGTAAATATCAAAGGTGCAACTGGTAGAGCACTTCCAAGCTTGATCCACATATCTTTTATAATTATCATATTTTGCATTTCAATTCTTAGTTTGTGACTCTGAATCAACTTTAGTATCCTTTGCATTTATCAAAGTCTTGAAAAACAATGAACACACATTTTTTTCAATGTCCATTGGATCAAAAAGATGTCAAATCTTCAGCTCCTATACAATCAAAATGTTCAATTTTTATGACTTCATATCTAGTACCATGTGAATTCAAAGCATGAAATAAAATTTAATGCATCTCTTATATCAATTAATATAAAATAATATCATTCAATGTTACATAATGGTATAGACATTGTTGTATCATGAAGATTGGTTAAAATGATTTACCGCCCAATACTCAAGGTCATATAGCTTTGAGTACACAGTCATGCTATTCTTTTGAAGTTGCAATGAGCTAGTTTCAATCTTCTCCCATTATACTAACCAATCTCAAGCATCCATTCTTAATGGTGGCTTTGAAGCATCCTCCACCTCTCCAATGAAAGAACTAGCAGCTTCATTTGACCTTCAAGGATGGCCCTCTAGTAAAAACCTTCGGTATCCATGATATATGATTTTGTCTAACTCCTTTGCTGAGTAGTAATTTATATGGTTAGGTCCACAAATTGGACATCCAAAAAAAATTGGTGTTTGCAATGAAGATGCTACCCCACACTCTGGATAGTCATGTATAGTCTACAAAAGTATAGCCTTCATAACAAATGTTTGTTTACTAATAATATCAAAACATTCTTCTCTAACAATCCATAATTATTTCAATTCATTGACAATAGGTGCCAAATAAACATTCATATCTTTCACTTTCTTCTTCCCTACATAGTTACAAAATACAGTTTTCATGTTAGTTTCCGATAGCATATTCATTATATGCTATCAATATGTTTAAAATTTCTTTCAAATAGCCATATTTTAGCATTAATAATCCACTTGTAAAACATAATGGTTATTAGAAAGGACTTGTATGTACATATAAAAGCCTATGAAAATGAAATTCCTAAAAATAAATTATAAAATGTTCACTAAATTAAAACATGATGATTTATTTATTCTCTTAACTTCAAATACTTTTGAATGCTTCAAATAATTGTACACCTATTTCTATACATCATGATGCACACGCAGCACACCACAATGCTCATTCATTACACTGTACCTACTGAGTTTTATTCATATAAAAAACATAAGAACTTACAAAATGAAGAGTGTCACTTGGAATAATTGTTGTAAACAATTAAAAAAAAGATTTAATGGCAAGTGTGAGTTGTTTTCATTGTATGAGGTAAGAAACATCCAAGAGTTGGCTGGCGGGGAGTGTATGGAACTCTAAACTTAGATTGCCTTCTAAGCAATAGAGTCCCTATCAAATACTCAAAATTCACCAACCAAGCCTTCAATGAACTAGACGCAACACACCTAAATTATCAAATTAAACATCTTAAACCCCCAAATCATCCAATCATGGACTAGAGTGGATTATAGCTAATTATATGCCAAAATCTCACTAAAACTTGCACTTAAAACCACTAAATGGATGAAATTGTAACCTCATCCATAATTCCAGCACACCATGACTCACCAAAAACACCAAATTTCACATGCATAGTCTCAATTGTACTCTTTTTAAGGTTTTACAATTTTAACTTGATGCTTTATTCTATTCCCTCAAGAAGATTCCATATAATCATAGTGAATCATTTACTCAAACATAGAAAAACATCCATACATTGTAATAAGCATTACATTTAAAATTCAATGTCACCCAACAAGAATCAGGAATTAATAGTAGGGCAACCAATCACCGCTAAGGGTAGTTCACCCTTCATAAAATGGGTCACCATTGCCTTATCCTTTCTCCTATTGGAACAAGCTTACTCATTATAAAAAGTTGACTTCAAGATGCACGACTTCTCCAAATTTCAGCTCCATCCACCTCGTCGATCTTCTGCAATCGCTTGCCGAAGTTGGCGGTTCCATTTGAAGGCGGTAGTTAACCTCTCTACAAAAACATTGACCATTTCTTTGTCCTTGCTTCAAATTGGTCAATCTATAGGTTTTTAGAAAGCTGACTTTAAGGCGCACCATCCCTCTAAGTTTCAGCTCCATCCACCTTTCTGATCTTCCACAATCGCCAATCAAAGTTGGCAATTTCCTTCCATTTAAAAAAAAAACTAATTTTCTTCCATCCTCCAATCCAATTTTCCAACTGACCTAAGTAAACTCATTTTTCTTCACTCATTTGTCATCAACAAGTAGACTTATTTCAACAAATTGTCCTACATGGTTCCCTTTCTTAATTTCTCACAATTCATGTTCAAAAACGCCCAACACCCCCAATATTCCTTGAAACACACCCATACATCCAAAAGTTTTCAAGAGAAGAGAGAGAAAGAGAGCTTGCAACCCTAATTTTGCTAATACCGACCTCCTAACAGATTATTTCCCCTAATTTCGTTCATCCATCACTACTTTATTGCAAAAATGCTAATTTAGTGTAAAATGTGCCAAATTAGTGAAAACTGCACTAATTTGGCGTAAACTGCGCTAATTTAGTGTAAACCCCTCTAAAGTATTGTTTTTATCCCAATTTTACTGTCTTTATCCTACTTTAGTGGTTCCTTTACTATTTTAGTGTTCTAGTAGTAATAGTTTTAAGTTTACTAACTTGTTTTGTGTTTTTTCATGTTTATTATTTTTTGTGGTTTTCATTTTACTTTCAGCTTCGTTTTTTGCTTGCAGTATTTTCATTTTCATTTTCATTTTATTTTTTTATTTTTGTACTTTCTATTTTTTGGTTTTCATTTTTATTTTTTTTATACTTGATATTTTTTTTTAGTTTCTCTAATATCATTTTCTATTTGTAGGATTTTTTTTTTTTTTTCCCAAATATTTTACTAGTTGCCTAATTTGGTTACTTTATCAAATCTTGCTTAGAATCTTTTTAGTTTCAAACCCTTATTTTTTCCTAGAATTTTCCCTTTGTTTTCTTTCAATTGCATTTTAAAGATTTTCACCCTAAACTCCTAAAAGGTTTTCATCCTAGTAAAGCTCCTATTACTATCTAACAGAAAACTTCCTAATTCATAGTTATGATTTAATACGGACTACTAACACGTCCGGACTTATAAATTCACAAACATTGTTTATATTTTTCATTTTATAAAATATAAACCAATATGGTGGTTCACAGGTGTCAACCATCTGCAGGGCATTCGTGAGAATGCGACAAACCTAGAGTAACAAAGCTCGTAGGCAAGTTGCCTTTCCATTGGGCTACACAATCACACATGGTAAACCTTGCACCTCTCACCATTTTTGCCTATGGGATGATATGTCCTATCTAACGTGGCTACTAAAATAGGTCCTTTGTGTAGGCCACCATCATTCCATAATGTGGTATGAAATGTCTAAGTCTCTCCAATGGAATGCCTTTGCGGTACTTGTAGGACTATACAAAGACATTTAGGGGATCCATATCTACCCTGATGCAGTTGGCTACCTCTACTGGTACCAATCGAGCCCCTATTTTCATGGGTTGGGGCTTCTGACCTTCTAATGCCACATGTCCATTGTGGCAATCATCAACCGAGACTATGGCCATTTTGGGGGGTCCGCGGTACCATTTACGAGGCATCGTGGGATATGGAGGAGGTCACTTCCTTCCTCCAAATATTTGGAGGCTTTCCGAACATGAAGGTGTAGTGGGATAATTTTTTCCTCATCCATCAATTTCTCCATCCCGTAGGTTGTACCATCTAGGTTGAGGTTATCTATGGCCTCATATTCTATCTCATATAGCAATGTCTCAACACCGGAATTTGGATCTGGTGGCTCATCCACCACTTGGGTCTTTGGAGTCTTGTCGTCTTTAGGATGTTCTCGAAGCCATGTGGCAAATTCCCCATCGTCCTCCCAATCATAAAGACCAGGGCCTAAATTTTAATGGGTCCTAAGTCAATGGAATTTTTTCCTATGGCCACTATGGGATGCAACACCTCCATATTCTCTACCTTAGATCCCCTCTTGGTTTTGAGTTTTTTTTCCATTGATAAATCGGTGGAAGCATGTATAGAGCCAATAGTTATCTTGATTTTTTGAATTTTTTTGAAGATAGAAAAAATGATTAGCTTTATGGGAATATAATTTTTTTTCATCCAATACCTGGGAAGAAAAGTTATGCCCAAATAAGATCAAAACAAGGGAGAGCGGGCAATAAAAATAAAAAAATTATTTTTAAGAAAATTCTTAAAATTTATTTTTCACAAAGATTATATTTTTGTCCATCTAGTAAGCTTTTATTCATTTCATTTGGATTTGTTATGAGAAAGTTTTGGACAATCTTGTTTTTTGGGCAATTAAAGCATCTTCTTGAAAAAAATAACTTGTAGGATTCATTTTTGAATGCAATTTTTGCAATTTTTCAAAAAAAGAAGTTCCACATGGTTTAATTTGCTTGCTAGTACAATCTCACCATTGGAATTAGTGCATTTTAATTCCATCTAAAAGATATTAATACTTTAGATTTTCCTTCTATCTCGTACCTACTTCTATTTAACAATTTTTTGAAGAATGAAATTTTTTTTTTTTTAATTTTTTTTTTCCTAGACCTTCAAATCAATTCTCCACCATAAAGATTTAAAGCTCAAAATTCTATAGTGCAAAACATTTAAGTTAAAAATGTTCAAAGTCAAAAAATCTAGTCCCACAATGTACTAAAAAACTTGTTTTTTTCACTTTAAACACAGATATCTTGCAATTTGTGCGGTCAATTTTTTTACTCTTTGTTGTACAAATGACAGTTTTGAGTTTTTTTTGGCAAAAAGAAGGCCTTGGTCCTTTAGGGATTAAGCAATGGAAAATATTCCTTTGTTTGAAGTAGACTCCTTTACAATGCCAATTGGAGAATTCTAGAAGTATATGTGTCACTATGCCTTCGAGCAAGCAGCTTTTGAGTTTCCTTGGCACAAAGATTGGAATAAATAATGTCCAAAGTTGAAAGCTCAATTTACACTGAAGTTGCGGAAAGTCTACCTTGGTCCTTGAGATGCTAAAAATATTTTGAAGGTAATTGGGGCCAATCTTCAAGAATGTAGAACACACTTGAAGAATAATTTTGAAAGATCTAAAATCCTAAACAAGTTTCATAGCCTATAGGTTGCTCCAAAGGGTCATGGAAAATCATTTGTGATTTAATAAAGGACATAAACAAAGAAAAAAAGGCAAAATTGTGTAAAGAGGCTACTGAGAAGTGGTTAAATGTGCAAGGATGCACCCATTGCCATGGACCACAAGAAATCAAAGGCTTGTATGATTGTTTTGTAAGTGTCCTTTCAATTCTCCACTTGCTTTTTGCCTTCTTGACTGAATTAACCTCCATGATACGATGATGTGAACATTAAATTACTATAATTTTGAAATTAGTCAAACTTTTTTGCTAATTTTGTTATTGTATAGTTCAAGAAGATGTTACTGAAATCAGTTTGTCATTATGGTCATACATATGCTATGTTTTCATAGTATGCTAGTTGTTGTAGATAAACTTCTTTAATGAACCCCCAATTGATGAGGAGCTCAAGTATAGCAAAATGAACATGTGGTTGGTTCTCATAGAGAAGAAGACAACCTCTAAGAAAATGTTGGATCCATGTGAAGACAAAAAGATAATAACTATAGGAAATAACACCAAGTCTACCCCCATAGTCCATAGATCTAACAGATTGAGATCTAAAAAATCCATTTTGTAGCCTTGATACTATTGCTTCTAGAACTTCCTCAGACTCCAGCAGTGATGGTGATAGTGATACCTCTATCTCCAAATTGGAAGACGAATAGGTGTGTACCAACTGTAAACTTTCACTCTTGCGGTGGTTCACTATGTAGTTATTCTTATGATTAATATTTAGTTTGTGTTTACATTAAGATTTTATCTAGCCATTGAACAGGATTGCTCCAATAGGACAAATTGGAGTCATACATGGAAACCCGTTGGCCACATCCTTAGGTATACATTTGTTTTTGCAATTGAAAAATGTTTATTTGTATTTATTTGCAAGTGGTATTGTTGTATTGTTGTACAAATGATCCAAGTGAGCAATTTGAATATCTTGACTCTTTTGGATTGCTTAAGTTTTCCTATTGTCTGCTCATATACCTATATATGTAATGTAGTAGGTGCTTCTAGCAGATCCTATGAGAAGGAAAGAAGGCTTCCTAGGAGAGAATTCATCAACAAATTGCACGATGATAGGTTTACTATAAAGTTAGTTAGATTCTTAAGGTACAACAACCGATTGGGTACTTAGTTTTTATTTCATTTTATTTGTGACTCTGGGGTTTCTTTCTTTGTTTTCATTGTCTAGCTATAAAGACTTGTCCATTGTTTTCTTGATTCCTTTTAATGCAATGATCTTACAGACTTTTAGTTCACAAAAAAAAATTGTTCTATTTTAAAAAGATGATATTATGTTTGATCCTAAAAGTGCTCAAGGTTATTTTTCCATTGCGTTGGTTGCTCGTCAATCAAGTGCATGGAGCTTGCCGCCAAACCATTATAATACCGCAACTTTATTTAATTTTATGATTCTTATTCATCAACGGAGGGTTTCAATGTTACTCTTATGTTGATTGTCCACGTTGTACTAGGGTTGTCGATATCCGTGTCCAAATATTTCTTATGCGGTTTGGATTTTTTTGTTAGCATCGTCTTCCCCTTGTCTGCTCTAACATTCAAATGCCGCCTAGAATTTATTTTGTTTCTTCATTGATTTTTTTAGTCAAACATAGATTTCTTTCTCTAATCTAGAGGACTGAGATTTGGTATCGGTGGTATAATCTTTCTTGATGCTGAGATTTTAATCTTAAAAGGAGATTGTATGGTTCATTTGTTTATTTCACAACAACAAGAGTCGATGTTTAATGGAATATTGGATTTGCTTTAAATAACTAACTTATACTGGAGGACTTTGTTGTTGTTGTTGTTTCTTAGGTGGCCGTCAAGTGCGGATTGAGTGTTGTAGTGTCAAGATGAGGAAATTTCACTTTTAGCTCAAGGATTTCTATGTGAAGGATACGGTCATTCTAGAACACCCTAAAAATGTCTAGAATTTATTTTTCTTCATCATTGATTCTTTCTTGAGTCAAATACAGATTTGTTAGTCAAATCTAGAAGAACGGTTTGGTATTGGTGGTGTGAATGTGTGATCTTTCCTGATGCTAAATTTTTTATCTTAGAATGAGATTGTATAATTCATTTGTTTGTTACAATAAGAATCGAGGTTTAATCAAAGATTGCATTTGCTTTAAATAACTTACTTACATTGGAAGACTTTGGTGTTGTTGTTTTGCAAGTGGCCACCAAGTTCAAATCAAGTGTTGCAGTTTCAAGGTGAGGAAATTTCACACTTAACTCGAGGATATATGTTTGAAGGATACAATCATTCAAGGTGTGAAATTGATGCATATATCTTTAGAATTTTGTATATAGGCTTGGCGGATGTTTTCTTGGTTCTCTTTAATGCAATGGATCTCCCATTTATTCAAAAAACAAAACAAAATATTGAAACTAAAAATAGCAATCGATTGAAGCTGAAAATAGGAACCTAATTTTGGTACAGCCAAAGCAATTGAAAATTGAAATCTGGCCAAATGTAGCAACCTAATTTTGGTAAAGCAACAACTGGAAACTCTAGTAAAGCCATTCTTATATAGACAAAAAACGTTGTTCAATCCATGTTCCAAAATGTTGCTCTACCTTAGCAACATTTCCAACGTAGCTTCAAACAACATTTGAGACGACCTTGTAATTCACTTATTCAATGTATTAAGCAACATCTAGTGTGATGTAAAGCCACCATGTTTCTAGTAGTGGTTGTTGCTATGTAATTAGAAAAAATAAAAACATTAGGCTTCAAAATTGCATACACAATAGCCACCTTCAATTCCAACTCCCAAAATGAAGGAGCCTAAGAACTCATAACCTTCTTAGAAGAAAGACCACACAGTGACTATTATTTAGAAATTTGGTTAGAAAACCAAAAAAGTTACTAAATCTAAAGGTACTAACCGGAGGCATGATTTCTACCCATGTTAAAGCACCCATGTTAATAGCTTAGTTTCTTTAACTAGTAATTTGGAGGCTAGAATGTAATGGAGATAAGCAAGGATGTAAAAAATACTAGCATGTCTCAATGGCCCAATAAGGCATTTGGACGATAAATACTCACATTCCACATAGCCACTTTGTGTATGTCCTTGAGGTTCATATTTGGTGAGCTTCCGCTCTTTGGAAAAGCACAATCCAAGATATCCGTGCCAAATTTGCTTATATATCTTTAGAAAGTGAAGAAATTCACCTACCTAAGAAATAGGCAAACCCTTCTTCATTAGCGTTTGGCAATAAGAAAAGACTTGGTGAGTATGGGAAGTGGAAAAGCATAGTCAAGGGGTTGTTGGGGTATGTCTTTTGAGCCAAAAAATTCTTCCACACCATTTTAACTAGCTAGGACCACTTTTAGAGATTCTTGGAGATACTCATTGTAAAGCATTTCCTTGACTGTTTTCTAAACTCACGTAAACTTATACGTGAAAGGTTGCAATTGACTTGGTGGCATCCTTTCTTTGCATTTGATGAAGGTTTCTTATTGATTCGGTTGAATAGTTGTGTTTTCCTTCAATGAACTCAGAGAATCACTATTCATATGTCTTTTGTGAAATGTAACTCCCTCTTTTGTGGAGGTAAAAGAGAGAAATTAAATAAAAGGAAGAAAAAAAGAAGTGAAATTTGAGCATTTAGGCCTTTCAAATGAAAGAAAATTTGAATTGCTATAAAAGAATAAGTATTATTTTATTGCAAATTCATTTGGTAAGGTTCCTCTATACAAAGGATGTTATTTTCAACAAGGGTACAAGTTCCCTCCAATGCAATCAAGAGGCAAATAATGCATAGTTGTTATGAACTTTGAAGTCAAAAATGAAGAATAAACTCACATTGACAAATAGCAGATTTCATAAAGGAAAACAAAGGCATTGAATTCAACTATATAGTTTAACATGTGTGGAAACACAACCAACTAATATTGAATTCCTTGTCAAAAATGTGCACAAAGGGCTCATAGCGCCACATCAATCATGGGTCCTAGTCCCTGTACTCACTAAATAACCAATTTTCTCACAAAGAATTCAATGTGAGCTAATAGAAAAGCAGATTTGGAACACCAAGCTTTAGTTTTAGAGCTTGATGCCAGAGGCCCATTTAGACTCCAAGCTGGTGCTCTTCTGCACCTTTGTCCCAGCTCCCAAACCTTCTTTCTATGAGGGGAAGAGAAATTCAATTATCTTTTGTAGTCGGGGAGCAACTGAAACGTGGGCACTATATATGATTCCAGAATCATGTTATGAAGCAACCTCAGTAATACTAATGAATTATGTGATGTAGCAACAAGCGCAAGAAGAAGAATTCGGGTCCAATTGGGCTACTGCTGCTGTGAATGGTCTCTGCTGTCCCAGAAGAAGCTTGTGACGAGTTTGCTTGATCAAGGACATTCTCTACCCGCATTACAGAAACTTGAATATTCACTGGATCTTCACTGGATAGATGCACATCCGCACGCTTAAATTCCGACCTCCGGAATCCGGAATCCAGATGTATCATACATATGCCTATTCTTAGTTTGCGCAGTACATCAGTGCTGAATTATTCTGCACATGAATCTGCTCGTAAGTAAAAATTTACTCTGAATCATCTAGTGCGATCTACAGCCAACCTACTTCCAGTTCCAAAATCTACGCCATGGATGCTTTCCCGTTGACCTGCAGAGTCGGCACAATTCTCGCACTCAACAGTTGACTTTGGGATCCACCCAAGTCGGTAGAATTCGGATAAACCACCTGATCGAGGGAGGTCGAATCTCGACGGAGCGGTTTGGGATACACCTCCCCGACAAACCACTGATCACCGCTTCGTTGACATCGCATGCTTTCCCCGGAGTTGTCTGTTGAGGTACTTTGCAGGTGGAGATCAGTTGTGCAGGTTCAATTCTGACGACGACGTACAAGCGATTCGAGGATACCTTTTGTTGGGAATCGATTGGTAACTAGAAGAATTGAAAGACAACACCGGGCGCTTATTTCAGTCTTCGGTGTTCAATCCCCCGTGAGTCTCACTTTCTTCTGTGTATGCGTGATTGCAACACGTGTCCAAAATTACTGTAATTAGTAAACTTTTGTAAACTTTTACAGGTGTCGCAATCACGCATACACAGAAGAAAGTGAGACTCACGGGGGATTGAACACCGAAGACTGAAATAAGCGCCCGGTGCAAGATGATGAATTCCCGGTGAATCCGATGGAAGAGGACGCTGTCGCACGCAGCGATCAGCATGTGCACCCACTCCCGGGAATTCACACTGGGAAAGGCCGGGTTTTCAAAGCGAAGGTAATGTCCATGCCGTAATATTGGCGGTATTCCATCCGCCATTTTGATTTTGACATTTGCATTAGCATGCTGTGCTGATAGATCCATGCAAATTAATAAGGAATGAAGGTCGATTTCGTTATAAATAAAAGCAATTCTGGCGGCCAAATACTGTGACCCAAATACACAAAGCTCTGAAAACCTGCTCAAGCTATTGTACGCAGAATTACGTTGAATCAGCCTAGCGACTTGGAAACGCGAATGTAGTGGAATATGCCAAATTCCAAAAAGGAACCCATTCAATATCGTTCCCTATCATTTCACTGAGACTGCTTCTGTCTTTTGAGTGGATAGTTATTCACAGGTGACAACTCAATTAGTTTCAGATGATTGTTTATAGTATTACACCCCCACCCCACTCGAAAGTGAATTAGTTAATTCATATTTCGAATTAGTCAGTATCGTCTCCATATACACAGTTTCGTATTTTTCAGGAGCAGTTTGACCACCAATTGATATGGGATATATTAGTGGGATTTCTTTATGTATTTTGTATTCGTATTATGTATGGATACAAATATAACTGTATCTACATTCTGTATATGTATATGTATATGTATTCTAGAGTATCCATATCTCACGGTATCCATATCCGTGTTATTTATTTTTCAAGATCAAGGCGGGAGGAAATTACGAGATCAGCGCTTCTCAATTTTTACAGAGAGGGGGGTGCGTTAATTGTAAGCTGCAGGGGGATGCGCCAATTTAACGAAATTGACGGTAGTTCCCCCACCCCAAAGCTGTATATAACTGCATACGACTTGCATGTGTACAACACTTCAGTACAAACTGGAAAGGCTTCTCTTGATCCGGAGAGCGAAGTCCACGAGTGCATGTGTGGCTCCAGCTAGCTCCTTTTCCTTCGATCAGTTCGATTTTCGATCAGTTCGATTTTCGATCAGTTATGGCTGCGAATCCACCAAGGTCGTCGTCCCTGGTTGTGCTGGTCTTCGTTGTGCTGTTGTCCGGTGTTGTCCGGTGCGAGTGCTCACCACGACCCGAAGCACAAGACGCACAACGTGACCACAGGGGGCTCATATTGCGTTTCCGGTGTCAAAATTCCCGGTGAGTTTCACTTTCCCCGGTGTTCCCAGTGTACGACACACCGGGGAAAGTGGAACTCACCGTGAAATTTTGACACCGGGAACGCATTATGAGACTCCTGTCGACGTTCTACGCGCACGAGGCGATCGAAACCGGGGAGGACGCGACGGCGCGCATCGTGGCTGGGTCAGGCGGGTACGTGAGCGCGCTCCAGTTCGGCGCTCTGGTACTGGTGAACGGCCGACCACGGCGACGGCGGACCCCGCGTCTTTGACGATTGGGAAGATGCAGGGCTTGTAAGTGCCGGACGGCAGCAAGAAGTACCGCGCGCAAGTGACGGTGATCATGGACCAGCCCGGCGACTTGGTGGAGACCACCTACGAGGTACGAACATTAAACTTCGATCATCTTGCCTGGCATGGCATTCCAGTTCGTTCCAAGTACACTGGGTTACAGTGTCCAAATTTCCATTCGAGTTTCCAAGCTTCTGTTCATGCATTGCAATGGCACTCAGATATTTCAGTGTGATTTTTGGGGCCCTGCCGTGTCTGAGCGCGCAGTCCAATTTCCCAGCTTCTGTACGAGCATTTCAATGGCACTTTGATATGTCAGTATGATTTAAGGGTCGTTACCATGTTTGCATTCCAGTTTTCAAGCTTCCGTTTCGTCCGTTTCAAAGGCAATTCATTAGTGTGATTTTAGGAGCCTGGCGACCGATGTATCATTGCAGTTCCAAGAGTCTATAATTGCATTTCAATATAATGGATTTCAATATAATGGCACTTTGATGTGTTCGTACGATATTAACGAGCTAGAGATCTTGCCATATCTACGTTCCGGTTTCCAAGCATCCGTTCGTGCATTTCAATGGCAGTTGATATGTTAGTATGATTTTAGGCGCCTTGTCCTCACTGCATTCCAGTTTTCAAACGCCTGTACTACGTGAAACTCAACGGCACTTTGATTTGATAGTAAGATTTTAGGGGCCTTGCAATTTCTACCTTCCAGTTTCCAAGCTTCTGTATCTTCAATTTAACCCTGGAACGCCGAGGACGCCAATTTTTGGCGTTTGGATGATTGTGCAGTCATCTGTACATTGCTTGGAAACTTTTTTTCATCCATTTCATTTTTGTTCACCCTCCATGGTGGATTACAAAGAGTGTATAGTTGAATTTGTAGTCATGCAAGTGTCTATCTTCACATAAATGAGAAGTTATTAAAAAAAACGGATCACAAAATATGCTATTTTAGTGTATTTTGGGAAGTTGTTGTTCCTTGCTCTAAGTCTGAAATTTCTCCACAAAAATGATATTTTTTGAGTTTGAGACCAACTAACAAAATGAAGGTCATCTAATCTAGTTTCTTCTCCAATTTGAATTTTGAAAAATTCTTAATATTGCACATTTTATTGCAATTTGAACTTTGGGTGTATTTTCAATGTCTATTATTTTCTAATTATAGAATGAGACGGAAATTGAGTTTACACCATGATGTTTGTCATTGTAATATACACACATGGTGAAATTTTCAGTTTTTTTGAAATAATTTTCTATTTGATGTGATTTTTCTTCTCTTTTTCTTCAAAAATTCTCAAAAAAATCAATTTTCCACAAAAAAAAATCTAAATTTTTTGTGAAGTAAAGAAGACATGTAATTTCATCTCTGAAAAATAAATTAAATTTTTTTCATACATGTCTAGTTGCAAAATGGCAGCAAATTGAGTGATAGGCATTGAGGCCTAAAATCAGTGGTTATAGGTCCGTCATTTAGGGGTTAATGGCACTTTAATGCGCTTGTGCGATTTTAGGAGCCTTGCCAAGGGCCTTGCCATTGCTGATTCCAGCTACCAAGCTTCTGACGTCCATTTCCATGGCACTTTGATATGCTGGTATGATAATGGGCGCCTTGCAATGTCAGCTCAGTATTATGAACATACCGTGAATAAACTGCAAAGTTTCTGTTGAAGAAGACAACTGTTACAGAACCTAGTCTTTGATGTTTCTGTGTTAACTTTTCTGTGACATTGTTTTGAGATCTTGTTGTGACAGCGAGCGTCGTTCAATGTCTCCAACGACAGGCAGCTGGCAGTGCCGGTAGGGACCGAAACTTCCTGGGCCAGAAGGGATACGCCATCGTCTCGACCGTGTCGCAGAAGCTTATGGGCAACTTGAGCGCTCAATACAATGTTCAGAAATGAACTCTCGTCGTTGGAAAATACAATGGAATGACTCACAGATCGAACTTCATGTCCATCATAGCGTACAGCAGCCATTCATCGATCGGCCAGGGGGTCGGTTCACCCCGGGACATCTAACGGAACCGAGATTTATTCTTTCCAAACTCACTATCTACTCTCTCTATCGCTGTTAGAAGAAGTTGCATACAGATGTAATAACGGACACACATTTGGCAAGGGTTAAAAAATACGATAGACAACTTGCAGACTCCTGCAAGTACAGTACTTATTTAACACCAATATTTCTTTATTGCAAGCAACACTATAAATTGGCAATGAGTTA
Source organism: Antitrichia curtipendula (assembly GCA_951230915.1). Taxonomy (NCBI): domain Eukaryota; kingdom Viridiplantae; phylum Streptophyta; class Bryopsida; order Hypnales; family Leucodontaceae; genus Antitrichia; species Antitrichia curtipendula. The sequence continues at coordinate 4,758,168 of OX579640.1, forward strand.
CATAAAATTCCACTGACAATCATGAGTAATTGGGTCGAGAGGATTGGGACGACAATAAAATGGTCGGGTTGTGACCGGAAGAATTATTAGAGGCTGAGCATGAGAAATGCACAGCTAACAGTATCATTATGGTAACATAGACTACAATATTAGTAATGCCAGAACTCTCCCCATTCTGGCAAAACAAATAGTATGCAGAAATGATGCGCCCGTGATCTATCGGATTCTATTTGACATGAGGTGGCACTTAGCAGTCTAAAACTAGCTTGACGAGCACCTTACTTAAACGATCTTCTTTCCCAACAAGTCTGTGTACCACCATATGTGCCGACAACGAGCAAACTTTGAAAAAATCCCATACGCAATTCTTTCATGGAAGCCAACCTAAGTATGCTAGTGGAACCAAATCCAGCTGTCAGTGGTTCATTCAAATCAAGTTAGGGATGGGTTTCAAGGAGTAGCTTTGAAAAGCGTGACTTCCTTGAGTGCTTCAATGATCCCCGCCACACCTCCAATCAAGCCAGCAATGGAAACCAGAAGCGTGATAAAGCTGAGCAGCTGGAGGAGGATATACTTCCGACCCCATTTCTTCACGTGGACTTGACGCATGTACATCTCGATAGGGTAGTAGACTGTCAAAGGCCAGAAACCGATGGCCCCTATAATGCCCAGCACCGCGTTGAAGAAGGGAATGACCATGGAGATGATGGTGGTGATGATCACGTACAGAGTTCGCCAGATCAAGCGGAACACGCTCACCTTGAATACGCGCTTTCCTGGGAGTCTCAAATTGTACTCCATCTTCAGGAATGGGCTGTTGGGCCATCTCCTGGAACACCATAGCTCGACGAAGCCATATACGGGCTGCGTGTAAACCTGCACCAAATTTGGAAGAAAGTCGTGTCAATCCGAACGTATTCAGATCATCGTGACTGGTGCAATCAACGCATAGTTACCCTGAAACAGTAATTCGTGCTCATAAAACTACTACTCTTTACACTATTTCAAAGCATTAAAAATTCTGAGCATTTTTCCTCCTTAAGCCCGTTCGTGAGAACATCGTACTGATGGCATGGATTGGAGAGCCAAGAAGTTCGGAGGGGTAATGGACTAAAACCTCTAACCGGCCAACAAGAAAGTGAATCGAAACTTGAACTTGACATTCTCTTCGTGTCAGAGCCTAAAACAAGCTACTTTAGATAACAGTTTTTCACGGGACACATGGTTTTTGGTGGAAGCATCAAAAGCATCAATAGCGAAAAAAGATCACTCGTGAAAAAATGCACCTGACAATAAATTTCGTTTGGCTGGGACACAGAAGACTGTTCAGAACAAGAAGAAAAAGTTTGACCGCAACATCTTGGGCTAATGATGTTACATGCTATTGATAAGACAATGGATCAATTTTAATTCCCATGACCTTAGATTGGGATCCTAATCTGAAAGACCTCACTTATCAGACACTTTTCAAAAGAAGAAATCGTTCGAGAGCACAAGCACACAATTGTCCAGAGGAATTTGAAATGCTCCTCAGTTGTGCGACCCGAGAGGAAGTAAGCACAATGGGGTAGTGCGTGTAGTTACCTGGTAGGCACCAATTAGATGGATCACAATGCACGTGTTTGCAAAATCCACAAGCCAGTAAGGAGTGTTGAATCCGGTGAGCAAGTTCCCTGGTGCGCCATCACCAAATGCAGCGTAGCCACAAATAGCCACCGACATGTAAAAGAACGTGGTCGTCCCGATCGAAATGCGTGCGGCCTTCTTCATTTGGGAGGCTTCAGAGGGTGGGCTTTTAATGGTGTCCTATAGATCAAAAGACATCATTGAATTAGGAGAATGAAACAAAAAATAAACCAAATTCTAAGACCATCATGGAACCAACATAATATTTGTTAACATTACAGATGACCCATCACCTAAGGATGGAACAACCCACCCCAGTATAGGAACCATGCTAGAACTAGTTAACATTGTGAGGCATGTAAGATGAATGGGCTTTTGAATGGTCATGAATAATATGAGAAGATTTGTTGTGTAGAGGACAAAGCCAAAAAGACAAGGTCGATCCAATTTACACCCCAGAGGATTCTTGCAATTCTCAAATCAATGCATGAGAAACATGCTCCTGAAGTAGAACCATTCACACCAAATATTTCAGTCTCCTTAAGCCCTACAATGAAGTGATAGTAGTCGTAACAAATGTTTTGAAACACGACCTACCTGAATTTCAATAAGGATCATGGAGAAGGAGTACGCGAAAGCCATATTGCCAAGAGCGCTGAAAACGTTCCACGTCTTTTTCGGTGTTGACTGGAGTGTGCAGCCGTTTGTCTTGTCATAACAAATTGGCGTACCACCCAAGCTCCCATAATCGTGCCCAGACCCTCCCTCTGCAAATCAAAATTCTTGCCAGTTAAATAAAATACAATGTAAAGAAAATAAATAAATAAACCAATACAAAAAATTCCCTGCACAATTTAAGAACCAAGTAACTCCACACAGTTTCTGCACCTCGAAACTATTAACCCGTAAAGGACCAAGTAGCCCAAATTCGGCCTAACTCTCTGTGTTTTAGCACGGCTTTGACGCCTTTAAATAGGCATTTGTAGTTTCTAGAAGATCTCAGTAAACTATTCCATGATTAATAGGGCCGAGCTTCACAAATACCCAACAAGCAACAAAAAAAAGACACTCATGACCTCTAAATGTGACCTTTGAAACATCTCGGAACATATGCTGTGATTGATTGTAGTACACTTGAAACTATGTTGGTCAGTGTAAAAAAGTTAAGGTGAAGAATTGTCACTCACCTGCAGATTTCGAGATACCGAGTCCCAAGCCGATGAAGGAATATGTGAACGACATAAACGCAGCAACATAAGAGAGCCACCAAAGCTCCCCAAAATTGGGGATCTGTGAGAGAACAATTTGGACTACACCATATAGCGCTATATAAACTGTTGTTGACGCCGGACACACGTGATCCAATCCATTGTGGTGTTTACAGTCCTGTTGTTGAATTGCCCTACAAAACCAAAACAATCAGTAGCGTCAAAGACTCCTCTTGGTCAACCTGTGCTCAGTCACAGCGGCTAATCTACAATAAGAGCTTCATGAGAAACTAAAAATGCTAAGGACACAGTAAATAAACAAATTAGCTCCTTGTCTGCAATTTGTTTAGCTCTGTAAGAATGACTTCAAATGAGAACAACTAATTCTATTGGGAGGTTGTCCAAAAATATATGCTAAAACATATAAACATCACAAGAAAAGAAGCATTATCTAAGAGATGGATACAATAGCACGTGTCACTTTTACGTACCTGGCACTAGTTGCAGTAGCAATGGTGTAGCCAATACTGGTGCCAACAAGGTTACTGTATTGTACACAAGCACATACTATTTGTTGCCTTCTCCCTGCACAAACATATGTAAATCAATATCAGCACAAAACTAGAAGCCTACAAAACTTTATAAGGATAAAAGACAAAACAAGCTATTAAATAGTTTAGTAGACAGTGAGGCTACAGTAGACATATAATCCAAGAAGAAAAAAATCCCTCCCCAAGATCGAGGGTTGTATATTCCACGCCATGGTGATGTGTCACAAAGGACTATTTAAGGGAGAAATCAAAGAATGTTACAAAGGAGATGAAAGTGTATCAGTACCCAAATTGGCTTTGATGGCATCCATGTAGATGTAATTCCGCTTCCCAGTGACAGGGTCGGGGGACCGATAACAATCAGCGAGAAGTCGAGAGGTGTAATAGGTGCACCAAGCAAAAGCCAGAAGAACAATAGGCCCAGCAATCCATCCCATTTGAGCAAAGCTCCATGACAACGCCAACACACCAGAGCCTATCACAGCCGTAATGATATGAGCTGCTGAAGTATATACCCCCCCTGCAATTCATACAACACACAGTCAAACATTGCACAAGACACTTCTGTTGTCTACAAATCAATTTCATTGACCTTCAACTAACAAGGTGTAAAAGCATCACTTAGCTACAGTAGTTGTCTTTGAAAATTTGACAATTGACTAGAAATGGGATTATATATTCTACAACCTCCAAAAAATCAATCTATAAGAGTCATCATAGCATTGTACATCTTCTGAGTATCGCCGCAAGACCACAAAGAGTATCTTCTTCCTCACCACAACATATCTACTCTTCCCATGAAATGAAAGGTTGTAGAGTTCCATTGTTATAAACTTGGAGAGGAATGTTTCTGTAAAAGTTTGCAACATGATGCATAAAGAAGTCACAAGAGCAAGAGAGAAGAGCAACTGACCTGTTCGACGAGGTTTTCCATCGTCATCATACAAGTCGTTGTCAATCTTCTTCCCAATGCCATCAAAACCAGCAGCAGGGGTAGCAGTGCCATTTTCCACCTCCCCTAAAGTGTCATCCACGGTTTGCCCAAGCTTGGCATGGCCAGTGAGTCCAAGTTGGAGATGTTCCCTGTCAACTGCTTCCATAGCTCTTGTTGTCTTGAGTTATAGCTCTGCGCACGCAAACGACAACAAAAAACAAAACCTTTGTTAGAATTAAACTCTAAATAATCTCTCACAAAACTCAAAGCCCATTGCCGGACCCCAAAACAACCTGAGTATCTCTAATTGCTCATTCTTTGCAAAAAACAAAACCAAGACCCAACCTCTATTTGAATTGAACTTCAACCATTGACAAAAACCAAAACCAAAACCTCTGTTGGAATTTGAAGTGACCAATCCTTCCCAAAGCTCATAGCTCACATAACTCACAATCTCACAAAATCTCCTGTCAACTGGGATACTCCCAATCTTGGTCATCCTCTCCTACAAACACTCCCAACTCCCAAATTCATTACTGCAAGAAAATCTCACGCCAACACCGGTTCCCGAAACTGGCTTTAGCCATGCATAAAGCCCAGGGATAAAAGACATAACTGCAGATTACCATCTACAACAACCAAGCTTATACAGACTGTCTGTACAAATTCACCGCAAGCTTATACAGACTGTACACTCTCGCTCCGTTCTTCCAAAATTAAAAACAAGACCATCACGCAAGACTCTCAGCGCTACGTAAGAGCAAGAGCAAGCCATACATGAAGAGATGAGCTGATGAGCTGCATCAGCAAGTTACTGGCGATTGAATTCGTGCGCAGGAAGGCCACGCTCTCGTACAAATGAGGAAGCGCGCGGGGGGCGCCTGAAGATGTACAGCGGCAGAATCGCCTCCCTCGTGCCGGACTTTGGGGGGGAAGGAGACGTGGGGTATCAAAGGGTTTGGGTCGAAGCTCGTTTGGAATGTGGGGGCGGTGGGAAAAGGGATTCGGTGCGGGGAATCTGAGGCACGAGCTGCGGCTTTTTTGCATGTGGGGTCGTTTTTAATTTAGGAGGGGGGACACGTGGAGGGTGATGGTTGGGCGGGAAGTTACTGGACTGGCTTTTAATTGGGTGCTGCTTTATGAAAAGTATGACTACAGGGGGGTCTACTGTTGGGGATTCACCTTCTGGTGCTGGAGAGGCCCAAAGTTGCAAAATTCGAGTTTTTTCATACTGAAGGTACAACAGGGGCCGTTGGAGTTCTCCACTTGGTATGTTTTTTTTTGTTTTTTTGTTTGGGTTGGATCCAAGGGAGGAGGCTTTGCATTGACAACTGACAAAAGAGCAATGGTAGGGAGACCGGGAAACCCATCATGAACCTAGTCCAATTGGAATCTATAATCCTTCAACTCAAGTTTGACTTCAATTGTATTCTTCTAAATATTTTATTAGATTGCAAAAGAATGAATAAATTTTTTGCATTGTGTAGAAGTTGCATGGGAGAAGAGACATTAGCCTCCAAAAGGACAAGAACACCTGGCCCTACAATTGAAAGTTGTTAGATTTTGCTTTGAGTCCCTATCATAACATTGTTTATGAATGAAATAGGGAAGGGTCCTTTTGCATCTTTGAAAAGGAGACCCCCAAACTTAAACAAAATTGTCTTATATGACTCCTTAGCCAACCCCAATCTTTAAATAAACTAATAAGCCCTTCCCAAGTCTCTAGCAAAGTATAATATTATCCTAGCATGGAGAGGACCACTATGAGATCATATGATGTTATGTAATGAATCCTTCTTCAACTAAAATGAGTTCACCAAATACATATGGAACCTTTCTTTATTGATTTGTTGTTCTTTTGCTAAAAGCAATTGTATATTCAATATTGGTAATTGTGCGTAGTGACCATAGGCTTCCTACCTTGCGTGTGAAAAAATTTGAGAAAATTTGAGTAGAATAATTAATCTTAATCTAAAAGATAGTCAATGCAACATAATTGCATAGCCTCTTGTAGTATAATTTTTTTGATCCTATTATTGCATCTAACATCGATTTATCAAAAGTGCACCATTTGTAAAATAACTAAATTAGTATAGTTGAAATATTTTTATATAATATTAATTTCCACAAAAATAAAATTTTGACACCAATTTAATGACACCAATTTATAGATGATGCTAATTCTCCTCACTCCCTGATACAACATATTAGTGTAGGTCATTACAATAGAAACATATTAGAATTTGAGGTTATCTATATTCTTGCTTTTGGATTAATTTCAATTTTTCATAAAGAAAATATGACTAATAGTTCATTCTAGACCTAGGTTAGAGATTATTCATCAAGTAAACAATTCTAGAATTATTAAGTAAATAATTAGTGAGAGTGCAAAACTAATGTCCTTTGCAAATTTAATTTTGTGAAAATGATCAAAATGCGATAGTATTTCAACTTACACTAATTTAAAATAGTATGAATTTGGTAAACTAATGTCTTGTGCACTAATCATATGAATCAATGTATTCCTCTTATTCCATCATATGAGTTCCTTTTGGAATTTATTTTTCTCTCAAATTATTTGTCTCCATTACCACTGTGCTTCACACCTGAGTTTAGATATGGAGAGGACTTTCTCTTGTGAGTGAGCTCAACTAAATAAATGAAATATTGAAATGAAACGCAAAAAGTTTAGTTTATAATTAACATTGATGTTCACAATAATTTGTATAAAAAAACAAAATATGCAACAAAAGTTGATTTCCTTTTATCAAATTAATTTTTTAGAAAAATTCTCTACGATTTTCATTATTTTAAAAATGAATTTTTATGAAATTTAAAAATATTCAAGTACATTTTATAGAGAGAGCACTTCTATATCTCTTTAATTTCTATTAAGAATTAAATTATTTTTATTGCAATTGAATTGACAATATAGAATCACCCAATTTTTACATGCATTCAACATTTTTTATTTCATTAAAAGAAAAAAGAACTAATGGCACAAAGAGAATAATTAAATATAAAATCTTTAATAAATGTACACATATTGGAATAGGAATTTAGAATTTGTGTTAGATTTTGTGTTAGATTTTGTGTTAGATTTTGTGTTAGATTTTGTGTTAGATTTTGTGTTCAAATAGGAATCTATAATTTATGTTAGAATTTGTGCTAAGTTCTTTTTCCAAATGGATGCCTTGATTGTACAAAAAACAAGACCCATAAAAACTTTTGCAACAATAATCCAAATAAAATGAATTAAACTTTTTTATATATCAAATAAAAATATTTTTTATGAGAAACTTATTTTTTTAAATTGATTTCTTGTGACTTGTTCATTTATGCCTCAATGATTGGACAATGATCCATTAGTAGTTAAGAAAAATTCTAAAGAGCCTCAAAAGTGAAGGCAAAATTTATATCTATCTCTACGCCTATCTAACAATCACCAGCTACATTGTGACAATGTCCAAATTTTGAAAAATAGATATTTCTTTATTGGAATTAACTTTTGCTATTTGACCTTCACTGCTGCTAATTTTGTTCAATTGACCATGAAGGTACAATTGCTTTGCCAAAATCTAATTACAAAGAAGAAATATCTATTTTTTGAAATTTGGACATTGTCACCTCAACTCTTAAAACCATTATGAGGAAATTCCTAAACTTCTTGGAGATGCTTATTGGAAAAAAAATGTGCATACAGATGTTTCCTATATATTGCCACAATTGAATTAAAAAAATTAATCATCAATATTTTTCAATGAATTGTTGTGTAAATTCATTAAAATTTAATGAAATAATTTATTAAAAATGAATTTTTGACTTTCTAAAATCCAAAATTGATATGCTTGATTGGAACTGCGTAAGAATTGAATGTTAGTTATGCAAGACAAAAAATGTTAATCATATGATACATTATGCAATTTTCTTTTGAATGGCAGAATAGGGTAGACAATTGAGAGTTGTTGGATATTGTACAACTTCTATTCATGAGAACCTAAGGTCGAATTTTACTACACATATTTCAAGTACTTTGAAAATTTGTAATTTATTACTTCAATGTCCAAAAAATGTATTCTAAGAGAATCTAGAATCTCCTTTTGACTACCAATAAGACCTCGCAAAAAAATATTTCTTATGATAATAATGTAAACCATTTTGAATTGCTTATTTGGAAACATTTAGGTGTATTTATCATTTGTATAACATTTTTTTAGAGGTAGAGCTCGGAGTCTTTGTACAATGTCATCATAGAAAAAATAATGTATTACAACCGCCCATAATTTAAGGACAAGCTTGCATTCAAGATTTCCCATAGTGAAATTTGTGGGAAGCAAACGATTCCTTCCATTGAAGTTCAAGAATATTATGTGAATTCAAAATTTTCCAAATGTGATCATCTTTCAAAAATAAAATTCTTACATTTTCCCGGGAACAAATTTAATCCTTTCAATAAGATAGTTGCACCCAAAAATGCCACATTTCTAATTATGCGTCCTATTTTTTCATGGAAAAGGATTGACTTAAGGTCTCAAAATCATTGCAAATGTGAAAAGACAATTAATGGGAGTTAAAGCATTTCATACTTCAAGGGTGCCATTTGAATCCCTAAAGGACGTTGGGATAGTCTAGATTTGTAGAATTTTAAAGATGTATTATACGGAGTAAAATGCAACTAAAAAGAATAATTTAATGATGACTCTTGGACAATAATTGTAATTATAATGCATAGACATAGCCACACATCAAGATCAACTAGTATACAAACTAATATTTTTCAATAATATTTGAAGCCAGAAATTGAATTTTTTTTTCTTAAAATTGATTATAGATTGAATATCTATGTTTTTCACAAGAAATTATTTCTTCTGAATTCAAACTGTTAAATTCTAATCATACTGATTTTTGAAGATTTTTATTTTATTTTTTTATTCAACTCATTTCTTAAGGGCCATTTTTTGAACTAAAAAAATTACTTCTCGAGGCCAAATCTACCAATCTCCCTTTGGATTGTAGAATATTTGCAAAGCAAAATCTTCAGAATCTAAACCCTATAAATGTTAAAGAACTCATGAACACAACTAGAACCTTCCAAAAAAATTGATGGATGAAAAAATGCATCAATTTGGCATACTTGGGATGTGTTTGCATTCATCCATTGTTCAAAATTTGAATGCTTGGTTCTTTAAGTGGTTGCATGGAGTATAGTAATATGAGTAGGTCTCCCTATGCTTTAGTCAACTTTGAAAATTCAAAGAATATCATGTGAGTGTTAAACAAATACGAAACTACTCCGGTCAAGGAATCTAATGGCATGAGTAGGTCCTCATGCCTCAGTCGACTTTGAAGATTCATAGAATATCATTTGAATGTTAGAAAATCATGAAACTACTCCCTTATCTTTCTCTAGAGGGGGCAAATAAATTTCACCTCAAAATTTCATCATTTTGACCACCAAGCCAGCTCTGCGGCGCAAGGAAAAGTGTTTTTATTTTTTTACTTTTTTTTGAAGGTGTTTATTATTATACCTTCCCCATCCTTTCCCCAATCCGGGGTGAAGGGCATCACACTGTCTCCCTGAACTTTAACAGTCCAGTCACTCCGGTGTGAACAACTGGAGTGGAATATTGCAAGTCGGTTTAGGGTCCAAGCGGCCCTGTGGCCCCTAAGGAATCTCCAGCCCATACGGAACTGAATTACTGAAATGAGTGTTATGAAGAATAAAAATTTCCTACTATAAAATGAAACCGACTATAGGAGAAGGCTCGAAAACAGTTCGGGCATTAAGAACCGCCCATGTAGGAGTGTCCAAAACAGTACACATGGGATGTAGAAATAGAAATTACTTTATGTGGTGAAAAACTGCAAACCCATTTGTGTGATTTTAGGCTATTGAACAGGTGACATGGTTCATCATCATGTGTGATTTTACTCATAATAAAGATCTGAATTTGGTGAGTTCTGCAGAATGACTTTGAAATGTCAAAAAATAGTAAGAAAAATTGCAAAAACACATCTGAGGCTGAACCTCCTTCTATTAAAATGCTTCTCAGTCACTCATAACTTCTTGGATTGATGTGAAATTTTAACCACACTAACTAGACTAGTATGCGCAACTTTTCCAAAATTTTAAATTAAAAACGGATATTTTATGAAGAAGAAACAAGCCACCGAAGTTCATTGTAATCCAAAAATGTCGGGATTTTAAACTTCGAATTGCTCCCACACATTCAAAACATTTTGGATTGACGTGAAAATCTTACTAAAACAACTAGACTTCAAGGGAAACATAACCCAACAAATTTTATTGAAAAATAACATTTGATCAAGAAGATACAAGCCCCAAAAGTTTCAGCCATCAAATGCAGTTTTGTGGACTCAAATTGAACCTGTGAGCTTTGATTGGCTTCTAAAAAATCAGTACATCTTGTATTGATTTGAAAATTTTAACACACAAACTAGAAGAGAGAACGCAAATTTTCCAATAATTTTTATTGAATTCGGACATCATATGCAAAAGTTACAGCACTCTGAATTGGATTTGAAACTATGTGAAGAAACCCTGGGGTGTTTAGCAATTACAATAAATTTTGATTTACAATCGGGAGTGAATTGAATGGAAACGTACAGTGGATCATTCTTGGAATCATTGTTTCCATTTAAAGGCATGGTTAGGATCATTCTTAAACTCACTTGCTCCATTCAATGGCATGTTTTGATTGATTACAGTTGCACCTATGAACATTAATAGGGACCTATGCACCTCTGACTTTGAAAAATCATATCTTATTCATTTCAAGTCTGAAAATTAAAATTAAAGTTTTACAGTTGTATTCCTCATTTCTCTTTCTCCCACAAAAATTAAGAAAAACTTTGGGTCCACCCATTTTTGTACAGAGGTCTTTTTTTCCCTTAGATGAGTGCTTTCTGAGCCTTCTACCTTACTAATTTAAGAATGTTCCACAGCTGATGAATCTCATTTGTTTCCAGAAATTTTAATTAAAAAAAAAAAATTTAAAGAAAAAAGAAGATTAGAAAGATGCACTGACGGAGGCCGCCACTAACAAAGTCAGCTTTTGAATATCAAGCCAGTCAAGCCAGCCACCGAGGCAGATTCTACGTGAAAAGCTTCCACTTGCACAAAAAGAGCAACAGTGTGTTTGGAAAGTATTTTGTAGTATTGAAATGGGTATCAGAAGAAAAAAGAGCCTCATTACCGCCAGGAATTCGCTCCCCAAACTCAGGAAAAAAAACATCCCCACCTCACCTCAGAGGAATATTTGAGCGGAAATAGATGGAAATCAGTGGATGAAAATCGTTAAATCCTTTTCAGTTCGTTAAGGGTGACGGTGGATCGATGGGGTTTTTGTTTTTGTTTTTGCTTGCTTTTTGAAACAAATGGAATTCCATTGCAGAACCACAAGTACACAGCAGCCGCCAAGCCCAAAAGGAGAAAAGAAAGAATTACGCAATGAGACAAAATGGTAGTGTGGCCAGTCCTAGACGCCACAATGGACAACTGAGTCCAAGTCCAAATAGCGTCGAAGTTTGCCCAAATCCTACAAGCCTGATGAATTCATGATTTGGGAAAGGGTCCATTTGGATTGAGCGATCATGATATTTGAATTGAGTTCATATTTTTTGTACGGCAGTTTTGATGAAGAGTTTTGTATCCAGTGTTTTTTTTTGTTTTTTTTTTTAAATTAAAAAAATAAATTTGTGCCAATTAATAATTACTTCGCGAAACCAGACATGGAATGTTCTTCAGTTCGTTCAATCATCACTCCCGTCATCATGCCTGCTCTTCATCATCCATATGTTGAGATGGTATTGCTCGCTCTACTGTTTGGATGAGTGAAAGGTGGATTTTCATCCCAGTTTGGCATATTTTTCATCCGTGGTCCGGGATGTTTCCATCACCCCAGTGAAGATCCTTTCTGCAGTCTGCACGCAGTGCTCCAAAGAATTCCATTCTTAAAAAGAAACTTGATTGGATTCAGGGATTCAGGGATTCAACATGCATCTTCTTTCCAGAAAAAAGCACCAGAAAAGTTTGATTTCCGGATGTGCTGGGAGTGGCTGGATGACATGCATTCATTTTCCTTCCCAATATGAGGGAACGGCTCTGGTTGTCCTGCTGTTTTCGTTAGAATCAATGTGCCCTGAAAATTAGCAT